>CM049801.1:7487092-7897777 GCA_027422405.1 Ptychobarbus kaznakovi | reverse complement strand
AGATGGGGCGGCGCCGCCGGTGACGCCTCGATGAGCGATACCTCTCTGGCCATAAAACCCCAGCTCAGGTGAGCCTTCCATTCCTTCCTGATCTCCATACAGAGGTTGAGAGGGAATGGAAAAAGCAGTTTTCCTCTCGCATCCACAGGTTTCAGCATACTAGTTATGCTAACATTGCTAGGATGCGTGAAAGCGGCTATGAGAGGATGCCACTGTAGAAGAAGAGACGCTAGCTAGCTATCTGTCTATGGGTATTACAGCCTCTCTGAAGTTCCCTCCTTGCCGTTTAAGCCCCTTCAGGATACATCATGCTTAAATGGCAGGGCGTACGCAGCAGCAGGTCAAGCGGTCGCCTCGCTGCACACCATGGCGGTGCTCCAGGCATACCAGGCGAACCTGCTGAAAGACCTGGATAACAGTCAGGGCTTGTCACCTGACGAGGTAGCTGAGCTGCGCCGCACCACGGATTTGGCCCTCCGTGCCACCAAGCAGGCTGCCACTGCTATGGGCAGGTCCATGGCAGCCATGGTGGTAACGGAAAGGCCTCTGTGGGTGAATTTGGCAGACCTCGAGAAGAAAGAGAAGGCGCTTTCTTTTCGATGCGCCAATCTCGCCTTCCGAACTTTTCGTAAGGGTACCTCCGTCGAGACGGTGGTCGAGAAGTTCAGGGAGGCGAGGGCGCGCTCAGCAGCCTTTGAAACCTTCATCCCAAGAAGGTCCAGTCTGAGCCCGAACAAAAAGCAGGGTCCTGGCCCGGCCTGGTCTGAGGATCGGAGATGGGCACAGAAGGCTAGTGTCGCGAGACTCGTGCCCCTCCCCCACCTGCGGGTAGGGCTAGAGGGAGGTACAGTTCAAGGAGAGGTACGGCGAGACCTGAGGGAGGTAATCCAGACGAAGCGTTCTCAACAACACTCTTGTCCGGACTGGAGTAAAGATTAACACCTACTCCCCTCCCTCGGGGGGGGGGGGGGGGCAGCCCCTGGCTTCCCCTCTCCAATTCCCCTGCAACCACCATCTCCGCCACCTGACCGAGGTTAGGTGGGAACCTAGACTGCAGTCAGACTGGACCTATGATGACTTTGGTCAGGTTCTATATTCATCGAACTGCCTTACTGATGGTCTGGACCCGAGGTCTCCTCGGAGGTTTCGGTGGAACCTCCTTGGTCTTCAGGTTATTCTGGTCTGCAAATCTCTGGGAATCCGATAGGTCCTTATCAGGCAGACCTCTTCATGCGACCTTTGGTCGAGCCAGCATTGCTCCCCTCACCTTAGAGGGTCACCTATGAGCATGCCGCTCCCTTCTGAGCATCTAAGTTTCCTCTCATCTGAGGAATGAGTTCTCCACTCTCCAGAGCTCGCTATTGGTAGAGCTAGCGTTGCTCCCCTCATCTAGAGGGTAATTTATGAGCATGCCGCTCCCTTCGGAGCGTCTGAGTTCCTTCTCATTTCTGAGGAATGAGTTCTCCGCTCCCCAGAGCTCTGTGATAGATTGCTCTCCCTGATTGGTCGAGCTAGCCTTGCTCCCCTCACTATAGAGGGTCACCTATGAGCATGCTGCTCCTTTCTGAGCATCTAAGTTTCCTCTCATCAGAGGAAGGAGTCCTCCACTCTCCAGAGCTCGCTGTCGGTAAGAGCTAGCGTTGCTCCCCTCACTAAGAGGGTCATTTTTGAGCATGCCGCTCCCTTCTGAGCGTCTGAGTTCCCTCTCATTCTGAGTGTCTGAGTTTCTCCGCCCTCCAGAGCTCGTGTTGGTAGAGCTAGCATTGCTCCCCTCACCTAGAGGGTCGCTTATGAGCATGCCGCTCTCTTCTGAGCGTCTGAGTCCTCTCTCATTCTGTAGAATGAGTTTCTCCGCTCCCCAGAGCTCTGTGATAGGTCTCTCTCTTTGTTGGTCGAGCTAGCATTGCTCCCCTCATCACAGAGGGTCATTTATGAGCATGCCGCTCCCTTCTGAGCGTCTGAGTTCCCTCTCACTCTGAAGAGTGAATAGTTCTCCGCCCCGGAGCCATAGAACGTTACCCATCTAGATAAGTGCACACGCTAAGATCTTTGGGCACTTTTTAAAAATCCACTCAGTGGTAAGATCGCACATCAAGTGTTCTGCGTTCTTTTCTAAAAATCCATATTATGGTAAGTGCGCACGCTAGTCTTTGGGCACTTTTTTTAAATCCACTCAAGTGGTAAGTTCGCACATCAAGGTTCTGCGTTCTTTCTAAAAATCCTGTACGGTAGGGTTACGTGCACAGCTTCGTGCCCTTTTTTGAGTTGGTCAAAGCCCCGGCTTGTGCCTTGGGCCCCGCTCTCTTTGTCCCATATATTTTGGGTCCAAAAAAAAAAAGAAAAAGGGTGTCGCTACCAAAGGGTCTGTTGAGACAGTTCCCTCAGCAAGCTTGTGCAGAGCAAGCGGTAGCTTCTGAGTGACCGGCCAGGACCTAGTTACTACCACTAGGTGCTTGGCCATATCCCCTTAAAGGAATCTTTCTGATTCCAGACCTTTGAGCTCTACCCTGGGTCCGGTAGTTCCGGCACCCAGCAGGTAAGGATCTTAGGGTATGCAGCTCAGGCTTTCTGGCCGTAGGGGGTAATGTCACTGACAGCCATCAACCGTCCCGGGGGCAACTCCCTTAGCCTGGTAGAGTTGGCTTAGTGCTCGCCTTTTTCGCGAAATTGGCTTGCACTCCCCTCAGCATGGTGGCGTGGGTATTAACGTTCCCCAATAGCGACCCCTAGGGGACGCAGTTCGAAGTTCCCATGAAGGGGAACGTCTCAGGTTACGTATGTAACCATGGTTCCCCGAGTGGGGAACGAGACACTGCGTCCCCTAGGCTTTGGGCCATGCTTCGGACGCAAGCTTCAGACGAAGAAGCGGATGATGTATTCTCCCGGCGGCTCTTTTATTATGGTCGCGCCGGTAGTGACGTCATGGGCTGTCGCCGGCCAACAGTTGGTGTTTTTACATATGTATCTTCAGACACGAGTCACGCTGACGGCGTTCCCCAATAGCGACCCCTAGGGGACGCAGTGTCTCGTTCCCCACTCGGGGAACCATGGTTACATACGTAACCTGAGACATTTTGTTTGTTATAGCTTATTTCAATATTCCAGAGAATATTATTCAGTGAATTATTCTTCACTCTTTAGTCTATTAAAAAGCTTATAAACCTAAAACTGTAGTTTAAAATGAAGTTGATATGACTTCTGTCCTTTATTTTCTCCATTTGAAAACATTAGACATTATTTTGCTTATTGTTAATATCAGTGTTGCTAATGATACTTTTTATAAATAAAATGTTTTTATTGGTGTAATTTGAAGATTAAATTTTACATGAAAATATTAATTTTCAACAGTTTTTTGTTGTTGTTAAGATGACTGAAAGGAGGAAAAACCAAAGCGAAGAATGGACTTACTTCACTCTGTTATTTATTTACTTTATAACAGTAAATAAAAATCGGTTCTGCATACCGGTTATCGGGTATATAAACGTACAAATAATCGGTATCGGTATCGGTTATAAAAAAATCAATATCGGTCGATCACTAATAAAAAGATTGTGGAACACTTTAAAAACAACGTTCCTCAACGTCAAATTGCAAAGGCTTTGCAAATCTCATTATCTACAGTGCATAACATCATCAAACAATTCAGAGAAACTGGAGAAATCTCTGTGCGTAAGGGACAAGGCCGACGAACCTTTGTTGGATGCCTGTGGTCTTCGGACCCTCAGATGACACTACATCACTCATCGGCATGATTCTGTCATTGACATTACTAAATGGGCCCAGGAATACTTTCAGAAACCACTGTCAGTAAACACAATCCACCGTGCCATCTGCAGATGCCAACTAAAGCTCTATCATGAAAAAGGAAGCCATATGTGAACATGGTCCAGAAGCGCCGTCGTGTCCTGTGGGCCAAGGCTCATTTAAAATGAACTGTTTCAAAGTGGAAACGTGTTCTATGGTCAGACGAGTCCAAATTTGACATTACTTTTGGAAATCACAGATACCGTGTCCTCCGGGCAAAAGAGGAGGGAGACCTTCCAGCGTGTTATCAGTGTTCAGTTCAAAAGCCAGCATCTCTGATGGTATGTGTGTGCATAAGTGCATGCGGTAAAGGCAGCTTGCATGTTTTGGAAGGCACTATGAAAGCTGAAAGGTATATAAAGGTTTTAGAGCAACATATGCTCCCCTCCAGACGACGTGCATTTCAGCAGGAGAATGCAAAACCACATACTGCAGCTATTACAACATTATGGCTTCATAGTAGAAGAGCCCGGGTGCTGAATTGGACTGCCTGCATTCCAGATCTTTCACCTATAGAGAACATTTTAAACATTTGTTATCTACAGGTGCATCTCAATAAATTATAATGTCGTGGAAAAGTTAATTTATTTCAGTAATTCAACTCCAATTGTGAAACTTGTGTATTAAATAAATTAAATGCACACAGTCTGAAGTAGTTTAAGTCTTTGGTTCTTTTAATTGTGGTGATTTTGGCTCACATTTAACACAAACCCACCAATTTAATTTCTCAACAAATTAGAATACTTCATAAGATCAATAAAAAAACAAAAAAATTTTAGAGAATTGTTGGACTTCTGGAAAGTATTTTAATTTGCTGTATATGTACTCAATACTTGGTAGGGGCTCATTTTGCTTTAATTACTGCCTCAATTTGGCGTGGCATGGAGGTGATCAGTTTGTGGCACTGCTGAGGTGGTATGGAAGCTCAGGTTTCTTTGACAGTTGCCTTCAGCTCATCTGCATTTTTTGGTCTCTTGTTTCTCATTATCCTCTTGACAATACCCCATAGATTCTCTATGGGGTTCAGGTCTGGTGAGTTTGCTGGCCAGTCAAGCACACCAACACCATGGTCATTTAACCAACTTTTGGTGCTTTTGGCAGTGTGGGCAGGTGCCAAATCCTGCTTGAAAATGAAATCAGCATCTTTAAAACGCTGGTCAGCAGAAGGAAGCATGAAGTGCTCCAAAATTTCTTGGTAAATGACCAAGTGACGTTGGTTTTCAAAAAAACACAATGGACCAACACCAGCAGATGACATTGCACCCCAAATCATCACAGACTGTGGAAACTTAACACTGGACTTCAAGCAACTTGGGCTATGAGCTTCTTCACCTTTCCTTGAGACTCTAGGACCTTGGTTTCCAAATGAAATACAAAACTTGCTCTCATCCGAAAAGAGGACTTTGGACCACTCCAGTGAACAGTCCAGTTCTTCTTATCCTTAGCCCAGGTAAGACGCCTCTGACGACAACTGTAGCCAAATTCCTTGACACGTCTGTGTGTGGTGGATCTTGATGCCTTGACCCCAGCCTCAGTCCATTCCTTGTGAAGTTCACCCAAATTCTTGAATCGATTTTGCTTGACAATCCTCATAAGGCTGCTGTTCTCTCGGTTGGTTGTGCATCTTTTCCTTCCACACTTTTTCCTTCCACTCAACTTTCTGTTAACATGCTTGGATACAGCACTCTGTGAACAGCCAGCTTCTTTGGCAATGAATGTTTGTGGCTTACCCTCCTTGTGAAGGGTGTCAATGATTGTCTTCTGGACAACTGTCAGATCAGCAGTCTTCCCCATGATTGTGTAGCCTAGTGAACCAAACTGAGAGACCATTTTGAAGGCTCAGGAAACCTTTGCAGGTGTTTTGAGTTGATTAGCTGATTGGTATGTCACCATATTCTAATTTGTTGAGATAGTGAATTGGTGGGTTTTTGTTAAATGTGAGCCAAAATCATCACAATTAAAAGAACCAAAGATTTAAACTGCTTCAGTCTGTGTGCATTGAATTTATTTAATACACGAGTTTCACAATTTGAGTTGAATTACTGAAATAAATGAACTTTTCCACGACATTCTAATTTATTGAGATGCACCTGTATGTTCTATTGTGAATAAAATATTGGCTCATGTGATTTGAAATTCTTTAGTTTTCATTTTATTCAAATTTAAAAAGTTCCAACATTTCCAGAATTCAGGTTGTAGCACAATACTATGTTATGCAAAAAACTCTTACCATAGTTCATGATTTTTAAACTAAAACATTTGGACATTTACATAACATAATACCCTCCATATGTATGGCTTTTCTGACACAGTAAACTTGCTTGGTACCTCACCTGGTACAGCTTTGCATTTGCGATATGGAGCGCTAGGGTAGCATGAAAGCCATGACACTCAGTAAGTCAAGAGCACAAAAAAATTGTAAAAGGAAGTTAAAATGGCATGGTAAATAAATGTTTTGTTCTCACATTTGCTTTTGCTCATGTTAATTTCAAAAGTGATGTCCACCAAGTGGATATTTTATTTCTGAACTGTCGCATTATGTACAACAACCAACATTATGAAACATTGCCACAGTCATGTTTAACTGTTGAAATCTGAAAACATTTAACTGTGAAAACATTTAACTTTTAAACTGCTTAAACTGCTAATACAAACAGACATGTTTTTATGTCATTACACTGGTCCTGCATCTGCGGGCGAGAGAGAGAGAGCGAGAGAGATAAAGATATCGCTTATTCACCTCTTGTGGGCATGTCATTGGAAAAGTGCTGTACAATTTTATTTATTTTTTTTTTTACTTTGAAAAGAAAAATGTAACCAGCCAGGTATTTCCAAAGAGAGGAGCAAATAAAAGTGTACTATTGACAAACACATGCAGAAGCTATTGTTTAAGCCCTTGTAAAAATGATCCACATGGTCCATATACTTCATGGCTTTTAAAAACTAATTTAGACTTAATTTAAAGCTTTGTCAATTGTGTAATGAGACATATGCCAGGCACAAGTTTGGGCAGAGTCTATAAGATTGCCATTAAGATTTGCCAGAGCAGATGTGATGACAACTTACATTTCCTATTCTAGAACCCAAATTACCCGAAACATAAGCAATCATCAACTTCAGTTCATAACACCTACAGTATGTGTTTAGTATTGAGTAAACTGGCAATTTAGCTCCACAATAACATCAAGAAATGGACATGGACTCATGGTGAGAAGCTATGGGGTAAGAGAATACAGCTGTGAAAATAGCCCATAGATCACATGTTACCAGACAAATAAACAGGGAGATTCAAAGGATGCACTTTGACTTAATATAAAGGGTACACAGTGTGAGGGATTTCAGCAGCATTAAACCAACACATTGATTGTGTTCAAATGATTTGCACTCCACTGTTTGTTGTTCTTTCTTCATTAAAGTAACTCCACATCTGCTTGCAGTACCTGTTTCTAATTTGTTCTTCCACACACTTTATTAAAGACAACTAGACCTAAATAGACCCAACAGCACAAGTGCAAGAGGAATGGTGAGAAAACAGAACGACAATAACTAAAAACGCTGACTTGAGGCACAAGGAAAGATGAAGAAAAATAACAGTTTCATTTAAATGGTCTTTAAAGTCACACACTACAATAATATGATCTGACTGAATATGCATATGGTCATTAAAGTGCTTCAGATGAAAAGGAAGCAGTGAATGATGTGATTTTCCCCCCTCACAGTCTTTTTCTTACAGTAATTTTCAACATGATAGATGTGCCAATGAGCGTTTAAGTCAAAACCTCCAGAAGCATTTTGAGTCCACCTATTAGTTATGCTGTCAACCCTCTCTTCTATTTTGCACAAAAGATGTTGGCAAATGTTCAGAGCGTGCTCATTTGTACAGTAGATTAAGAGCAGACTGTATTAGGGATCATTATTTTTGGTCAGCTTGTGCCACAGGCAAGACAGGTGCTCACATAGAGTAAAGCGCTGAAGAAAATGAACAAAATCCTCTCTCCAGCTTCCCTTCGAAAGAAAAGAATAATAAATACCTGACCATAAGTGCTCTAGGCCTGTAATTTATTTGATGTGGATGTCAGCAATACTTTAATATCCAAAAAGAAAAGAAGTTAGAGGGTGGAGCTGGGGCCTAATTATCCCGGTTGCCGCTCCCCCAGAAGTGTGAGAGAACCACCGGATCGCCTCTGACTCAATGCCCGCCGGCCCCGCCTCTGACTCAATGCCCGCCGGCCCGCTGCTGTCCTAAAGCCCGCCGGATTGCCGCTGACTCAAGCCCGCCGGATTGCCGCTGACTCAAGCCACCGGATCGGCGTTGATTGATGCCCGCTGGCCGCCGCTATCCCTAACCCAGTGGATCAAGTCCACATGTCACGGCCAGGAGTGCCGTGTGTCTGTCTTGTTGTGCCCACAGGAACATTTTAACTATCTTGTCATGTCTTGTCTTGTCCATGGAGACTCGTCTGGGGCAGGCGGCTCCTCGTGTTGTGGCCATGGAGGCCATTCTAGCCGCCTGCCCCCTTGTTGCAGAAGTGGAGGCGGTCGCTGAGGGCCCTTGTGAGGGCCCCTGATTCCTGTTCATGCCCGGAAGAAGCCTCAGCCTCCGAGCCAGCCCAGGAGGGCTTCTGGTTCCTGTGGGATGTCCTGTCTTGTCTGTCTGGCCCGTGTGGGATGTCCTGTCTTGTCTGTCTGGCCCGTGTGGGATGTCCTGTCTTGTCTGTCGCCTGGAGGCTTTCTGTTTTGTTTTTTTTGTAGCCTGTCTGTTTAGCCCCGGAGGGCTCCTTATACCCCCAAACTTCCCCAGGGAATATTTTTTGGGGGGGGTAAAAGGGTTCTGGCTGTAGGGGCCGGGCCGAGGAGGCCAAGGGCCCCGAAGACCATCTGCCATGGCCTCCAGCGCTCCCAGCTCCGCCATGGTCCCCAGAGCTCCCAGCTCCGCCATGGTCCCCAGAGCTCCCTGCACCACCATGGCTTCCAGAGCTCCCAGCTCCGCCATGGCCTCCTTGTCTGTCTGTTCTGCTCTGGAGGTCCCCGTCCTGTGTTCCGTCCTGTCTGAAGGGGCCTCCAGAGCGCCCACCCGCCCTCCCTGATGGAACTGTTAAGGCTCGGGACGAGCCTTTCGGGAGGGGGTTTAGTCAGTCCTCTGTCGTGTGAGTCATGTGTCCCTGCCTTGTGTGTCCATATATGGTTTGTTTCCTGCCTTGTTAATGTCATTATTATTAATTCTCGTCCAGCTGTGTTTGTCTCGTTATGTGATTATTTACCTGTGTAAATTGTTTCATGCCTGTTAGTTTGATGTTTGTCTGGTCCACTCGTTACTCCCCGGTGTTCCTGTCTGCGTAAGCCTTGCCTTGTCAATGTCCTGCCTCGAGTCTGTCATTAAATCTGTAATTTTGATTATATCCTGTTCCTGCGTGTACCTGGCCTCGTGTGTGCACCGTGACACAAGGAAGATGAAGAAAAATTAACAGTTTCATTTACACGTCGCAAAGTCACACACTACAATAATATGATCTGACTGAATATGCATATGGCCAACTGAAAGTGCTTCAGATAAAAGGAAGCAGTGAATGATGTGATTTTGAATACAGTCTTTTTCTTACAGTAATTTTCAACATGATAGATGTGCCAATGAGCGTTTAAGTCAAAACCTCCAGAGCATTTTGAGTCCACCTATTAGTTATGCTGTCAACCCTCTCTTCTATTTTGCACAAAAGATGTTGGCAAATGTTCAGAGCGTGCTCATTTGTACAGTAGATTAAGAGCAGACTGTATTAGGGATCATTATTTTTGGTCAGCTTGTGCCACAGGCAAGACAGGTGCTCACATAGAGTAAAGCGCTGAAGAAAATGAACAAAATCCTCTCTCCAGCTTCCCTTCGAAAGAAAAGAATAATAAATACCTGACCATAAGTGCTCTAGGCCTGTAATTTATTTGATGTGGATGTCAGCAATACTTTAATATCCAAAAAGAAAAGAAGTTTGAGGGTGGAGCTGGGGCCTAATTATAGAAGTGTGAGAGAACCATATTGACCAGAAAGGGGCCTGAGGCTTGAGCTAACCACTGTAACCCGGGACCAGCCATCCTTTGCACCTCATGTCATTTAAAAAAGAGGGCAGCTCTGCGATTTGGCCACTCTTCACTGCGGAGAGGCAGAGGGAAATTGAAACGAAAGAGGCGGGCAGGAAAGCTTGCACTCATTAACATCGGCACAGGGATTAGGACACTCTTTTAACACGTGCAACCCATAACAGTCCCAACATGTAATAATACAGAGCTGGAAGCCGAGGTAGTAATTTTGATTTTTAAGAGCCACAGCTGTTTGATAGGCTGGTAAGAGGCTGGTTAGCAGTCACGTGAAAAGGCAGAGCCTGGAAGATCAAGATGTTTTGCATGATGGTTACTCGGCATCACGAGAAGTTCAAAGGGGTCACAAAGATTCAAATGTTCCTTGATCTTATGATATAAGAGTTTGATGTACTATGAAAATATTCTGTACACATACTATAAAAAATAATCAAGCTCCTAAAGTGACAAAAGAAAGTACCCCCAAAGTACCACAATGTGATTCTGTGTGTGAGGACAGTCGAAGATAGCACTCAGCACTGCAGCTCATTTCTCACACAAATAGAATGTTTCTTAAGGTGCAGTTATAGCAACATTTTATAGGGAAAAAAGCCAAAAAAGCCTGTTTCTGCCATGGAATACAGGAATGAAAAAGGTAATTGTGACTTCATCTCACACGTCAGACATTTCTTTGTGCAATTCTGAGTTTCTATCTCACAATTCTGCCTTTTTTGCTTGCAATTCTGAGAAAAAGTTGAAATTGCAAGATATAAATCAGAGTTAGACATACAGTTTTTAAAACTGGTGTTCTTTCGTGCAGTTCCAAGATTAGATTTACATTACAATTCCACATTTTTTTCTCAGAATTTTGTTTACATGTCAAATCTGACTTCTGTTTACATTTCATAATTCAAACTTTTTTCTCTGAATTCTGTTCACAATTCTGACATTTTGCAATTATGTGAGTTATTAACTCACAATTAACATCTCACAACTCTTTGTTTTTACCTTGCAATTCTCCATTTATTTCTTGTAATTCTGAGATTATATCTTGAAAATCAATTTTTTTCTCAGAAATGCAAGAAAAATAGTCAGCATTGTGAGATAAAACTTTGCAATTACCTTTTCGCATGTAAGTAGTACTCACAGAAGTTACTTTCAAACCAAGTGACTTTCTGTTGATCAACTTGGTGAATCTCTAGGACCCATCACAAAATCTGTGGGGGAAAATTTTGCCCTCCCGTGAAATTGCATGGATTCCTAGACCTCAAGGGAATTATTTTTTAAATTTGTATAAATCATAAATTAAGCCTTTTATTTTTGCTTTGCATATTTAAGTGAGATCAGTATCATCATACAGAATAAAACAAAATATATTAATAAATTAAACAGATTTAAAAAGGATTCAAAAGATTCAAAAAAAGAAAGACACCTACTGAGTAAAAATGTTAGATTTTAGTTTACCTGAAAAACTAATTTTTAAGGTCAACCATCTGGGCCATTAATTGTATTTACAAAAAGTTATTCTTAACAGTGTAATAAGCTATTACATTTTAATAAGATATCATCAAATGCATATGTGGTTACTGAGTCACTGGCCTGAATTCGAAGGCATAAAAAACCTTTGAGAATCACTTCCCATAATATTTATCCTTCAGCACCACAGATCTCCAAACCACACGATAAATGCGCCACAGTTCTGATTTCTCAGTCATCACCAGGAGTGCTCTTGAAACAGACTGTTTAGCATTAAATATTAGTTTAGCAGGCAAACATGTCTTTAGAGAACTAAATCTTTTATTCCCCATTCAAACACAAACATAACCAAGACAAGAATACCTATTAAATAAACAAATAACCGGTTCTATCACAAGATGGATGAAATGAAAAAGATTAATGAAACAATATTTCTCTTGTCTCCTTCAGAAAAGTTGCAGCAAATAATTGCAGTACATATGATAAATCTAGAAAACATATCTCCCTTTAGATGTACATCTCCCTAAGCTGCTTTTCTTGTATACGGTAATGAAGTATACGCATAATAAAATATTCACTCAACAGATCATTAGTTCTGGAGAATTTGCTGTACTCTCAAAAAACTGAGTAATTGCTTAAATGCTGTCATTCTTAAAAAATACAAAACTGTATATAATAAGAAATAATATAAAGTATTTTTTTTTCATTTTGGGTAGACAAAACCTGGACTAGAAGATTACAGCGGTTTGGAGCTTTGGCAGCTTTGAAGATGGAAGGTTATAAGCTTTGTGTAGCTAAGCTTGGGCAGTATGATGAAATATTTAAAGTGATCTAGACGTTTCTCTGTGCTGTATAAGGTTCAGAGCAACTGCTCGTCAGTTGCTAGGGTGTTGAAGGAGGTTGCTCCAGTGTTTCATTTTCACTGTTTCCATTCATTTTATTTAATAATATTGAAGAAATGCTGCAGAACCGAGCAGAATGCTAAACACTAAAACATACTTCTTTAAGTGACTAAGCAATTCTGGATCATAAATGAACACAGCTGAGAAAAGATTCACTTGTAATACATTGCATCATCCTCAGAAGTACTTTTACTGCTCTCACAGACAATAAACCACATGAAGACAGTGAGAAAAACAAAAGGGTTGCTGCTTCCATGCACAAATATCCAAAATAGATAGAGTGGAGAAAAAAATTATCCCCTGCTGATTTTGTACGTTTGCCCACTGACAAAGAAATGATCAGTCTATAATTTTAACGGTAGGTTTATTTGAACAGCGAGAGACAGAATAACAACAAGAAAATCCAGAAAAACACATTTAAAAAAAGTTACAAATTGATTTGCATTTTAATGTGTGAAATAAGTATTTGACCCCTTTGTAAAACATGACTTAGTACTTGGTGGCAAAATCCTTGTTGTCAATCACAGTGGTCAGACGTTTCTTGTAGTTGGCCACCAAGTTTGCACACATCTCAGGAGGGATTTTGTCCCACTCCTGTACATGTTCGGGCCTGTACATGTGCTTTCTTGAGCAGGGGGACCCTGCAGGCGCTGCAGGATTAGTGTGTTACCAATTGTTTTCTTGGTGACTATGGTCCCAGATGCCTTGAGATCATTGACAAGATCCTCCCGTGTAGTTCTGGGCTGATTCCTCACCGTTCTCATGATCATTGAAACTCCACGAGGTGAGATCTTGAATGGAGCCCCAGTCCGAGGGAGATTGACAGTTATTTTGTGTTTCTTCCATTTGCAAATAATCACACCAACTGTTGTCACCTTCCCACCAAGCTGCATGGCGATGCTCTTGTAGCCCATTCCAGCTTTGTGTAGGTCTACAAGTCTTGTCTCTGACATCCTTGGCCATGGTGGAGAGTTTGGAATCTGATTGATTGCTTCTGTGGACAGGTGTCTTTTATACAGGTAACTCCTAATCTCAGCTCTAAAAGACACATGGGAGCCAGAAATCTTGCTGATTGATAGGGGATCAAATACTTATTTCATTCAATAAAATGCAAATCAATTTATAACTCTTTTGAAATGTGTTTTCTTGTTTTTTTTGTCATCCTGTCTCTCACTGTCAGAATAAACCTACCATTAAAATTATAGACTGATCATTTCTGGGCAAACGTTGTCAAAAAAAAAATTCCACTGTGGCAAGAACGTCTCGGTTACTTGCAAACCCCCGTGAAGGAGGGAACACAAAATCAATAGGGCCCAATCACCTTCGATGAAAAAACAAGCCAATAATTGTTTTTCCCACGCGCACCCTGCCCCGCGGTATAAAAGATAGACAGTTTTTCGCTGAGAACCTATTACAGCAACTTATATTAAAATTACTTATTTATGTCTCCATTCCTCCTTCAGTGATTTCCTTCGAGTAATAAAAAAAAATAAAAAAACGGTAACCGCGGGATTCCCTATCAGAAGTGACCAAACTTAATGGGATCTGGAAAACGCCACTGACCCCCTCCATCCACTAAATTTAGAGCGAGAACACACGGTATGGGTAGATAACTGGGAAAGCATCATAGGGAACGCTCGGAGCCACATCAGATCATTGGTGATTACGCTGGCCAAGGGCAGTCAGTGGCCATGCCTGGGGTGACAAGGACACTGAACTCATGAGGGGAGCCGTGTGGAAAAATACATGATTACCGAAGGGGAATAAGTAGCCCAGCACAAGGGCTTGACCAGAACCTGGCGTCTGGCGCTCCGCCAATTGTCATGTTCGCCGTGGGGAAATGGGAAGCAACAAAGCGCACATGTGTAGAGGGGAATGGCCAGATGCCCGAGCAGGTTGCATCCGAGACAAGTACACGGGAGGACACCGGCTGGTTATAAAATCTCGAACGTATTAGGTGTCAGATTTACTAATGAAGGCGCCCCGCGCCAAAGCCCAAGAGGAAGCAACGCCTGGCTCTACACCAAGGGGGCACGGTAAGCCGGGCCTTGAGAATATCCACTATCCAGCTGGGATCTCCCCTCTGTTCTCGAGCAGACAAAGAGCTGAAAGCTCTGCGGCGGTCCACGAATAACAGGGGAGCAGAGCAATTGTTTCCTCATGCGTTGATACTGAAGGGTGTGGTGGGAACTGGGCACTACCGGCCCGGGGTCTCAATGCTGGGTTGCCCGGTCCGAATTTGATCAACCGAAAATGCTCCCCCTACCCTCTTGTTGCCGCGAAACTGTCTTCAGACATTTTCTAAGTTCAAAGGGGTCCCCCCTCACACAGGACCGAGGGGAGATCTGTCCAGATGTATCTGACAGTTTGTGTTCACATTTAGTCAGTATTTTTTCAAAACTGATGTCTTTCTTGTATATATTCAGCAGGGTATGTTTAATTGTGCAATACGTTGCACAACAATATTAGATCATTCTGAAAAGGAAGTCTATCGCACTCATTTCCGGATTAAATTTTCATTTCTAAAATCAACTGGCAATTACTCTGAGTTTATTCAGTTTCTTGGACGCTCTCCGGTTCGCATGTAATGAACCTCTGTGGGGCCATCAGAGCTTCAGATGTGGTTGATAGTGGAAGGACATCTCTTAGTTTGACTAAATTCACAGCTGCACAATGTGGGCCAGGAAATTCTCTATTAGCTTTTTAAAGCTTTCTGTGGGCCTGTGGAAAACGTACTATAATCTAATCCACCCGTGTGGTTTTGTAAATGTAATTAGAGCAGCCACTGCTTGAGGTCGGCGATCTTGATTCTGGAGGTCCAAAGCTCATCTGCTCAGCTAACCACAGGCCTAGTTGCTACAGACAGCAAAACAGCAAACAAATGAAGTAGTAATTATGACTGGCATGACCTTTAATTTACAGATTAATGAAAATCTATTAAAAGAGGTATTTCAAAACCGATGTAAAAGCCTCTCGCATAAATATATGGCTGGGGAAAAAAACAGAAACATGCTCTGAGCTGCCAGTTTGACCGAATGACAACACTTACATCCCTGCGCTCAGGCGGTCTTTGCGTCAGGAGCAGAATTAGATATCATTCAGTCCACTCTATCAGCCCTTTCCAATAGCTGCGCTGAGCCAAATACTCCCCTGACAGCCAACTCACATGTGTTTTGTGGACAAGGGACAATTGCCCTTTTGTCCTCGTGCATGGACTGCCTGGTTCTGGCTCCTATTTTAGAAACTACTTTTTTATGTTCTCCTTCTGGTTTGGCCTAGAAACTTTCTTCTTTAGAGATATTTGGTGATAAAATGCAAGTTCCCTTTGTCCTGTAGCTGCATACTTTGATTAGGCAGGACAATTTGTTGTTTGTTTTTCAAATGAAGAGCCCCTCCTATTCTCTCCAACTCACTCAACACAGATTGCGATGAAAGGAGGGAATAATCAAAGAGTTTGTGGCGGAGGTGGTAAAGATTGACGAGGGGGAGGCTAGTTTGTTTTACCTCATGCTGATAAAGTTTTCTCAAACAGATCATCCAGATTCATGGGAATTTATAGCTGCATGAAATTGCTAGAGGAATGTTTTGAAAGGAGATCTTACACTGTCATAAACACAAATTCATAAATTAATTTCTGATTCTATGACACCATGTGTTATGTGAAGCTTATCATTTAACATCTGTGTTGGAAATAAACTTGCAGATTCTAACGTATGTGGTGTTGTGATGGGTAAAGGGGGGCTGGGCAGGTTACCAAAAGGTTGCAGGTTTGAGACCCATAAGCTCAATGACCCATCGCTGTTGTGTAACCCCAGGTTGTTCCAGAAGGATTGTCCCTGTAATAAGTGTACAGTAAGTCATTTTGGATAAACGGATGTTTGCTAAAATGACTACTTACTTGTATCCAAGGCATTCATTAAAAGGAGGGACGGGAAATAAGACCTAACCGACAGCAGCGTGAACTTACTTTGTGCTCATGGCTACAAAAGAGATCTTTAGTTAAAAAAATAAATAAACAGTTGTAGATTGTTGATTGACTGATTCTGTAAGAAATACAAATGGGATCTAATATCTCATTTGTTCTCTAAGGGCGATCCGTAATCATTTTATAGCTAAACTTTTACTATATGTGAAAAAGTTTTAAATATCTAGAAAAAGTTTACTTTTACTATTATTGTAGCTTAGAGATTTGCAAGACACATATCTGACTGACTAAATGAATGAATGAATGAATAAATGAACAAATGAAGTTTTCAACAAACCACTTAACAATTTTATATACAGGTACATCTAAAAAAAAATAGAATATGGTGAAAAAGTTAATTAAAAAGTGAAACGTTCATATATTTTAGATTCATTACATTTAAAGTAAAACACTTCAAAAGTTTTTTGTTTTAATTTTGATGATTAGAGCTTGCAGCCAATGAAAGACAAAAATGGAAAGTCAAAAATATGGGCAGTATGGGCCATGTTTATCTGCTGGTGTTGGTCCACTTTGTTTTCTGAAGTCCACAGTCAACGGCAGCCATCTACCAGGACATTTTTAGAGCACTTCATGCTTCCTTCGGCTGACAAGCTTTATGGAGATACTGATTTCATTTTCCAGCAGGACTTGGCACCTGCCCACACTGCCAAAGGTACCAAAAGCTGGTTCAATGACCATGGTGTTACTGTGCTTGATTGGCCAGCAAACTCGCCTGACCTGAACCCCATAGGAGAATCAATGGGGTATTGTCAAGAGGAAGATGAGAGACACCAGACCCAACAATGCAGATGACCTGAAGGCCGCTATCAAAGCAACCTGGGCTTCCATTACACCTGAGCAGTGCCACAGACTGATTGCCTCGATGCCACGCCGCATTGATGCAGTAATTCATGCAAAAGGAGAACCAAACAAGTATTGAGTGTGCATATAAATTAACATACTTTTCAGAAGCCTGACATTTCTGTTTAAAATGTATAAAATTTTTTATCCTTTTTTTATTGATATTCTAATTTTCTGAGACAATATTCTAATTTTCTGAGACACCGAATTTTCAATTTGTAAGCATTAATATAAAATTTAAAGAAACAAAGGCTTGAAATATTTCACTCTATGTGTAATGAATATATATAATATATGGGTTTCACTTTCTGAAATGAGTGACAAAAAATATTGACCTTTTTTGATATTCAAATTTTTTTACCTGATATTATTTTTTTTAGATGTACCTGTATATTTTACATAGCGGCATAGCCTATATAAAGTTCTGTCTTTAAGCCAACAAATGAAAGTGAAAGTGAATGTGATATGACATGTGGCCAAGTATGGATTTACCCTTCCAAAGTGCACACACACACAGCAGTGAACAGACACACACACACACACAGCAGTGGGCAGCCATTTATGCTACAGCGCCAGGGAGCAGTTGGGGGTTCGGTGCCTTGCTCAAGGGCAAACTCAGTCGTGCCAGTATTGAGTGGTGGCCAAGACTTAGAGCGCTGTAAGGCATGTACTCAGATTACCCCCCCACCTGCCCACAACAGTCCTTTGGATGGGTTAAATGCAGAGCCAAATTCTGGCACCGAGACTTGAACTCGCAACAATTCTTTAGATTATGAGTACACTTTATATTTTTTTTATGATTATCTCGCTACACCATTAACATGTAAAGCCAAACGACGCTTCCCTAGGCCTTGTGGAAAATGGGCTTGCCAGCATCAAAATCAGACTTTCTGGTAGGCGACATGATGAACTTTGGGTTAATATGCTATGAGTACTTTGTCAAATTAAGCTAGGCTAAAATTGCCTCAAAAAAAACATATACATAAACCCATCTAGGCTTGCAACTTTGGATAATTCTAAAACATTGATTTATAGCCTTATGAAAGAAATCAGAAATATGTGGGAGTGTGTGTGAAAAAAAATCAGATAACAAATAAATGTAACTGTAATTTAATTACTTTTTCTTACAAACAATTACAGGAATAAACACTTAACATTGAACTCCCAGAAAATTGTTTCATTACCAAATGTTAAATGCATTTCTTCCAATTTTAATTCATGAATCCCTCTTCATTCAAATTCAGCTTCCTGTGGAGTGTGGCCAATTGGATTAGTAGGTAGCGATTTTTGATGCATTTAGCACGCTCGTTTTTGACTAATTTGTAGTCTTATGTTTTGGTAACTAAAGCTTTGTTTGAAAACACCCCCTTAATTTGCACCTATGTGTGAATGAAGAAACAGTTTCTCTTATGATTGTGCACTTTACGCATTGATTCAGCGAGGCACCTAAAAATATCATTCTCCTCTCCAGAGCCGGATCAAAGCCGGGGTCAGCTCCTCCGTGAATCCCGCCCTACCGTTTAGCCTAAATAAACCGAAAGGAGGGGCTTGTCCGTGACAGAGAGCGAAGCGTCCCGTGGTGAGCGCTGCAGAGCCGTGTAGTGTGTGTCAGGTTTCGTTCTGAGAGAGACTCAAGCCCACAGCAGACAGACAAACCCGTGAAATGGCACGACCGAAGCACACAGACTCCCACTAGAGCCGGAGCGCACTCAACCATTATCTCCATGCACTTGAATGAGCAGCATGCCTCAGCTGAGGTCGTTTTGAAGATTGATATTTTCACGTGAAAATCGGTTTAATTGCCTGAAAGGAGAACTTTAATCTGTTTATCTGAGCACGACCCCGTTCAGTGGTGGATAAACATCATATAGCCTACATAAGTCTCACAGACATGGAGGACATGAAATTGCGAGTATCACCTCAGTCCAGTCTGGAGAGGACCTGCGCTCAGCATCCCTGCCAAAAGCGCCTTTTGACGAACTGGAAGGACGTGTGTGCAGTCTGCGTGTGTTTGATCTCGTTTGGAGTTTGTGTGTTACTCTACCTGAGGACGTCAGATCTGCAGTCCAGGGTGCTCAGTTTAGAGAAGGACAGAGATCCCCGTATCTCCAGTTGGATCTCTTTGGAACAGGTGGAGCCGGTCCTGTGGAGTCGACTGGATCAGATATTAGAGGAGGTGAGCGGTGACTTTTATTCTCCAGACGTTTGTCTGTGGTTGTAATAATATTTAGCCATACATATACAAGCTATTTGCTTGAGTCATGAGCGCGAGATGTTCATGTTGTCCCACCTTGTTGTTGAAGTCTCAACGAGAGGTTAGAAGTGCGCTGTTCAGAAAGTTCGATGAGCAGAGAGACTTTAGAGGTAGAAGATGAGGAATATGTTTCTGGAACTACGTTCATGTTTGTTAAAATATGAATTTGAAGGCGGAGAAATTGTCGACCAAAGCTCGCAGTCTCCTCGCCCGTGTTTTAGTTTGTTTATTGGCTGTAGCACGTTTGTTTACGCACTTTCACTGAGCACAGTTTGAGCTCTGTGGACTTTCAAACGCTCACGCACATGGATCAGAATAATTCGTTTCAGATTTCTGTGACCAGTTTTCTTGGGCTTTTGTTTAGTTCGGTTTAGTTGCGTTTAATGCTCCCTTTTCACGTTTTTATACCAGTTACTCATTTTAAAGATAAAACGCAAAAAAAAAACAAATTAGCCTACTAACTTAACTAGGCTACCTTCTTTTTTAGTTTAACTGACAGAGAAAATAACTTGTATATTTCTTTAAATAAACTTACCCGTTAATATTAATATTTTACCCAATAAATAACAATTATAAATTAATTATTCAATGATAAATAATGAAATCCTGATTATTGAATTAAGTTTAGTATGTATTATAGCTATTCAAATGCCAGATCAGACTCTTTTACATGGCACACATTTTTCACATCCTCTTTAGCATTGCTCTAGAATGAGTGTCTATAAATAACACAATCATATTGCCAAAATCTCCTGCTGCCATTTTGACACATCCATTAGTGTAGCTGTCTTAATAAAAGTGCACATAATTGATGTGATCCATCCAGATGCCCCCTATTATCCACATTAGACTGACTGAATTTTAAGCGAAGTCTGTTCAGCTACTGAAAGCTGTGACTGTTGTTGTTTAGCAAAACTATTATTTGCAGCATGCAAGACCTGCTGAACACATTGTGTCACTATACGACCACCTGTTTTACATCAACAATCAAGCAGTTAGGGCTCTCGCCAACTTTAGCGCTGACCAAGCACTGCGTCTTTGTAGAATAGGATTGAGCTTGAAGTGGTGAGGTGGAGAAAAGCGAGACATATATACATAGTGCATTGCCTGCGGCCGTGGTCCCTTCACACTGGCCTCTGGTGGTTCATCACCTAGCTGCATGTAAAATATTTGAGGTGTTAAATGTATCTTGGGTAGAATTTTACTCAGGGAAAGGCTGCCATCTCACTATCCAAGGTTTATAAAGTAATGGAGTCTGCAGAGGATGATGGAGGTGAATATTTAGTGTGTTAATGAGAGTACGCCAACTGAGGCAGCCAAGTGTGTGTCAATCTGAGGCTAAGTGTGATTACAGTATCTGAATAATGTTGAGTCATTTACAGGTGGATCTCACTGAAATCTGTCAAGAGCATAAAAATAAGAATTTGATTTGCTTATAAGAAAATAGGCACCTTTCAGGCATTTTAACATGCAAAAACCAGATAAAGAATTACAGCCTCACTGTAATGAGAATGTAATGGCAGTCGTCCTTCAGAATAATTGCAATTACTAATAGTAAAATGTCCACATGCATTACAGTAATGAGAGTTTTGTGAGAAATGTGCTCAATTGTAGTGAAAAAAACATGCTAAAATAGGTTTCAGTTTTGTTTAATACTGATGGGCCTTTGAAAAGCATCTGAAATGTGTACCTTAGGGGTGTTCTGTTATCAAGGGCAGATGTTTCTCATAGACATATTGACAACCAACGTTTCAGTATCACCATAAAATTGCATTTATATGTCTCCATTAAAGCTGAGAAACGTATACATTGGAAGTGCCTGTTGAAGGTTAGAATGGTGCTTATTTCACAATTTATAACAGAATGTGCCTTTAGGGGTGTAATTAAGATCTAGTAAGGGGGAAAGTAGCTAAATGTGAGTGAACGAGAGAGACACAGAGAGAGAGAGCGAGAGAGAGAGAGAGAGAGAGAGAGAGAGAGAGAGAGAGAGAGAGAGAGAGAATGGGAAGAGCGATAGACTTTTGCCTGCAGGCACAAAGTCTGGGGGTCTTAGTAGTAATCGGGCATTGGAATTGTAAAACGTTTTGTCATCCTTTCAAAATAGATTGTTAAAACCAGATCAAATACTGGGCATCGAGTTACCATTAAAGCTGGGAGGCAGAGAATGTCACCTCCCTCCCAACCTATCCCTGCAAGCATTGGGGCATCAGCTGTCTTATGCCATTACCGCAACCTTACCATTTACATAACGTCATCTTAAAATCAGCATGAAACATGTTCGCAAACCATTGCACTGCCATAGAAGAATCATTTTTGGTTCCACAAAGAACCTTTCAGCAAACAATTCTTAAATAAACCATTTTTCTTTCTTAGTGTAAAGAACATTTCAATGATTTAAAGACCCCTTTTTCCACGATAAAGAAACTTTGGTCCAATGGAAATGTTCCGTGGATGTTATAGAACCACATATTCCACTAAAGAAGCTTTGTTTTTAGGAGTGTAATCATTTTCAAGTTTTACTGAGATATTTTATGAGAAAAAAATGTAGGATAGGACGTGATGTAGAATTGACTGGACTGTAAAAAGTGGGTGTTGCATTCTAAAATAAAGCCAGATAAAATAAAAAAAATAAAATAAAAATATAAAAAATCTTCGTCACATCGGCTGAAAAGGAGAGTCTTTTCAGAGGTGTCCAAGTTATACATTTTTGATTTTTGGAATAACGTGCACAGATGAATCGTGCACAATAAGACCAGAGGTGCGTATTAAGAAAGCAAATAGGGTCATTGTTGATTTCATGTTGACTTTAAGAACACCTTTATTCGAGCATAAAGGAACACACCCTACCAGAATTAAATGCTTCAGTAACTTAATGTGCTTCAAAATGAAAGCTAAGTCTTTGTTGCTTTAGATCTTGTTCAAGGTGCTTCCCGTCAATGTAACCCTTCAATGCTTACTTTTCATCACTGGTTATTGTTTGCTCAATGTGACACTGCATTATTGTTTATGAGAGCTCTTAGATTTAAGTGAAATGGGGTTTTGGATGCATGTTTTCATGGTTTGATGTAAAAAAAATGAAAATGCTTAGAATATATTTTAAAGAAACATTTATTTTGGAATGCAGCACTGGAAAATCGTGAGTTAAAGCTCTGGCAAACCCTGTAGCGTGTGCATTATCCCTGGACATTGCTCCTGTGGAAAAGCAGTTTACGCACAGCACAGGTTCCCTCCAAATTGTAATGCATTTTCCACGGCTTCTGTGCTCGCGGAACAACCGTCTGTTGGTTAACCCTGCTGTCACACATACAGTATATTTTCATCTTAGCATTCTTTAGGTTTTCCTTTTCTTCTTAACCTCCATTAGCTCTTTCTGTTTTACAATATCTGTAGAGCTGCCCAGTTCAGTAGTGTGGAAAAACTACTACAATAGCTTGTAGTGTCTGAGAGGGGTTTGAGTGAAGACTTCTCCAGCTGGGAAGAGGGTTTGCCAGTATCAACCAAATAAAGCCCTGGAATGATTGATGGTTAATTTAAACTGGGGCAAGAAAAATGTCCGATAGCAACCTCAGAATTATTTAGTCTCAGTGTTTCAATATTAGAGGAGAGGCATGACTTGTAGTACCACAATGCAGATGCCTGACGAACTTTACAATTCAGTCATAAATGTAGCCAGTCAATGATTGTTCTACCAGTGAAATGGCACTGCATACAGTGGGTATGTCTGTTATAGCTGTGGTTTTGTAAGCTTAGGCTAAAAATAGGGTAGTAGCTTTGTTAATGTTACTTTTATGGAAATTTCATTTTTTAAAGAGCACAAACTGTTCTTTAAATCCTGTTCATCTACATAGTGTTCACTTTGATACCTTCACTACCCTGGAGTTTCTTCAATCTAAACAATTTGGTTTGTTTCGAAATGTGACCTACATACAACACGTCACCTGTCAGTGCCCTCACTGCTCACAGACGTGACGCTGATAATAGAGCGAACGGCTCCAAAAGTTGTGACCTGGTGAAGGTCGGAGTGCCAAATATATTTAAGCTTCTTAGGTCAATTTAAAAATAGTTTTTCAGTGAGATCTTTTAAAATCTGTTTCAAATATCACATAATATATTTATATATTTAATATATATTTACATTTTTTTATTTATGTTTATATTATGATGTTATTTAATAATATTATTTTATGATACTGTTTTCTATACTACTATACATATTTACTGTTCAAAAAATGTACTGAAATAAATTAATACTTTTATTCAGCAAGGACACGTGATTGATCAGATGTGACAGTAAACACATTTATATTGTTAGTCAAGATTTTATTTCAAATAAATGCTGTTCTTTTAACTTTCTGTACATAAAACAAATCCTGAAAAAAATATTATTATGTTTTCCACAAAAACATTAAGCAGCTTTTTAGCATTAATAATAAGAAGAAATGTTTCTTGAGCAGAAAATCAGCATTTTATAATGATTTCTGAAGAATCACATGACAAATTTAGATTTGGCCATCACAGAAATAAATTACATTTAAAAATATAAGAACAATTTTATTAATATTTTACAATATTACTGTTTTACTCTATTTGTGATAAATAAATGCAGCCTTGTTGAGCATATAACTTCTTTCAAATGTTAGCAACCCAAAATTTGGTATATTCTTGGTTAAAACTTCAGTGAATGTGTGGGAAATGTTTGCATTAATAACAAATAAAGACTAAGAAACTAACACTAACTACAGTAGATTTTTTTTTTATACATTAATGTGCTCGATTTCTACACGGCTGACTTCAAATGTCCTGTCTGTTTATTTCCAGAAATTAGCAGCACGTCTGCCGAAGATCCGGGCGGCTCGGGATGCACCTCACAGCTGCATCTGTCCACCAGGTACGTCTGTTAACCCCATTCATCCACAGCTCGCCCCTCCTCAATCTCTACACACCTGTGAGACTGCCTGTCACGTCTGATATGCAGCTGAACGTATGTTGCGGTTAAGCCTTTTGAGCTTTCTTTCCGCTAAATAGTCGTTTGTCTGCAGGTATGTGAAGAGATGCTATTGTTGGCAGGATAGAGATGTGATTGACTAGATCTCATTTCCCATGTAATGTAAATGTGGGAAAGGAGCCTCCTCTCCCCGACCCGTTCACTGGTGCCCTCGGACTGGCATTGCTGTGGTGACAGGTGCAGTCGTATTTTCGGGCGCTGTTGGCAGTCATTGCTTTCACTTGTGTTTGAGCGGGTCGTGATGCAAGCTGGAGTGTTGGAATGGCGTCATCTGGCCGTTCCTGAGCGCAGGGAACAGTCAACAAGGTTCACGGAGTACGACTAACAAGTCACATCCGTATGTCAGACAGGGATCGTTAACTCTTTGGGGGTTACATTTTTAGTTAAATAATAAATTAAATATATTAAGAATTAATAGTAAATATATAATAACAGTAATTATACAGTTGAAAAATATTATAGAATATTAATTAATAAATATCATATTTTTGAAATGTGCAAATTATGTTGTGTGTTTGTGTATGTACAGTGCTCAGCGTAAATGAGTACACCCCCTTTGAAAAGTAAAATTTTAAACAATATCTCAATGAACACAAAAACCATTTCCAAAATGTTGACAAGACTAAGTTTAATATAACATCTGTTTAACTTATAACATGAAAGTAAGGTTAATAATATAACTTAGATTACAAACCCGATTTTTCAAAAAAGTTGGGACTGTACAAATTAGGGTGAATAAAAACAGAATGCAATGATGTGGAAGTTTCAAATTTCAATATTTTATTCAGAATACAACAAGATGACAATCAAATGTTTAAACTGAGAAAATCTAGTATCATTTGTATGGCCTCCATGATTTTAAATTTCATGGCATCAGCACCAAGTCTTCTAGGCATGGAATGAACAAGTTGGCGACAAGGCCATTTTACCAGATCTGTGTGGCATCTTTTTCCATTCTTCAAGAATGACCTCAAGTTTTAGGAATTGGATGCTGGATGGACAGGCTTCTAGTTGCTCAACTGTCTTAGGTCTTCTTTGTCGCATCTCCTTTATGATGCTTTATGATGCGCCAAATGTTTTCTATGGGTGAAAGATCTGGACTGCAGGCTGGCCATTTCAGTACCCTGGATCCTCTTCTACGCAGCCATGATGTTGTAATTGATGCAGTATGTGGTCTGGCATTGTCATGTTGGAAAATGCAAGGTCTTCCCTGAAGAGACGACGTCTGGATGGGAGCATATGTTGTTCTAGAACTTGGATATACCTTTCAGCATTGATGGTGCCATTTCCAGATGTGTAGCTGCCCATGCCACACGCACTCATGCAACCCCATACCATCAGAGATGCCACCACCATGGCTTCTGAACTGAGCGCTGATAACAACTTGGGTTGTCCTTGTCCTCTTTAGTCCGGATGACATGGCGTCATCAGTTTTCCAAAAAGAACTTCAAATTTTGATTCGTCTGACCACAGAATAGAGTCCCAGTTCTTCATCTTTGCCACAGCCATTTTAAATGAACTTGGCCCAGGCAAAACGCCTGCGCTTCTGGATCATGTTTAGATATGGCTTCTTTTTTGACCTATAGAGTTTTAGCCGGCAACGGCATTGTGTTCACCATGCATGCCATTCCTCTGCAGTTTGTACGCCGTGGATTGTGTTCACGACAATGTTTTCTGGAAATAGTCCTGACCCCATGTTGTGATTTCCATTACTTCTTTAGTAGCATTCCTGTATGTGATGCAGTGTCGTCTAAGGGCCCGAAGATCACGGGCATCCTGACGCATGTGTTTTCCGTGGACCTTGACCCTTACGCACAGAGATTGTTCCAGATTCTCTGAAACTTTGGATACCACTTATGCGCTACAGTAGATGATGATAACTTCAAACTCTTTGCAATTTTTCTCTGAGAAACTCCTTTCTGATATTGCTCCATTTTCTTTCGCCGCAGCTTGGGGGACATTGGTGATCTCTTCCATCTTGCCATTGCTGAGAGACAGCACTGAAATGGGAAGGGGTTTTCTTTAAGTAACACCCTTTTATAGTCAACTGTCTGCTGAACCTGTGTAATGAATAATTAGTTGCCAAAATTAATTCTTGTTAAATTAGACATTTGTAGTCTAAAATTTAGCTTTGCTCCAGCTTTCAGTGGGGTGTACTCATTTTTGCATCACCCTAATTTGAGTAAAACTGAAAATTTTTGTTCTCTAAGTTATATTATTAACCTTACTTTCATGTTATAAGTTAAACAGATGTTATATAAAACTTAGTCTTGTCAACATTTTGGAAAATGTTTTTGTGTTCATGAAATCCAAAATGAGCCATATTGTGACATTAAAATGTTCACTTTCAACATTTGATATGTATATATCATATTAAATAAAAGTGGTATTAATATTAAATAACAATAAGTTATGAGATTTGTAAATTATTGCATTCCTTTTTTATATCACAATTTGTACAGTGTCCCAACTTTTTTGGAATCGGGTTTGTATACAGTACATAATAAATATACAAAGTACACATGCATATATTATACATTACACATTCACATTTTTTCTCCTGCTTTTTTATATATTATGTAAACAAAAAAACTTTATTTTGGATGCGATTAATTGTGATTAATTCGTTGACAGCACTAATATATATATATATATATATAATATTAAATAAAATGGTATGAATATTAAATAATAATAATTAATTAATACATTATATAAAATTATTTATACAATTGAATAATATAATAGAGTATTAAATATCAAAAAACTATTTTGAAATAAATTACATTGTGTGTTTTTGTGAGTAGAATAATTTTTTTAAATATTAAATGATAATAATTTATACACATATATTTAAAAAGGCCTCGATTCTAATAGTCTTTAACTTTTTTTCTACGAACAGCTACATTTTAACTTGCTTCCCTAACACAACCTCCAGATGCCAGTCATTAGACAACCTCTTGTGTCAAGCCTGTGTGTGTGTGTGTGTGTGTGTGTGTGTGTGTGTGTGTGTGTGTGTGTGTGTGTGTGTGTGTGTGTGTGTGTGTGTGTGTGTGTGTGTGTGTGTGTGTGTGTGTGTGTGTGTGTGTGTGTGTGTGTGTGTGTGTGTGTGTGTGTGTGTGTGTGTGTGTGCATGTGTGTGTGTGTGAATTTACACATCTATTGAAAAAGGACTTTTCAGTGTCCCCCAGACATCTGTGTTAGTGTTGTCGTAGTCATAGGAATACCAGAGGGGAAGTATTGATAAAAACCAAATAAGGTGACATGTAGGGTTTACTTTCGCCAGGTGTGGGGGTGTGGGTGTGTGTGTAATGGCCATGTGTTGGTGTGTGTGCTGTGTGTGTGTGTGTGTGTGTGTGTGAATTTACACATCTCTGAGAACCATGCCAGATGGTACCGACATCTCCTTGTTAATTAGGCTAGTCAGTAGTCATTGTTGTGTTAACTGAGTGGGAAGAGACTTCAGACAGCGTAGTGAAACCAGTTTAAGATGGACATGTCTTGGAAACGCACTTTCGAACCAGGTGTGGGGACCATTTAACAGCAGGCATCCCAGATAATGGCCGTGTTGGTTGTTTATTGCTGTGCCGTGGGAGAGTGTCTGATCTCGCAATACAGTCTTTACTTCGTTTCAACCATTTGATGTAAACCAGGCAATATATCAGCATAAAATGTGTCCATTGACTGTAGATACAGTACAGTTTGTATACATTGTGCAAGTTGTTTCTTCATGCATGCGTATAAATACTATGTGTATGTAAGGAAGTGTACGCATATATGTTGTTCACCATGTCGCCAGATGCCGCTTGTCAATCATTCCAGCACGCAGTGTTCAGATGGCTTCCATTCCATTGTTTATTTTGAGTACTCAGCGGTGGGTAATAGTCTGTGACCCTTCATCAAGCGCACAGACTCACTTGTATACGTATAGCATTGATTTAATGTTTAAGCTACAGTTGAGGCGTAATAACTTTTCTATCCACAAAGGTGTAATTGTACGAGCCCATCAACAAAATAGTGCTTTAGTGTATAGTTAGTGCTTCCTCTTCCAAGTTCATAAAGAATGCTATGTGTATGTCATGTGCAGTTCAGCCCAAGGACAGTATATTATTATTCTTGGCTTGGCTAAGTGAAGATGATGTGTGGTGTGAGTGTCTGTTAGAGTACCTGGTGGTTTTATACACAATTCTTATTTTTTTTATTCTGTATTTAGTCCAAGCCTATGCCTCTTGAAGTGCTATGCTCTCAAAACAGCTGGCATATGAGCTTGGGGAATGTTTCAACATCCAAATGAGTTTATTTTTTCTGATTTTGCGAATCCCAAGGGGCTTCAGAGGTTAAGTTCACTCAGCTCGTGTTTAAAAACCCATTTGGCTCATTCTCATTCACTCGGAAATCCTCCAAGATTTGTTTTTATTAACAAAGTCAGCGTCGGTTCATACACGCAACTGTTTACCCTCCAGTGCTGCACATTTCAGCACTAAAGCGGTAACAGTGCTACACATTTTTACTGTGAAGAAAGCTATTTACCATCTCAGAGTCATCTTTACACTGCAGGTATGAATAAGCCTGTGTGGATTATAGGGCTGCATGATATTGGAAACAACTGCAATTGTGATGTTTTGTTTTTCTGCAATATGAAACAAATTTTCATATAATGAATTTTCTGCATAAAACAAACTACAGGATTTTTTACCAGATGATTTAAATAGCTGTGTCTGGGGGATCAATCTAGAATAACTGTGGTGTGCAACTGCATAGAAAATAAAATAACTGTTACAGTTATTTAAATATATATATTTTTTTGAACCCTTCCCCTTTCTTTTTTTTCATTTTGTTTCACTTTTCTTTCTTTCTTTCTTTCTTTCTTTCTTTCTTTCTTTCTTTCTTTCTTTCTTTCTTTCTTTCTTTCTTTCTTTCTTTCTTTCTTTCTTTCTTTCTTTCTTTCTTTCTTTCTTTCTTTCTTTTTCCTTTCTATCCATCCTTTGATGCATGATTTGGGAAAAAAATTGAAAAATGTTAAATACATATTAAAATATGAAACAAAGTAAGAAATACATTTTAATAATACTATTACTCTGTAATATAAAAAAATCAAGCATTTCATAAATACTTTTATTTTATTGTATAACTATAAAAGTATAATTAATACTATTAAAATTAAGTATAATTTCAAACATCAAACCATCTAGCTTTTATTTAGGCAGTTTACTGGAAAGTAAACAAAGGTTTTTGAGTGAAATGCAGCACTGTGTTCATTTGCTTACAGCTCATGATACAGTGTTTAGTGACTGGTCATTACAATCAATTTTATTTTAATATATCATCCAATCTTACACTCTAAAAAATGCTGGGTTAAATACAATCCAGTGCTGGGTAAATATTGGACAGAACACATGCTGGGTTGAATGTTTAACCCAACCTTCTGGGCAGTAACCCCATCGCTGGGCTCATCCATATTTTACCCAGAGCTGGGTTGTATTCAACCCAGCATTAGAATATTATTTTTTAGGATTTTTTATATCTTATACTGATAATTTTATAAAATGTTTAAGTAAATTCCTCCCACTTGAAATGTTGCTATAGAATAAATGCTCTGATGGAGTATGTTTTCATTAATAATTTAAAACTAGATTTTTTTTAACCATTATGAGAATCATAAAGTGAAAGTGACATGACATACAGCCAAGTATGGTGACCCATACTTGGAATTTGAGCTCTGAATTTAACCCATCCAAAGTACACACACACCCAGAGCAGTGGGCAGCCATTTATGCTGCGGAGCCCGGGGAGCATTTGGGGGTTCGGTGCCTTGCTCAAGGGCACCTCAGTTGTGGTATTGAAGGTGGAGAGAGTACATTCACTCCCCCCACCTTGTCATGGTTTGGCTAGAGGGATGAGGCGAGGACTCAATACTGCAGAGTAATGGGCTTTATTGACAATAAAAATAAATAAAATAGCAACAAACAAAAACAACCCCGTAGGGGAAAACAGACTGGCAATATTGCAGGGCAGGGTAGGGCAGGACACAGGGTAACATCGATGACAAACTGGAACAGGACTGCAAACACAAGGAGATTATAAAGGGAGAAAATGAGGAGGGTAACGAGGTAAACACAGGTGGGGCAAATTAACCAATAATCAGGTAACAAGATGGGTGGGGTTAAGACAATTGACATGGCACACAGAAAACTAAGACAAAAGCCATGTGCTCACACAAAACAAAAACACAAGCACATGGACATGGACAGCAAAACAAATCACCAGCCATGTGCAGAACAGGACACCAACACGCAGCTAATATGAATACTCTTAAGCCACGTGTTCAAACAAGACATGACAACATGAAAGCTCGCAGCCAATGAAATACACAAGCTGCGTTCCACATAGCACAAGACATAACATGATTACACATGAATTCATCAATGAATACAACATGAATACATCAATTGGTCACTGGGGTTCCCCAGGGATCGGTTCTTGGACCCCTCCTTTTCTCCACATACACTACATCATTGGGTCCCATCACACAGGCACATGGCTTCTCCTACCATTTCTACGCTGATGACACACAGCTCTATCTCTCATTTCGACCAGATGATCCAACGGTAGCTGCATGGATCTCGGCATGGATGAAAGAACATCACCTACAGCTCAACCTGGGAAAGACTGAGCTTTTTGTCTTCCCTGCCACTCCAACTCTACAGCATGATTTCACCATCCAGCTAGGTTCTTCTACAATTACCCCATCAGCTTCGGTCAGAAATCTTGGTGTAATCTTTGACGACCAGCTGACCTTCAAAGAGCACATTGCAAAGACTGCTCGATCTTGCAGCTTTGCACTACACAACATCAGAAAGATCAGGCCCTTTCTGACAGAGCATGCTGCACAACTTCTTATCCAGGCCCTTGTCATTTCCAGGCTGGACTACTGCAATGCTCTTCTGGCTGGACTTCCATCAAACACAATCAAACCTCTACAAATGATTCAGAATGCAGTGGCACGACTGGTCTTCAACGAGCCAAAAAGAGCCCATGTTACACCTCTCTTTATCTCCTTGCACTGGCTACGGTTGCAGCTCGTATCCAGTTCAAGACACTGATGCTTGCATATAGAACAACCAAAGGCTCAGCACCCACCTACTTCCACTCACTATTATGAATCTACATCCCCTCCAGAAGTCTGAGATCTGCTAGTGAGCGACGCCTCGTTGTACCATCACAGAGAGGCTCAAAATCACTCTCCAGAACATTCTCGTTCACCATTCCTGGCTGGTGGATGATCTTCCCACCCCCATCCGGAATGCTGGATCCCTGTCAATCTTCAAGCAACAACTGAAAACTTATCTTTTTCAACACTACTTGACTTAATAAAAAAAATAAAAAAATCCCTTTTTCTTAATCTTCATCTTTCTCTTTATCTTTCTCTCCTTCCCTTGCTAGCTTGTACTTATTTGAACAATGCCTGAGACTTGGTGTTATGGGCACCCAATTGTTTAATACAGTTTATGTATTCCCCAATTGTAAGTCGCTTTGGATAAAAGCGTCTGCAAAATGACTAAATGTAAATGTACACACAGCCGATAAAAACACGAACTGCGTGCAACAACACAAAACCACAAATAAAACTAGACCGAAGTGATAGAACTCTAACACACCTACAATCCCTGCTGGCTCGAGACTCGAACTCGCAACCTTTGGTTTACGAGTCCAACTCTCTAACCATTAGGCCATGACTTCCCCTGATAGTAATAATAATTATAATAATAGACAGGTGTAAACATGGCAGGTTGTATGACATCAACAAGCAAGGTAAAATAAAATAAGGTCCACATAACATTAATACGGGTTCACTTGCAGTGAAGATAAAAATTATTTCTGCGACCACAGCATGTGTGTGGTGATTTATTAGCTGCCAAGAGCATGAAACCATTGAAAAGACATTTAGAAACCAAACACTCAAACAAACCAGCTGAAATGACCTTAATACTTTAATAAATATGTAAGTAAATTTGTGTTTTTGATTTTGTTTACTTCTGTACGATAAACAATTTTTGGGTTATTGAGTCGCCGCTTGGTAAAACCAGTTAAGCACCACTAGTTTATAAGTGTTTTAGGTCAATTTTCAGCATGGTGTTGTTTAGCTGTGCCCTTCTGAACAGATTTGTATATAAAAAATGTCATCCGTGGCTTATTGTAGATGGCTGGATGTGTGACGGTTCTGTTAACAGCGACTGAGGCAATGTGGCTATTTAGTCATCAGAGAAAACAAGAACGTAGAGTGTATAACATAATGACAATGATTTATAGCTCCAAAAATTTTTTTTGGAACAGCGTGTTTTTCTGCCCAGCCGCTGGTATCGAAGGGTCACGGTGACGTGAAAACCAAATGCACGCGTCTCGAGGTGTGAATGAACTGTTTAGACAATTGTGGCATACTAATGTATATGATGCTCTTTGTTCTAGCAGAGATTTGTAAAAATGATCCCGGAGGCGCTTACTGCCAACAGCTTTGTCAGTGTACAGGAAAACTCCCATGACAGTTAGATTGAATACAGGCCCAAGCACCCAGAACGCTCTTGAATCCACACATTGTTTCCAGAGAAGCTGAATGGCACTTTCTTGGACGAAGTAGTAGGAAACAGAGAGAAAGAAAGATTCGGCTGCCCTCTCGGCTTCTATGTACCGCACCCCCCCCCATTGCTCTTATTTCTGAAAAACCAAAGAGCCGATTGCCTGAAGGATTTAGTGTCTTTGTGACTAGATTCTGACCGCAGACCAGTATGGGTGGCTTTAGTTGTGTCACCAGGGGTCGTAAGGGATTGAGTAAGAGTGCTATCTTTAAACGTGTGCATCACGGACACCTCTCTGTTGGTCTTCTGTTGGATTGTTTTGGGTGCCATGAAGAGCGACACGATGGATTTCATTGCATGGGATTAATCAAGAGTTCAACAGGAAGGGTGAGAGTCCACTAAAGCCCCAAGCTTCACTGCAGGAAGTGACATTTGGCAGTTTACCTGGATGCGGTCCGAAGAGAAGCCATATCTAGTGTGTGTAATCTGAGCATGACTCCGGGAACTTTATGTATGACATATTTGCCATATTTAACATCCCCATCCTCCCAAAATGCTCAACACAGCCAAGATAAAAAGTGTGTTGCTCAGAGGGCAATTGAGTTCTCAGTTACACTTCAATTAAGTATCAACTCAAATGTTTTCCTAATCTGACAAAAATAGACACAAATGAGGCAATTGTTGACAAACAGCAGGAGTACTATAAAATGCAGATGCCTAGCATAGCCAGAATTTGGTGAGAAATATTTGGGATCTTTTGATTGCGTACCTTAGTATCTCGGCTAGTCTGAGCACAGTTTGAGACCTTGTTGTGATATCTTCTGTCATGTGAGATGACTAGGGTATTTTATCATGAGAGTCAGCCAAAAGTCTCTACATTTTAATCTCATTGAGAATTTGTGGTAGAGACTGTTCACAACTCACTGAGGGTTGTACATAACCCAAAACAAACCTTAAAAAGACTGGTTAAATATTTACATGTTTAATTGCTTTAATCAGTGTTAACACCAAAAAATAAAAAAAAAGGTACCATAACAAAAAACTATTGGAAATACTATTTTATTTAACTATTTGCAAATGCAAAAATGCAAAAATGAGTGGATTAATAATGCTAATAATAATTCGAAATAATATATTATAACATCAGATCTGTTGTACGGAACACATTATGGAATTCATTATAATCGAATTGATCTATTTTGAAATTGAAATTTTCTTGTCTTCTCCACTTCTAATATTAGCATTAGCTGCATTACTCTTCAAATTGCACAAATTGAAATTGCGAACTGAAAATGAAATGGAAACATGTCAATTTTACAAAAACTCCCATATATTGCAAAAAAAGTTTTACGCTCACATGAGGTGGTTTTTTCAGGCAAAAGGAATATATCACAAAACGGCAATGGAAACAGTTATTTTCCTCTGCATTTACAGGGCACTTGGCATACGTAAAAGTCACATGATCATTCTTTAACATACTGTAACCTCCAAGAAACACCTTATACTGTATGTGGCCACTCTCAAGTATAAGGGGCTTTCCTTGCCATTAATGCTTGGAGAATACCTTATTTACGGTACACTGCACACGTCTGTGGCGCATTACAACTCTGACGCGGAGCTGATCGCAGCCACTCTTCTAGTCAATGCTTGTGTTTATACAAGCCGCGCCGTGGCGCATTTCAGAAGTAGCTCTCCGCAATGCTTCACTAAAGATAGGAGATATAGGCCTGTAGCCTTCGATTAAAAATAACGATTAACGCTGTGGCTCCGATATATGCAAACCTAACAACATCCGTCACCAAGACTCATCACGAGAGGAAAATATCACTTTTATTCTTATTTTGAATGGGCCACATACAGATATAGCAAGTAATAAGTGCCTCCTTTGTCATTATTGAAGTTGTCAGTCACTTAAGTTCAGCATCAGCCATTATAATACACAAAGCTGTCTGCACTGCACAACAAAACTCTTGTTTACATAGTGTTTATGTTTTTTTTGGAAAGGGTTTGCTAGTGTTAACTTGTGCCAAACAAAAACATTTTGAGCGTTATTGAGTTGAGTCTTACACACCTCTGATTGGCCATTGCATTCACGTGTTCAACAGACACAATGCTTAATGCTGCAAAAACAAGATGCATCTTTGATGCTCTTCAAAGAAATCTTACACAAATACACATGGGAGTGTTTGAAAGCAGCTGCCCATCAGCGGGTACCAGGTACTTAAATAGCTAAACTGTAGCTAAAATAAATTGTTTGCAACCACTTACCTTAACAAATGTAGTATCATTTGTTCAGTATAACACTAGCTAGTCTAAAGACAGAATTGTTTGTCTTGGCTGAACCAAGCTATGACCAATACATTTTCAATGTGGACGGAGCTACCCTCCCAAATAGAAAGCATACAAAATGTTTTTCAGCTCATTGTTTTTTGTGGTACAGAAACTTTGGGATTAAATGGCTTTTTATCACTTGTTGCTTTATTGTGTCACACTTGTTAGAATACAGTGTAATGCTCCTGCAGTATGGCTGTTGCATTGCATACGGCACACAGTGTCAGAGTTGTCAGAGCGTCTACAGAGCTCCCACAGGGATATGGTGCACACAGCACATGGCATTCTGGGCGCTCAGAGAACGCCCAATGCATCGCCTGATGACAGACCAATGCAGACCCCCAGGACTGGATCAAAGAGCTCTGCGGTGTGTGTTGTAAGAGAGAGGGAAATACACAGAAAGATTAGAAGCAACCTCACAGTGCTCAATTTAACTAGTGCATTAAAACCAGTTGATACAATCTCTCGAACAGCACAAGAGAAGAAGGAAAGGAAAAACGCTCCAGCAGTTGCCGTTAAAATGTCTTAATGCTCTTGTAAACAAGAGGCTTCCTCTGATCTTCACAGCGGGGTCAGGTGAAAGGGTCGTGCTTCTGTTATTTAAGGAGTTCCAAGTCCACCTTGACGTGTCTGCTGACAGGAAGAGGGGCTTTGGATCTCGTTTTTCCTCGCCCGTGATTACTTTACACCACAGCTGCCAGAGAGCAGCCTTTACTTGGGAGAGGAGTAGTCTATGAGTCATGACCGACACAGACGAGAGATCTTCAGATGGACAGAGAGAGGATGAGACTGTGAGAGAAACAGCGTTGGGGAAACTCAGACTTGGCTTCCTTAATGAGAGTGAATCTATCTATATTGTTGTTAACTTGAAATGATGAGTTTATCTGTTTCTGATCACTAAAAATACTATGTTACATTTGAAATGATTCACAACCGGTCACAACCTGATAATTGGTTTTGTACGTGAGAGAGAGAGGGAATAACGTGTCTGTTTTTCACATAACACATGTTGGGCTGGATATTTATTCCTGATGTCCTCACAGAAGATATCCCCATTGTATATTTGACTCTAAACAGTTTGAATCTTGTAGAAATATTTGTGGCTAGAGTCAATGATGGCATGAGGAATCTTCACTCGACACAAAGGAAAATGTATTATGAATATTCAGTGGTTAAATATGTTATTCTGGGAATGTTGCTGGAATAAGTAGTTTGAGGAAATGCACAGCCGTTCCACTGTGGTTGGCCAAAACGAGCAGGAGTTTTTGATTCCACAGATGCATGATAGTGAATCTGTGAAGGTGAAATTAGGTGTAATCAAAACCCAACTCCATTTAGCCTGTCATAAAAATACAGTTGGAATGTCTGTAATGAAAAAATGTACATTGTCTGGAAATCTTGCAATATTATTTGAGCTGTAACAATGCTATGGCCCTCAATTTAAAAATACCAAGAGGTTTGAAAATTATTGTGCCATTACAACATAATGGCTGAATAATGATGCGTATAATTATGCACATAGCTCAATGAAAAAATAAACCAAACGTGCAAATCATTTAGCTATTTTTCATATTGTCAACAGTCCCTCTCTGCTTGTATATTCTAATTCACTAAGACTCCCAAAACAGCAACATACAGCGTGATTTTGGTTTACAAACAATTGTGTCATTGTTGGTTTGCTAGAACAAACTTTAAAGTGAGCACAACATATTGAAATCTATGCAGACGTCATCAGGGACAAAAAAACAAACACATTAATAATCAAATAATATTAGTAAGTAAATCCAGACTATAATATCCCCATTTACAAACGAGAGTGCATTTTTCTCAAAGAGAAGATTTCTCACAAATATTTTGAACAAGACAGAAATTCATGCAGGTTTAGATTTTCTTTGGACATGAACCAACAAACACAAACATCTTCCCACCACCAGGTCTTAGATTCAGAGACATTTTAAGCACTTCTGCAGATGGTGATAAAAATTAGAAGTAAACTGAACCGATACATCTCCCAGCTGAACACAGGAATGATATCAAATGCTGTGCAAAATCGTTGTGGTCACTTCTACTGGTCTTTTTAAAATTGGTTAGTTTAGTCACACGCTGGAAGAATAGCTTTAGTTTGGAAACCTAAATCTTTCTGCTTTAACAGATCATGTGTTTTTGTGTTCCCTGCTGAATTCCACTCATTGCACACTTTGTACACTCAGCTTTTGGAAGAGACACTGAATCCAAAAATATACTTTGAAAAAGTATTGTGGTGAAAATTTGAAAAATTGTTTGTGGCTGCTAGTATCCAGTGGTCAGGCCACATAAGGTCAGGTTGACACTGGTCCATCTGCTCAACCTAATCAAAATGTGCACTAATAATTTTTATATAAAAATACAATACAATATAATATAATATTACAATGCATTTGTTCTGTATTTTAGACTTTCATCTAAAGTAAATGCATTTTATAAGGCAAACTTATTAGTTTAAATTGCTAATTAAAATCAGAAAAAAACAATATATATATTAGTTTATTAGGAAAAGAATATGCTTTATATTCACTAATACTATTTACATTTCACAAAGGTTCACAACCGTTGAGGATTTGCATGATTTATTAATATACACATTAGTAATATTATATGTTCATTCACTATAACATTTATACTTGTAAAATTGCATGTAAAATTATGACTAAATAGCTTTATAATAGCTTTTTAGTCAGAATTGTTGGCAAGCTATTGTACAGATCTTGGAAAATGTGGTTACTGCTTCAATGTCCCTTACGATAGATATTAAATTGAAATTTTATTGAATAGGACTCTTAGCAAAGCCAACACTGCAAAATCAAAACCTACAGTGTATTTACATTATGTTCCAGATCATTGAAACACTGGAAAGCAGTACATTTAATTGTAGACAGACACAGGATCTGCATTTACTCCAGGAGTCTGATAGTCTGATATCATAAACCAGTGCGGTTTGTGTGCATATGTGTGTGTGTGCGTGTGTGTGTGTGTGTGTTGTGTGTGTGTGTGTGTGCGTGTGTGTGCGTGTGTGTGTGTGTGTGTGTGTGTGTGTGTGTGTGTGTGTGTGATTCATGGTCCTACTCCCCTGAGGTTGAATGTGTGCTGGCATCATGGGTTGAGGCCCCGCGACTCGCAGCAGATTTCCGGTGGGCATCAAGGTGCATTCCGCTCGCTGCTGCTCACAGGGAGCTCGCTCACTTCTTATGTTAACAGCTCCGGGCAGACGTCCAAAAACAACAGTTTTTATTGAATTTGAAAGAAGAAACAAAAAATCCCCTATTGGACTATTTTGTTCCTCAGGCTATTGCTTTAACGGTAGTTGAAATTGTAGTAGCACATTTCTAAAGGTCGTGTGTCACCTTTTAGAGTCTAAGACTAATTAAGTGCTTGAAAGTCTTTGCAGAAAAGGATGTCGCCAGCATGGCCCCCCGCTCAGAGGCAAATCTCAGCCCTTAACTCCTTCAAACATGTCTAGGTTTGTTTTACATGGCATTCAGAAAGTATTCACCCCTTCATACAATATTCATTACTTTGCTGTGCTCAAATCAAATGACAGGCCTACCATTATTTTGCACTGCATTTTTAGTAATTCACTACTAATTTAATCAACTAATATTGTCATTTATGTCCACAAGAGGATTATGCATCACGTAGGATAATATAATGCTTTTATATGTTTGCATATTTAATTAATTTATTTACTCCTTTAAACATTAAATTATTTTTATTGACTTTTCGCAATGGCAGAATTACATACTTCTGGCCATTTGCAAATACAGTATTAATGAATAGTAATATAAATAATGATTATTTTGTTTCAGTAGGTATACTAAATAAGATTTTACATGCCCCAATCTTATTTCAGATTATTGGAAAATATAATTGTAGATTGGTTTTACCTTCACCTTGACTTTGAACTGTGCTGAGTTAAGTTTGAGGGGGTTAATGGTTCCTGAAGGCATGTAAATACAGTATAAATGTGATCTGTTATATTATGTATATTATTAAACATTAAAAGGAATGAATATAACACGCAAAGCACAGGTTTTAGTTTCTCCTGTGCTGTGGATCGAATCAGACAAGGGTTTGCTTGACAAGTCAGATACAAATCTTATATCATCAAGCTTCTCACTAACAGAACCAGCAGTGACAGAGCAGGAATCTGTGCACCGTCTAATTTAAAGACTGTTGTTACTAGATTTTAATCTCTGTTATATGGTCTCTGGATTTTTAACAGTTTGAAAAAAAGGTCATTTTATTATGATAAAAAGGTAATAATCCTCCAGTTTTTCAAGCGTGCTTGGTCCCAAATAATGAAGAAATCAGTCCTCTTCTGACTAAAGCCTTGGCATCAACGCTGCTTTTAGGCTAATAAGGACTAAAACAGATGGCCCAGTATGAAAAGACTCACGTAGATGACTTAGCTCTCTCTTTTATGTTCACATCAGGCACTTATTTGGTAAATCGTCCTTGGAGCCATGCTTATGTCATATCCTCTGAAGTTCAGTCACCTTTTCATATGAGACCAGAACTCATTAGATCAGTGACGTGCGCGTTATTATTGAGAGGCATTTAAAAAGGATTAGGTCACTTGAAGGCAGCAATTATTAGTTATTAATTTAAGGGCATGTCATAATATGAGGTTAATTTGACTTTTACTACTAGCGAATGTATTCCACATGATTCATAAATTTAACTTCATCTACATGTGTATTTTGTTGAAAGGACACACTTGCTGTAGTTGAATTTATATTCTCAGCTATTTATATAGTTTGTTGTATAGTGTTGCTCTCAGAAGTGGGTGGAGTACCCAAAAACTGTACTCAAGTAAAAGTAAAAGTACTTAGAGATATATTTACTCAAGTAAAAGTAATAGTCTGAATAGTTACTTGAGTAAGAGTAAAAAGTACTGGATAAAAAAAAAATCTCAAGTAGTTAGTTACTAGTTACTTTGGATCATATGCTGTATACTATCACACTTTTATGTTACTTGTACACTAATGTCATCGATCGTGTACTGTAATCGAATGTAGCCGCCGTTCAGACGATCTCGGCGCGTTTGCAGATTTGCGACTGTAGATCCAAAGCCACGTCTTCAACGCTCTTGATGTTCTTAAACTTTTTGTTACAACTCTGAGTGAGAACCGCTTCAGACGACTCGGCACGTGCGGCGGGGAACTGAACTAATCATTAAAACTGATTCATGAACCGATTCACTGGTTTGATCAAGCCTTTGAATAGAATTGACTCAAAAGAATGAATCATTCGTGAATGGGCATCGCTCATTGCCCAGAGAAAAGTAGACGGCGCGTTTGGAATAAATTGAAGCCTTTTTAACTTGTATTGCATTAAGATAAAGTAACAAGAGGAGCGTCGCCCACAGTAACGAAGTAAAAGTACTTTTTTTCACAAAAAATGTACTTGAGTAAAAGTAAAAGTACCCATCTTTAAATATACTCTAAAAGTATTAGTTACCCCCCAAAAATTACTCAAGTAAACGTAACTCGTTACTACCCACCTCTGGTTGCTCAGTTGAAATATTCAGTCTATTCAATAAGTTCAGTAATGTTTTTGTGAACTATTTTAACATATTTAAAAAAATGTATCATGTGATGGTAAAGCATTACTCCGGTCTTCAGTGTCACATGATCCTTCAGAAATCATTCTGATAGGCTGATTTGCTGCTCAAGAAACATTTCTTATTATCAATGTTGAAGACGGGTGTGCTGCTTAATATTATACAAAAAAAGATACAAATAGATTTTGTCTTTACTGTCATTTTTGATCAATTCAGTGCCTCCTTGCTAAATAAAAGTATTGATTTATTTAAAAAAAAATCACACTGACCCCAAATTTGTATTGATAGTGTACACTGTAAAAAGTATGTTTTTTCTACTTGATCTAACCCATTGACAAATTTAACAAAAGTAACTAAGAATTTAATATAGGTTAAAGTTTTGCAAATGTTTTTGAGTCTATCCAGCTCTGCACATTTTGGATGTGTCCAGACATCATATTGACTCCATATCCACAAAGTGACAGATTTAAGGTTGCATTGGTTTAAGATTGTTGATAAAAACAAAAGATAGCTGCTAATTCAGCAGATCAATATCTGTTTCAGGCTAAAGGAACTCCTGGAGGCTCACATTGAGCTCTGACCTCTCCCCCCTCTTCAGTCAGTGCTGATTACCTATAATCCTGTGATGTTCTTATTGGAATGGACATTGGAACCTTTTGATTGTCACAACTACACAAATCCAACAGCTTTTGTATAGTCCTGTTTTTGTACTTTTTTTGATTACATGAACGTTATTTGCTCTACTGTGTTCCACTTCTGTGTTCTTAATGTCCAGGCCCCATAATCCCCACCTTTCTCCCCCCATCTGTGTGAAGCACTTAAGAACTAATTTGCCCCATTAAACAGATAGGCAGCATTTCCTTTCCTTTGTTTGTCCTGTCAAGTCTGAGAGCTTCGTCACTTTCTATCTCCCTATGGTCATTTACTGTGCTTACCTAAATCAGCCATTTTCTCAATCCCTCTCCTCCTCTGTGCTTTCATCCCCCTCTCTCCTACACTCATTTTTTCCAGCCTTTGAATATTAAAGAATACTCCTACCCTCAAGTCAAAACGAGGACAGAATCATAAAAGAAAAACGTTTGGGTGCAATTCATGTGATTTGCTACAAAGTTATGGTTTTCTTGAAGGTCTTTGATGTTTTTATCAGCATACCCTCAGGACATTACCAATTTATAAGTATGAAATTGCCTACATATTTTTTATGTGTAACAAAACCAATTAGTAATGACATTTCAGACATTATTAATAAAGTTTAATAAATACTTTTTTATAAGGTAGCAAAACTGTTTAGTCATATTGCCTAATTATATTGGGGGATTTGAACGTCCCCCATTTAAATCAATATGTAAAGCGGACTGTAATTTTAAACCTTTAGGCCAGATATTCTACGTACGCAGACACGTTTGCTCGGCCAATGCATTCTTGAACTCTGTACAAAACCTCAGCACTCGATGCGTTAGCCTTCAAATGTCTGTGCCATTAAACCAGATGTGTCATTATTCGGGTTGCTAACTATAAACACGTTTATACTAGATTCTCTTGTTGCTTCCTAGTGATGAGTATTGACCTAGTGCCCCTTGTGGCAACACCGAAAATACAACACACGCTTTACATATGAATATCTGACACATTTCAGAAGGCTACAGCGTGTGAAATTGCTTTAAATGTTCATTCACACGAGATGAGGGCATTATTTATCTCTCTCTGGCTGAATGCACTGCTTCCAAACAAGCAAAAAAAAAACATTCTCAGAGTCAATTTTCTTCTTGGAATATGAGCTGTGGGTTTCCTGAGCTCAAGGTTTATTGGATTACTAAAATTCACTGAATTGTAAAGTAGCAAGTAGTTAGTAAATTTAGCCTTTGTTCATCGGTTATATGGAACTACAAGCATTTTTTTAAAGTGAGTTTTATTCAAGAAGGAATTCAAATACTCCCACAAAGGAATTTCTTTTTGCTTTTTACTTGGAAAGCCATTTCACAAATGAGGTCTATGTGTTTAACAGGGCCACTGGACACTGACTTAACTTCCACTCTAACGTCAAGATGCTCAAGACCTCTGGTTGACTTCCTGGTCAGGGAGATGGGGAAAAGGCAAAGAAAGCATGAGGAAAAAGAAAGTGGAAGGGACTGAGGGAAAAAGTTGCCTCAGAAGTTTTGAAATCCAATTACCTTCAATCAAAGCATTGAGAGACCTGTGACTGCCACGTGACGTGTTTTGACCGTCCAGTATGGATGCTTGTTAATGTGTCTGTTTGAGAGTGAACACACCAGAGCTCAATTAACAGTTAAACTGCCAGAGAAGCAAAACAGATGCAAGCTCAGCAGAGGGTCGAAATGTGGCCCGAGTGTGATCGTTTCACACACCCCTGTTGTTTCTCTTCCTCACTGTGCAAATGACTGACACTTATCAATTGCAATATCCCAGACAGGGACGGAGTTCACGGGCTGCGGAGTCAGACGAGCCTCCTGCGCTGTCAACATGCTTCAGACTTCCCAGAAATCTGCCCGTTTATTCATTTTATAAGACCTTTGGATCTTGCCAACCAGCATGAATTTTAAGAGACACTGTGGGAAATTACGTAAAATACTCAAGAAGGAAAATGAGACTGCTGCCAAATTGTACAGAAGTTTGCTTTGCTGAAATAAGGGAAAGTCTATTTGTTAATGCTAAACTGTTAGGTATGTAATCCGTCAAAAGGCATTTCCATGGACTCGTTTACGAAATATTTACTTTAGACAAATGAGCTTTTTAACTTCTTACGCAGCCAACAGATGGCTTACCAGTTGCATTGGAATTGAGAAACTTAAAAGGTGCATTACATTTATGTTGTTTATGTGTCACAGGCTCTTTTCTTAAACAACCAGTATGATGGTGGTGTTGGAGTTTATACTGCCACATATTGGTGTGGAGACAGCATTGTGCAAAAGCAAAAGTTGTCAGATACCGAAATCATTGCAGAATACCCTAGTAAAAAACTAATATATTTTAAATACATTTCATATTGAGTATAGTTCAAATGTGACATATCGCTTGAGACTTACTGATATACAAATTATAATTAAACTTTAGTTGGAGTACCACTTGTGCACAATGCACATATTTTTTAATGTTAAACCTAAAAATGTGTTTCAGTGTCACTACTGATGAGGATTATATGATCTTTAGAAAATATAGGTCTTTAAATGCAATATATTGCAAGTGTACCTGATATACTTGCAATATTTCCACGTCAGCACAATCAAATATACTTCAGTATATCTTTAGTTGGAGCTTAGCACTACTTCCACACAATTAAAGTGCATTAAGTATACACTTAATTGTCCCAACTTAGCAAACTTTAAGTATACCAATTTAGTATACCAAAAGTACAATTGCAGGGAATTTTTATTAAGCACATAAATATGTAAATGTATTTGTAGTAAAACATTTATTTCAATGACATTTTAGTATATTTATTTTTCACTAGGCTAACCCTATACACCGCCATATCTTCACCCATTATTCATTTATTCTACACCTTCAATAGTCATCTGATCCCAAGGTTGCATTCAGACCACTGACTGTATACTATACCACTATTATGAGTAAAGTAATTCAAACTTTAAAAAGTATTTTTTTTTAGCCTTCTCTAGATGTCACAACCCTGGTGTTTGTCAAAAACAGTTCATAACTTTTCTTCTGGGCAGCTGATTTGGTGACCTTGATGTCTAATTGATGTTCTGGTTATGGTAAGGGCCATGTAGCCTGAGAAGACTCTGGTTGTGTTTACTCCAAATTTATCTGCAGGTATATCTGTGATTGCGTGCTGTACCTGAGGTCAAAGTTCAGCTGCAGCTCTTCATCAAGCCACTGTTGTTAAGGCATATCTGATGATGCCCTACGGGCCCTAGGGAATGACTTTCCCAGCTGTGAAACAGGAGTGCGAGTGGCCGCTTAGTTTGTGTGTTGGGAGAACCGTTAGGAGCGATCAAGCGATGTAGAGGCCACAGGAACGAAGGGGGTTGTAATCGTCTACAACTCCTTAACTATCTTACCTTCCCCCAGCAGAGCCCCAGTTGGTTTGCTCATCTTGCTGTGAAGCATCCGTTTGATGTCCTCAAGATAAACAGGGTTATTTACAGTGCCGAGGGCTTTTACTCAGGGCCCCTTTCTGGGTTGTCAGGCAGAGGTGGGTGCGTAAGCGTGGGACAGTGTCAGAACCTTGTTCTCGATTGCCGTGGTCAGAGTAGACTAGTAATATATACATGTGATCCATCAACGCTGACCTTAACTTGCCCTGTTGACCACTAGAGTCTTCGTACACTACATTTTATTTTCATTTATAGAATAATGAAAGGGTGGCGTAATGACTGGATAGTATTTAGCGTGACCTGCCCTCTAATCAGGATGCTCAGCAAATTAGAGCAAACCTCAAATAAGCACCGTAATGCAACCACACACTATGAGTAAGCCCCCTGACAATAAAGTGTAATCAGACTATGGATAATTACGTTTTTAAAGACAGCATATAAATATTCAGTCTTTGTTCTTTACCTTAGTTTAACATTCAAAGGTATTCAACTTTTTTTTAGCTTTTTGCCTTGTCTTTGACACCCTGTTTCCTTTAGTATGATGCTGGTGCCAAAGGCGTTTCCACCAAAGGGTGGTTCTGGGCTGGAAAAATAGACTCACCTTTTAAACCGACTGGAATTGATCCTGGAACCAGTAACGGTGGAGACCAGAAGAGGGGATGGATATTGTCCTCACCAAGTACAGAGCAGTTGAACTGTAATTCAAACAGACAAACCAAAACTAAATAGAACACAATTTACAGTGCATTTAGTGGCAATTAAAAAAAATCTTGAGTAGTCGTAACTTCACAAGAATTACGTTTCGAGAATAATGTCTTGAGCAGCCTTCTACAAGAATAAATTCAATACTTTTAAGAATTCTTTCAAGAATAAAGTGCAACATTACACAAATAAACTAGTTAAATTGTTTTATAAAATAAAAAAGAATAACATCAAACAATTATTATTATTTTTATTTCTTTAGGATGTTATAATGGAAATTTAAAATGATAATAACATTAAAAAAAAAAAAAATTTGTACATGTGCAACTATTTTTCTCATATAATTTTTTACCCATTCTTATTTGCACTAAAACAGCACTGTAAAAACTAAATCACCCCATTATAATCAACGAAGTGCCAAATTATGATTACTTAACAAACACCAAATTCTGTTTAGTTTGAGCTAGAAATATTTATACAATATTCGTATGATTTATTGAAATTTGTTTTGTAGTTAAATTTTGACCATTGCATGAGTCAGCCTATCATGACATAAACGCTGAATTAAATTATTCAAATAATAATAAAAAACATTCTCAAAGACTGTGTTGCTGTATGTTTATTTGTAGTAAGTTAGGCAAGTCTGTTAAGTCATCATTGACTCCGCAGACTATATCAGGGGCAGTGGGCAGTAACTGTGAATGCTTGGAGATAAAATCAAGCATGTTTGCAGGCTCCAACCCTATATTTACTGTACCCCAGCCCAACCAATGCCGCGGGGGAAGAGAGGGGGTTTAAGCTTGGTCTTTCACAGTCACAGGTGAGCTAGTGTGGGGATTGTGTTATCAACTAACCAAAGTGCATTATAGTAATCCAGGATTAGAGCACAAAGTGACTGCGTGCATGTGTGTTGCGGCTTTCTTTTTATGTGGCAACCTGCTAGATCCCCATGTTTGCCTTCTCTCAGTTTTGGCTCTTACTGCGGCAGGAACCTGGTAATTGAACTTAATCCACAACTGAAGTAAAAGATTGAAAATTAGACTTTGCAGGTTGAGTTGGTGTTTGTTGCTCACCCTATTAAACATGATATAAATCATTTATAGCAGTGTCTCATTATAATGCTCGTCTGTTCTTGGAAGGCAGAGATTCAGCTCAGCACCTTTGTCTTTTAGCAACTGATGCCATAAGTTTCAGACTGTCGAAAATGTTTGGCTATGGTTCATGGGTATCCGTGACATGGGAATGGAATGGATGTAAGAGACATGAGAGATACAGACATCACACACATGAATAAACTCTCATGCACACTTGCAGGCCAATGTCAACAGTTGCTAATGACCTTGTGTTTTTCTTTTCTGATGGACAAAGTGATTTTCAAGGGGCTTAAATTAATAGTTTAAGACTTTATTTATTCACCCACATGTTCCAAAATCTAATGCTGTTATTTTCTTTGAACACAAAGTAGAAATTTGTTGAATGAATGTTACACGTTGGTTGCAAGCTATTCAAATAAAGTAAAATGATTACATTTTGTGATTCTTTAGGACTTTATGATAGTATGACTTTAATTTCATAATGCTGCTTTATGCATAATTTAGATTAATTATCAAAATAGTAATACCATAATCTCATAATTTTGCATCTTTATTCTTGTAAAAGGCCAATTATAAGATTATTCTCAAAACATCATGACTTTATACTTTCAGTATTAGAGTTTTTTTTACTTATTTGCACTCAAACAGCATTGTAAAACAGTCACTACTATTATAGTAGTAATTATCATTACTATTATACTCTACTTATTATTCATCCTTAATGTACCAAACTCTTACTCTATTTTAAAATTGAAACACAAAGTCTAAATTTGTTAAAGAAACATTGTTTTTGGGTTGTCAAGTACAAAAACACACCAAAAGAATCACAAAAGTGCATGAAATACTGTTTTGGTGATAACTGATGGGCAATTAAGGGAATAAAAACTTAAATTTGAGCTCTATTGTGATAATTTTTGGTGTTTTTGTACTATAATCTGTTTATAAATTCTACTAAGGAAACAACAGCATACGGTTTTATCAACATGAGGAATTGTCCTTTAAAAACAGCGCTCACATTTACTCACTCTGCCAAAATGATATTGTCAACACACCGTCTGTTTAACTCTCTTACCTTCTCCATCAGGCTGTTGTGTTTATAGTAAAGTGACTTCCGAGAGTCTAGCCACTCACATGAACTCTTACTCCTGAAGACTAAACATTGCTGTCTTTGTTGGAGGTTGGTGATTTTGCCGTCATGGCTGACACCTCCACCTCTCGCTGTCTCTGTGTGATTAGTGGTGTGTGTTAAGAAGGATTTCCCCACGTGTGAGGCCCAGACGATGGATTGGGAGGACTCTGCTGAGCGCCAGCGGTGGGCCCGTGTGCTTGAGCAGAATATATTGGCGTCCCACATCTAACCTGCATTGTGCATGTGTGGGACTGTAGGTATAGGGTGCAGAGCAGCCGGTCAGCAGTCGAGGTATTTGGTTTAAAGTTCTGCATGGATGATCAGAGGGACAGAGAAAAAGAATAGGCCATGATGTGAACAGGGGCCCACATTGTTCTGTGCATAACAGACCAACAGCAGATGGTGGATGAGCCAATATGGCTTACATGCACACACAGGTTGACATGAGTATGCCGGACATCACATATATCCAGTATATTGTCTGTCATGCAGCCTGCAGGAATTCAGAACCTGCAATTGAGCAGGACTCGCCATGGAGCCTTTCGAAGTTAGATGTTTTTATTGGAATACGAGCTTGAACACTTTCAATGCTTTGAAGTTTGATTTTTCCTGGACTTCATTTACTAGAGCTTAAAATAGTACCATTCATGCTCAGGATGTTGTATTTGAATAAAATGTCAATTCCCATCTACTGCTCAGTGATGGATTTTAAGGAATAGTTCACCCTCATGTTTTTCCAAACCTCTAAGATTACTTTTTTTCTGTGAACCACAAACGGAACCTTTACACCACCATTTTCCTTACAATGGAAGTAAATAGGAACTTTGAGCTCCAAAAAAGCACCAGAAGTCTGTTTAACTTTTGTGCAGTGTTACCAAATCTTTCAAAGACATATGATATATTTGTGTATTGGTGTAATTCAGAATTATATTCCACATCTCTGGATATGGGTAATCTTTAAAAAAAGAGTAGTTTAGAGGAATAGTTCACCTAAAAATGAAAATGTTGTCATCATTTACTCACCCTCATGTCGTTCCAAACCTGCATGAGTTTCTTTCTTATGTTGAACATAAAAGAAGATATTTTGAAGAATGCTGATAATCAAACAGTTGATGGTCCCCATTGACTTCCATAGTATTTATCTCCCTACTGTAGAAGTCAATAGGGACCATCAACTGGTTTGGTTCTTCAAAATTACTCAAAATATCTTCTTTTGTGTTCAACATATAAGAAAGAAACTTATACAGGATTGGAACGACATGAGGCTGAGTAAATTTCTTATTTAATTCTTGGGTAAACTATTCCATTAATAAGTTTAAATGTTTAATAAATGTGATGTAAAGCTTTTGCAAATCTCAAAATGAATATCCATTTTTCATGTTGTATAGTTATAATGTTGTGATGTTGTGTTATATTTTTAATTTCTTTTAATTTTTCAATTAATTTATTTTAGTGTTATATTTTTTTCATTTATGTAGACATTGTACTATAGAAATGTAATACAATATATGCCATTTGTTCATTTATCATCCATAACATCAAAAGCTGTTTGTGTCCCTATAATGTCTGGAGCTCTCCTTCTGTGTTTCACTGAAGAAGAAAGAAAGAAATGTGGTTTAGAGACAGCGTGAGGGTGAGTAAATTATGACACAATTTTCATTTTTGAAAATTGATGAACTACTCCTTAAATGTATTGCTAACACTGATCTCTTACAATAGTAATTAATATATGTAGCAACCTGAACAAATATGAAGCCAAGAGAACTGTTGTGTTACAAACTCAATGGAGGACAACATCTGTCATCAGAAAATGCAGGTGTGCATATCACAAATCACGTGGCCAAGAATACAGGGACAGTTTAGCCAGTAGAATGGTGGCGAGGCAGCGGGTTACTTGTTTTCTCTGACAAGCTTTCTGACTTCCTGCTGGTTAAATGCCTGGAGGGCAAACATATAGAGGCCCCTTCACAAACTGGCCTGTTCCTCTCCACCGAATGTGAGAGCCTCCATATGCTAAACTCTGAGAGGCTCTAGACAAACAAGGCCTGTTCCCTGTTTATTTAATGTTTTTTTGAGTGTGTGCTTGCACATTGTGTATGCAGAAGAGTTCACAGCTCGGTGCGATTTCCCAAAAACGTAATGAGATTTTCACCCTCTTCCCTTGAGAAATATTCAAAAAGCATATTTAAAATATTTAAGATCACCAGTAGTGTGAAGTGTAACACGTGGAACTTGATTGGCTCTTTTGGAATGTTGAATTTCATTCCATCATCTTTACACCCACTACATACTGACGCCGGTATCTGCAGTAGCACTTGGCACCGGCACCCGCTCCTGGTCTGGTGGAGAGAGGGCGTCCTGGCCAGTTGTGCAGGCAGGGATGGTTTATGCCTTCGGTGAGACAGTGTGTTTGGATTCCAAGGTCAGGGTGGCACGCAGTGGTGTAGGGTGACCCGCTCGGCCAGCTGAGAGCTGAAAAGCGTCTGGACATTGCCAGAGCTTCCAGTGGATCTGATGAGCAGATGGACAGAGCAGTGTTGAAAAATCAGCACTGATCCTAGACATGCAAGGAGAGGAGGATACACAAGAGAGGAAAAAAGAAAAAGATGGGGTTCATAGGGTTGAGGTGTGTTTGTGTATTTTGTTGGAACGCGTTCTGGGAAATGGCAGTGTGTGTGTGTTCTTGCAGTATGTGACAGGAACTGAGCTGAATCAAACCTCTCCAAAGCACAGAACATCTCAGGATAAGTACTTCCCCTGCTTGAGATCTCCATGGCAATGTAACATTTGTAAGTCAAATAAACACACATCATACACACATGAGTTCTCAGTATTATGTTTGCATAAAATACTACCTTCATCATTGTGATTGGGTTTGATATCTTTTAGCATTAAATCATAAAGAAAGAGTTCATCCAAAAATGATTCTGTCATCACTTCTCTTCTCTCATGTTGTTCCAAACCTGTATCACTTTTTTATTTTATTTTTTTATTCTTCTGTATGACTTTCATGCAGATACAATTCCAAAAGTAGTTTGGGCAGTTCACACCAAGGACTATAATAACTATAAAGTATTAACAACACATAGGAACACTATCGCTGGAATCCCTTTCAGAACTTTTCTAGCGAGTTTTTCATGCTTATGAATAATTAAAATACTGACAGCCAATCAAAATACACCCAACTTGATTTTAAATTAACATTTAAAGTGTCAGATGGCATTAATATTTTTAATATACAATATTATTGTCATAGGTGTGGATACTAATATGATGTGAGAGTATGACATGAGAAAGAGTAAATGTTGACAATTATTTTTATTTTTTAATAACAAAGCAGGATTTAAAAAAAGAGGTGGGTCAACTTGTGATTTCAAAAATCCTATTAGCTTGATATCAAAATGGTTGGTCTTTCCACCAAATTTCTAGTATCCATCAACTACTTCATCACAGTTAGTCACCTCAACTCAGGTGTAAGTGATGCAAAACAGTCCTCGCCACTGTTACTCATGTAAATATATTCACCCTGGTATGAAAGCGTAAAAGCAGTAGAAGTAGAAGCTTCCATTAACACATTAATAATACCACTGGCAAGATGGTCTGAGTTCCACTCATAGTTCAAAGTCTACTTTGAAAGTTCTCAACGGGAAGCTCAGCTAGTTAAAACAAAGTAGTTATAGACGTTTCTCACATATTGTTCAGTCCGGATAAAAGTTTGTGATCTTTGTGACTCTCTGTGACTCTTTGGTTTTGTGCCACTGAATATTATTTTGAGGTGTAATAGAGAAGGGTGTTGAAAAGTTCTCTGTCCTCGTCAACAGACCATAACTTTGGTGTAAATATCCGAGTGCACCGCAGCAGCAATTTACAAACGCATTACACGTGCCACATGTTTATTATTGGGGTTTTTGCTTCAGTTTAGTCTCACTTCACTTTGGTTCCCAAATGTAAATCTTAGATGAATGGGAGTTACAACACCATACTTACCAGCTTTGGGTTTGGGGAACAGAGGAATGTCGGTATTTCAGTCACTCCTGACTCGTTGGATGCTGTTCTGTGTTTGTGGCTGAGCCTGTTTCTCTCATTTGAGTTTGTAACATATAACGGAAACACAATCCTTTGTGATTTCTCCCTTTTATTCCGGTTTACTTTTTGTTTGGGCATGTCATCCCTCACCAAGACTAGGTTTATTATAATGTCCTGTTTTGGTTTATAGATTTGTACATGCTGCTGATTGGGGAACAAACTTGAGGTTTCCGTAAGGGGTGAAGTGGTGTACATTTGCCCCAAACCTTTATAGGTTTTTACATTTGTCGAGTGTTGACTGTTTTATTTTTTGTATACATTTAAAGTACACATACATTCCACAATTTGGAAAGTACTCTACTTCCTTTGTGGCACACATGGAATTCAGATGAGGAGAAAAAACGTAAATTGGGGGAACTTAGCTAATCATAAAAATGCATTTTATGTTTAGTTCTTTTTTTCTTTGCAGGATATACTCTTTCATTAGGATTGCAGACATACATTACTTTTCTCATTAAATACGACTTGAGTTGCTCTACTAACTTTTTTTGTCGAAACAATTTCTGTTCCGGTGGTGTTAATTGATTTAACTGCCCATCTGTGATGAAATGAAGAAAACTTGGAAATGTTGTAATTGCCACCCTAGTGAAAAAATATACTAAAATGTATTTGATACAGATTTATTTTGAAGAGAATCAAAAGGGTTCAAATGGATCTTTGAAGAACTGAAAACATTCATTGGGGAATCTCATTGCTGTGAAAATGGAATGGAATTTCTAAGAGTGAACTTCCATATTTTGTTTCCGACTCAAGTCTAAATAATGACTGACCAATTTGTAAGTATAGGAGTTTCTTGGTTGTACTTGAAAGCAGCATAATTACACATTTGCTGACTGCATAATTGTTGCACTCATCAATTCTGTCACTTTTTCTAAGTCCTTATTACCTCCATGGTGTATTGAAGGTGCTGTATGCAGTATTTTTTTTTATTTTTTAGAATGGTAGAAATATACAAAGCAGCCCTTAAATATCATCTGCCTAGTAACCCAATATTAGTCCCGTTAACAATGCCAGCTCATGGCTATTCTAATGTGTTTTTAGCTGTGTAATGTTTATTTCAACAGTTCTGCTTTTGTAATCAGCCGACAAGCTGCATTTATTTGATGGTCACTTTTGACACACCAGCCACGGTGTGTGTTGAGAGCCGCAGGCGAAACGCCAGCCCTGTAACACATATGGGAAAGACATTGACCTGCTGCCTGTTTATTTCAGCAATGCCACTGAAATCTCCTTGTCAGGCTTCTGTTTTAATAACTCTTGGCATGGCATGCCTTTTTACCCTCAGTAACCCAATATCGGCGGACGCCGGCTCTCTGAGCTCTCATCGCACTTCATTTTTTCGCTCTTGGCCGCAGCGTGAATGGGAGCGGTAAAACCTCAGCGTGGAGGTCCTATGGGAGCTCAGCAGTCTGCAGTTTTTCGCTTAACCGATGTGACAAAGCTCAATAATGGATTTGTCTGCCTTGAGTCTTGGGGGAAAGCTGACGACATGTTGGGGAAACCTCCTTTTTTAAGTCCTTCTTTAAATTTATTTTTAAGAATGTTTGGTAAGGAGCAAAGCTATACAGATTGATTGGTATTTATGGAAGGAAATTTTGCTGTCCGTTTGCAATTATGATGTCAGCATTAATAAATGTGTTGTTTCATCATTCTGATGAATTGTGTTTTTTTCCTTTCAAGCGAGTGTACTTTAGGCCAGATTTTTTTCAAAACAGACACACTAATCTTGCCCTTTTAACACCGTGTTCATATAGTTGTCGCATGCAGCACTCCCAGAGGTCAAAGGTGGGCTCACAAGCGTATGCATCGCAATTACAATTGTCAAGGAAAAAGCATAAAACATCCCTTAGCCTTCCTCTAAAGTGTCCGATTTTCTGTTCTGCAGTAGTGAAGGTGTTGGTTTAACCTTTCCCTGATGGCCATTTGTCTTGTGTAACTAACATGTTTGTTGCTTTGGAGGTTATGAGGTGCAAGGAAACCATATTTTAAATCATGCTGCAGTTAATATAAGTAGGTAAATGGTATTTAATACCTTGTACACACTCTTTTGAAAGTTTTAAGATTTTTTTCTCCCACATTTGGAGGTGTAACCTTTGCTTGTCCAGAGCACACACACACACACACAAAAATGGTAGCACTGTAAAACAACAATTTTAAGCCCAGTCTGAAACCTAAACTAGTCATTACATCAGCAGGTGACTAAATTATCACAAAAAATGCCAGGTTGGTATCCTATTATGGTTAGCAGTCATATATCTATTTTTCAGAAAATCAGTTATGGTTTACTATTGGGTCTCACCTAATTAATATTAATGAGTCAAGCTGGTAGTGATATTGATTTAAGACTCTTGATTTTGTTTCGTAAAATCCCAAGAATTTTTTTTTTTTTATTCCAATTTGTTGAGTGTCAGTCATTTCACATTTTGAGTTATTTTTAGTTATGCTGAATAAGCCCAGATGAGACTTTCTCCGCTGTTACTACCCACACAACCTGTCTTCTGACACTCATCCTGCTTATTGGGCATAGATCCAAATTCACACCGGATATCTTCACACCATAAAGACTGTTTGATGCTTTCTCACGGTTACTGTGAGCATCTGACACTCTGCAAACAGCTTTGAGGTCAGCTGGTACATTCAGCATTCCCCTGGCTAGTTCATTGTGGGTCAGGATTGATCATAATTTTGAAGAATTGCTTCATAAAATTGACATATGAAAGTTTAAAGTGTGAACACATTTCTAGAACTTGACTGTAACATATGCATTTCCACACACACGCACACATATCCTTTTCATTTCATAGCACTTTTGCTACTGAAGTATACTGTAATGACTTCAGCATCTGTGAGGGCTGGCAGGTGTTAATGCAATTCCTTCTTTATTATCTGCATTTTATTTGTCGTAGATAAGATGACATCAGGGCCAGTAACAGAGGATTTTTCCGATGGGTGTGGATAAAAAAATTGAATTCCGTCGCTCTCAATGGCCCTATTGAGATTCCGGACGCTTCAAATCCCTCCTGTTTCTGCTAATGAAGTCAAACGCTTGTCCGCCTGGCTTTGCCTCCCTGATTCATTGAGCAGGACCCAACAAAGGTTCAGAGAAAATAAAAGCCAACCATGTCAGCCTAAGTGAAATGTCAGTGGATCTCAATTCAGACCAGCAAATTGGTCAATTAAAGAGGAAATAAGGCAAACTCTATTTAAACCAAATGCCCCTTGCACTTCCTGACCACACTTTTACTGTACACCATGGCCCAAAGAACTTCAACACTTGATGAATCATCTTACACTAGTACTTTGTTTATTTTAATCTGGTAATTGAACTAACAAGATATATGAGTGCGGTGCTTGCAGGATAATCAATACACATTTACAGCTTGACCTTAATAGAAGAGGAAGAGTGCTACTTCAAAAAAATTTTTATAAAATGAATCAGTGATCAGTCTATTATTTTAACATAAAACTGTAAATAGATAAAGTACTAAAACACCAAAAAACCTCAGTTTATCAGTTGCTCCCGTGTGTGAACTCGCCACATTTATTAACAAAGCAATTGCTTTAACAAGTAAATTGTTAAAAAAAACAATTTATAATTTCCATTTTATTTTAATAATTTTATTGCCTTGTATTTAACTGAAATTAAGTTTTGATGATATATTTAATAGTTATGACAAGATTTATTCGTATAATTATTTTTCTGTTACATTTAACATAATTTGGCAAATTAAATAAAATGTTAAATATGTTCCTTGTCAATTTTATAAGTGATGTATAGGCTTATTTATTTAAGTGTCACTCTTAGTCCTTCATAAAGTTATAAGTTGTTCAAATAATGGTTGCTCTGTTGAAAAGACCAGTATGGATCATCAGCAGCAAATGTTATATCTTGCGCACTTGTCTCTAGCAAGGGATGCTGGTGTCCCCACTTAACAAGCGTAACCGGTAAGACTTCCTTGGTTATGTCAACATTGCTGACCAGCTCGAACCAGCATAAACCAGACTGGAAATTCATACTGACCCACATTGGTCTTTTCAGCAGACCAGTCAATTGTAATAGCTCTATTGGCTTTTTCTCAGATTCCTAATCATGAATGAATTTCTTTAGGGCCAAATTTCAATCGATGACTATCTAAATCACCCATTTAGATGGAAAAACAGCCAAAGAAAACTCACGGAAAGATTTATGTGGCGCTCCAATTCTCCACTTCACCACCCGGTACAACTGGAGTAGGAAACCTTTCTTCTACCCAGAATGAAGGAGATGAGGTTCAATTTTTTGATGTATATTTTTTCCTCCTGGGAGCAATTTGGGAGAATAATGGTAAAGTCAGCGTAATAGTGGTTTTTCTGGCATCATCACAAAAGCGTCTTTGTAGTGATCTCCTGTAAGTGGCTCACCGTAATTATTTAATCCCGGACGTAATGGGGCACTTTTTCTGCTCCAGGGATTGCTGGGGAAAATATTTCTCCACCTAGCCACATCTTGGCATACGAATGAATAAGAGCTTTGCACCAATTCAGGCTTTCTGGGAATGCTGCAATTGGCCAGAAGTACAGTATACAGGGTGAGGCGTACGTTGACTTGGCTTACAACCGTGTGCCCTTAAGAAAACTAGCAAAGTTATTTTCCCAGCCTTCTACTGTTGAATGTCTCCTTTCTTATTTTTATAAGCAAAATACTGTGTTGCTTTTGAGCCTATTGTATGCGCGTCAAATGTTTTTTATTGACCGGTAGGTGCAAGTGTAGTCAAGCGTTTGCCAAACTCTTTCAGCAGAGAACTGGCTGGTGTGCTTCTGAATCGTCGTTCCTCGTGGTATGAGGTTAGCACAGCAGCGGCCAAGAGCAAGAATGAAAAATGACTTGTGCTGTGATCCCTTTTCAAACTGTGACTGCAGTTTAACGAGGCAACAAAGCGGCGAGGGATCGTCGTGAATGGGTCAACTGTCATCAGTGGGCAGACGGGAGCAGACGCACTGCCGTCCGGCTCCTGTAACCGGGCCTGCACTCTCTTTGGAGTGGGAGACGTCAGTCATCTGGATTGCACCGGGTTCAGCACGGGTTGGGGTGTGTGATGGACTGTACGTTTCTCTAGGCTTGAAACTTTTGTGGACATATCGGAACTTGATAGGGCCTTTGTTTAGGGTTTATTGGTTCCCTTAGGATACTGGAGGTGCATGGAGCACCACATCCCTTTTTCATAGAAGTCAACTAATCTTCTCGACCTTCTGGAATTGCCACATAACCGTATTTTTATTTGGAGACCAAGAGAACTTACATTTGACAAGGTTATTTATAACAGTTGTGAAAAGTCATGAAATGTGTGTAGTGATTTTTCCAGATTTCAAAAGGTGTGGGGAAGCCTTTGTTCAACTTAATAGACAAAAGTGCAAAATTTCATGTCTTTTCTTTTGTCCGCCACAGAACCCAAACCAGAATTATTTAATTGTTTCTAAAATTGCTCCAACTATAAATAATTGTCTGTTTTTATAGTTTAAATAATTTAAATAGTTTAAACTTTACAGTGTATTTTATTTTATTTAATACAATTTTGTTTATTGTATATATTCATTTTGTGTATTGACATATAAATGTGAGATACATGGTACATAAAAACACATAGTGAAAATTCCCAAGTATTGTCAATCCAATAGTGCATTGGAATGCTGAACATCAAAATATATTTTATTACGGTTTAAGACAGATTTATTTTTCTATATTTTAAAATTAGTTTTTATGCCAAATTGTCTTGCCTAAATGTGTGGCATACAAACTGTATATACAAAACACTTAACACTGAACACTAAGGAATAGTTCAGCCAAAAATAAAAATTCTGTCATCATTTATGTATTCTTATGTTGTTCCAAACCTCTATGACTACTTCTAAGAAAAAAAAAAAAAGTTATTTTAGTGATTTTAAAAAGACTGTTGGTAGCCAAACAGTTTTGGTTCTATTTTACTTTAATTGCATGGACAAATCTATAGATATCTTACTTTATGTTCCACAGAAGAAAGTCAGTTGTGGGACTGCTTGAGAAAGTAAATAATGACTCATTTTGGGGATACTATCTCTATTAGGACATAATTTTGCCTCACAGAAGCAGTGATGTGTTCTTACACTAAAGTTGTCCGTCTATGAAAAGCAGTCCATGCTTTGTTAGCCCAACATTTGCTGTTTTATTCATATCCCTGTCTCATACTTTCCTTGGACTTTTGCTGTGCTGCGCTTGCAGTTTGGAGGTCTGGAAGCTGAAAAATTCATTCTTGGGCACTATGGCATGTGTTCGGGGCACTCAAAGCACAGAGCATTTGGAGAAATTGGCAGATGATAAGGGGAGTGGAGCTGGCAATGGATGGGTATTTTGGGCTGTATGGTATTCTTGAGGTTATTCCTGAGTTTATATAACAGAGCCCAGATCCTAAGATAGTGTCCTGGCTGGCTTGAGTAAGTGGGCCTATAAATGGTTAAAGTAATAAAGTTTAGTTAAGTTAAGTTAAGTTTTGGGTTCAGTGTGATCCGGACATATTTTTGTGAGAAAAAAATATTACCATTGGATGCTATTATTGAACCATTGTGCTGCCACAAGGTCTATCCAGTACTGGAATTTTTTGGATGGAAAATTATACCAATAATTATGAATCTATTTGGATCATCATAGTTCAATATAGGATTCAATACTATGAAACGAGGTGGGGCAGGTGGCTCGGGTGCCTTCGTGTCAGCATGCAACAGAAGATCTCCATTTCCTATCAATTTCCAGTCCTCTTGCAAAAGGCCGGTAACAGGTGGTTGTGATATGCGGCTTGACATTAATACTTTAACTGACATAGCACTGCCTAAACATTTAATGGAAGCATTAAACGTTCCTTGTGTTTATAGTTCGGTGTTGTTGTTGTGTGTAGCACCACACGCTCTCTCACACAAACATATCCCTCTAGACACGCATAGTTTTACATCTAGAGTCCTCTAGGCATCGTCACATGGGGTATTTTTGACGCCCCGGCTCAATTCGCCTTTGGATGAAGGTTGTCTGCAGAGCAGGAAGTGGACACAAGTCTAGAATGCATCAGGAATCAGAACACATGCTTCCACGTGTCTGTGTGCTCGGTTTCGGCTTTCACTTCAGGGCTTTAAGGCTCTCCACACCCAGTCTACCAAAGTGTCCACTCATCCTACTGCTGGCTGCGCTGTTGCAGTTTTTGACACGTTACCTGCTTCTTGCTGCCGCCGCTTGCCATGACTCTGTGGTGATGTATTTTTAGCCCCGTTTTTGCTTTTAATTATTGCAGCCACGGTGAGCTTGGTCCAAAGAACTGTCATTTAATATACAACTGTGTTGCTTAGCAATAAAGCATTGTAATACAATTCTCGAATAGCTCTGGTAGTATAAATCATAGCAGGGAAAGGCTTTTTTCTGTGGTGTGGAGCTATTGCTTGGGTCATTCAATACGTAAATGTAACTGTGGGACTAACTGTAGGTTGTTTTTTCAATCAGGACCTCCTGGTTTGAGGGGAAAGAAAGGCCGTGATGGGGCTCCAGGTAGGTCTACAGTACGCATATGCCTGTGCCTGCAACGCCACTGCTGTTGTGCATAAGCTGCTATGTATGTGCACACCTAAAGCTTTCAATAGCAAGAGAAGCATGAAAACACAATCCTCCATTGAGACTTCGAAGCATTCAGAGATGCTTGGACTTTACAGAATATATTTAGAGATAAACTCTAAAGTCCTAGGGAATTAGTGGTATTAATACAATATTTTGGACACCACATTTAAAGGTGTTTGGGGTCTCATCCATTAAATTGGTATTTTTTAATTTAAGTTTATAGACTTGCTCACTTAGGAAGTGACTGTCTGATTGACATAAAATCAATGGGAGAGTTGTGGCCTAATGGTAGAGAGTCGGACTCATAATCGAAAGGTTGTGAGTTCGAGTCTCGGTCTGGCAGGGATTGTCGGCGGGGGGAGTGAATGTACAGCGCTCTCTCCACCTTCAATACCATGACAAGGTACCCTTGAGCAAGGCACCGAACCCTCAACTGCTCCCCGGGCACCACAGCATTAAATGGCTGCCCTCTGGTCCGGGTGTGTGTTCACGGTGTGTGTGTGTTCACTGCTGTGTTTGTGCACTTGGATGGGTAAATGCAGAGCACGAATTCTGAGTATGGGTCACCATGCTTGGCTGTATGTCACGTCACTTTCATAAAAGTGGATAATCCCAGTTTGTTTGGCTTTTATTTATCATTTAGTGTAGGTTTACCTAAAATGGATTATTAATAGATAATCTTAATTCTAACTGGTGCCATGAATTCAAATAGTAGTGCAGAACTCTACAAACCTGTCAGAAAAATATAAAACAATTGTAAATTTAGGGGGCAGAACCTTTGAAGGGACAACATTGTACCTTATCTACCCCTAAATGCTATATATTGTATCCTTGAGGTACTACTATGAACCATTTAGGTGTAAATAATTTTGAGGTACTGTACCAGATGTACCCATAAACGTAAAATTAGTTTTTTTTTCTGACAGAAAATACTGTAAAAATAGCATTATTTCAGCCATTTTTGTTTCATCCAATATGTATTAGATGGTCAGTAAATGAACTGTAAGCAGTCTATACAATCTATAGATTCCTCTATATTTTGTGTGCATAAAGTGGTTTCATGTAAAGAGTTATGGATCACATGGCTAAAATGAGAACATTTATGATGACAAAGATTGATCTGGAATGTTCAGAGAGCAATTCTTGCATGACCACACATATATTGTGTGTGTTGTTCACTCGTTCTTTGACATTATTCTTGCTTTTAGGCCTAAAATAGGGCTTGCTGTCTCAGCAGCAGCTTTGATAAATGCCGGTTCTGATTTCTAAGAAAATACAGGCTTCTCAAAACAGGAAGGGAAAGAATAATGATGGACCCATAGGAAAGCTTTGTCACCGGTGTGACTGCGCCATTACTTAAGGCTGCCATATTTAATATACCAGTTTGACTGCAGAGCTCAGTCGAAATGTAGATCTTCTGCTTGTTGAAGAATTCGAGCTCATGTTTGCTCGAAATATTTCTCCTGCAGTAAACAATGGTTTTATTGAGACTTTTGTTCTCGCTTCCATACATTACATAGTTATTTTTTAAGTCAAAGGTTTATACTGTTACTCCCCCAAGTTGCTGGCCATGAATCAGAGAGGTGTTGCCTTTTCATACTCTTTAGAGGACAAAAAAAATATTCTGGATGAAAGAACTGGAAAGAAACCTTATGATTCTGGTCAGATTGTTCAATAGTTCTGTAACAAATTGCTTCGACGGACTGGTATCGTTCTTGCAGTTGTCCAGATATAATAAGTTATAGAAGAGAAGTTATGGGTAATTTTAAGTGACATAAGCAGAAAAGATTTGTCATCAGCAATTTTTTGTTGTTCTTCCTTGATAGAGCTTGAGTTGTTGAAGCTATGATCTCAGTTCTGCTTGATTGCTGTGTCTTGCTTAAAGGATGAACAAAAGGCTGTGCATCCATCCTACTAATGCACGTGTTTATAATTTGAAATTATTTGCTTTTTGTAATACTTAAAATGGCTACTTAACTCATTTTAAACCAAGTTGCATTGTTCGTTTAAATTAGAAATCCTTCCAGGTCAACATTATAATATTAAAGGACGAAACCTTTCAATGCAACTAACCTGATCAGATCCACATGGAATCTGCACCCTTGCATGTTCGTTTATTAAATATTAAAGCATATTTTCATTATGCTTTCAGCAACCAATATGAGTGTAGAAATCTCAATTCCATTTAACATATTTTCCTCAGGGTTTTAATCTATTATGCGTTTTCCACCAGAATCACTGTGAAAAACTTTTAACCTTTCTTGAGTAACGATGTTAGTGAAATCTGTTTCCACTGTTTATTACGCTGGTGGTGTATGATTTAGCATTAGCTATGAAGGAGATGGACCGTTTGTGATGTCTGGGTGGGGTTCGCGTGCTCAGAAGGGGTGTGATTTATCTGTACAGAGAGTCTTCCAGTGATGTGGCTTATTCTCCCACTCAGTTCTCAGTGGTCTGTTTCTTGGTGGGCTGACTGCTCATCCGTGGACCAGAGACAAGCAACACTTTCCCACAAAAAGCTTTTCAATCCTGTCATCAACTAAATTATAAACATATTTTTTAACACTGTGCTTACGTGCCGAACCTATGCTGTGACGCACTTCATTAAACTACTTGCGTGAACTCTAATCTTCCGCAGAGGTTGTGTTACGGTAAGAGAAATCGGAGGCGGCGTTCATCAGTTCAGTCTGGGCTGGACAGCAAGGAAATTCACTTCGGATTCTGGTTGGGCTACGCAAATTCAGACTTGCGTGACGGTTTTTTTTTTCCTGTTCTTGGGGAAATGAAATCCGTCAGGGTCAAATGTTTGATGTAATGTGCACATGGTCCAAACAAGATGATTTTTTCGAAATGACTAATCTGTCTTTCTCTCTGTTTTTATTGCAGGTCCTCCTGTAAGTAGATGTTGGTCCCTTTGTTGACTGGATTGTGGTAATGTGACCCAAATTATGTGGCTTTCTGTGTATTTGTGTGTTTTGAGAGTGTGCATTTATCTTTCATGTGTTTCCTTATTGTCAATGCTGATGGAGGGCTGATTGCACGATTTCATTCATATAATGGAAACTGTTAGTTTAGTTTCCTTCCGCCACACATACAAACACCCACACTGTCATCTGTCAGAAGAAGAGCTTGTGTGTTGTACTAAAGGTGAAGTGTGCACATTTCTGCTGTTGAGATCCTTTATAAAATCCAGTTTAATGTGAAGAGATTATGTGGCTCTATCAAAACATTAATTATTTAAATAATTTCTGAGCAGTCCAACATGGCAACACTGACTCAACCAATAATGTGAATTTAGGGTGGGACTATTCATTTGGGCAAACAATGACATACAGTGTGTTCTGGAAACTCGGATCATTATTTTTCCAGTTTTGTTTGGTGGCACAAAAATGACACACTTCACCTTAAATCGCATGCCATTATCTTGGACATAGCGATGTATTCTTCTGGGAATTTGGCCACGAATGCAGAAGATGACAGCGTCAGCAGACACAGCCTGTTCAACTTTATATATCTTTTGAGGGCTAATGTTACAGAATGAGGTTATAATGAGAAAGAAGGTCAAGAGAAATATATAGTAGAGGAGAAAAGAGAGTCGAGAAGTATAAAATTAGGTGCGGTTGGACAGCTGCGTCCCTGCAGTTAGAGGGAGAAGGTCGAGCTTAAGTGATTAATGAAATACCAGTGGCCACAGAAAAGACAAATCTCAAATGAGATATCTTAACCTTTTTCCTAGAAAGCAGTGAGATTAAATAAAGAGAAAATTGCGTCTTCTACTGAAGCCTACTGTGAAAATGATTCCAGTAATCCTACGTTTCTCCTCTAACGTTTTTCACGTTTGAAGCTGTTCTAAGATTTGCCAATATACCAAAGTCTGCAGTCATTTTTCATCAGACCGTCCATAAATCTATGACAGGTTCATTGGAAAAATGTGCCTTGACCTACACTTTTGCAAAATATACCTATAAATATAGTTCATTACAGTTTCCAGCTGAAATGAACACTAGAGGCAGTAAAACATCAACAACTTTAACTTCTTTTTCACTGAAATTATGATTACAGGGGCAGATTATTGATTATTAAAGGCATATTTTTGCGTGGTTCCTTGCACAGTACTATGTTATGACTTCAAAACGGCTACCATAGTTAATGATTTATAAACTATTACAATTTGATGATTTCATCACACAACCAGCTCCATATGTATGGCTTTTCTGATGTGGTAAAGTTTCTTGATCGCGCACCTGGTACAATGTACGGAGCACTCGGGTATGAGTCTGTGAAACATGTAATAATAAAACAGATCAAAGACGTGTATAAGCAAGCTGAAATGGCATGGTTGCTTCAGCTAGTACATTTTATCTCACATAATAGTTAAGTTTAGGGAAGGGTTTAATCATTTAGGGGATATATTATTTTCAAAAGCACTGAAGCATAAAACTTTTACCGCCATTCACCGGACATTTCATTTCTGAACTGTTACAATTATGTACAACCAACATAATAAAGTTCACCTGTTTAGCTGTTTAGTTGTTAAATGTGCAAGAAGCTACATTACAATTTTACGGAAATGTCACCACTGGCACATTTTTTCAGTGATCCTGGGTTGAAATTATCTGAGCTTTGCTTGTCACAATAATTTAATAGTGCTATATGTGTACTGTATGTATGTACATACTGTATGACAACAGTCTTTTTTTTCTAGGAAATTTCAGGAAAAATATTTTGAGATAAATACTAAATGAACTCCATTAAAGGGATAGTTCACCAAAATAAGAAAATCTCTGTCATTTATTCATTGTTATAAAATATTCAGTAATCATTGATGTTTATTATCATTTAACATCAAATCTGGCATGTCATGTCTTCATGAATGGACCACTTATTTGACTTTTTAAGTCCTTTTTTTATGTGATTGTTGGAACTCGGATGAGTCTGTCCACTCTCCCTTTAATTCCCCTTTATTCTGTTTTTGGAGTGAACTGTTCCTTTAAAACCCTGAGCTATGAAAGCGAAACTTATGAGCAATAAAATATCCCCATGAGTGAGCAGGTTCCACAGCCCAAAAACTCACATATGTATACGAACATTCCAACACCTGCTCATATAACCCATAAATTGAAGGCAAATTGAGGAGAACTGAAAGACAGGCGAGGCAACCGTCAAACAATGCGCATAGTCTGTTAACCAACTTAAACATTCAGTTGATATTTCTACTGTTGTCAACTAAGAATGTTTAGAGATAGTTAGTGAATTATTTTAATCAAGTCAGTCTTCTTTAAACAGGTTTGGTGATCTATTGGCAATCAGTGTCAGTAAGTCTTTAACTAGTGTTTGTTTTGAGTAGAAGGAGTTTGACAAGCCTGATCAATGGTCCGAGAGGGCCGTCCCATCACACTGACCTATGGCAATTCTTAGAAGAGTGTATACTGTAGATTATCCAACAAGAACACTAAGACAACACTCGTACTGATGTGATGGCCACTGTAAAACTTCACCAAATTGGCCTTTTCCTGTGTGTTGAAAGTGAATACTTTGAGAAGTTTAAATGCATAATAGTCTGTGGTTCTTCACAGGTCACCTTACAGGAGTATAGCCTTTTGCCTGCTTTTGAGGCCTAACCCAGCCTTAAACAATTAGTAGTGACAGGAAACATTTTACATTGACAGAAAGCACCTCAGTTAGTGTGTTGAAAACTCCCGAGGAACATTGCACTGGTCAGTCTCAAGTCTCATGGACATAAGGATTGAAACACTTGACAATTAGGGGAGGGAATCAGCAGGGACTTGTTGATAGAGTAATATATAATTTATGTTTAGTGTAAATTGTGAATCTTTTACACTTTTCTATCTTATTTATTTCTCATTTATCTGGAACAGACTTTGTGCTTTTTAAGTTTATATTTATAGGTCAGTCTGAGGTTGTGTTTGGATAAAGATAAATAATTAAGTATGCATGACCTCCCCAATATATTTTAAGGTGCAGTCAAATGAGCAAATTTTTGTCAAAAAAGTATGTTGTCAACAGTGTAATAATGAACGAAGCACAGCTCACAAAGAAGTCACTTTCAAACCAAGCAGATCTGCGTGACCAACGTTGAATTGTGAAATCTGTTGATTCCTATTGAAGTGATCGGATTTAGTCTTTGAAAATGTGCAGATATACGGTAAATTTACACAACTTTACACTGTGTCCAAAATTTTATACTTTCTGAGTAGGTACATCTTTTGAATAAGTAATTACTTTACGACATTCTATATAGTATGAATGTGCGTAGTGCAAATTAAATCTGGACGTATTACATGGTCATGTGACCAACCAGCGTCAGTTGTGTCACTTCACAGCTGTTCACAAGCCCTGTCCCTTGGCCTCATGGGATAGTAAAGCATCCTATGGATGTACATTTCAGAAGTAGAAAGTCATCCGGTTACATTGTGCCTTTTTTTAAAGAATACGATGCATACTACTCTTTTCACATACTAGGTTAGATAAATTCTCCAAAAATATTAAGTCACATCTAAAAATAAAAAGTCTTGGCATTGTAATAATGATATAGTATTGTGCAGGGGTGGAAAAAGTACTGGAAATTGTACTTAAGTACAAGTACTGTTACATTGCTGAAATAATACTCAATTACAAGTAAAAGTACTGGTGTCAAAACGGTACTTAATTAAAAGTACAAAGTACTCTTCTCTAAAGCTACTCAGAGTACTAGTTACTAGTTACTTTTTTGCAGCGATATTTAATGAATTACCAAAAAATATTAATTCATATCTTCGCTTCTGGGTCCTAACGCTCTGCCAGATGCCCCAAGAAAACAACAAACTGTGCTAATAGACACCCACGATGTCATGTAATACTGAAAAATTATAACCCTAACCTTTATCTCCATACTGAAAACCAAGATGGCCAGACAGTGATTCAGCTAAAATATTAGTGTCTGAGACACTGTGAGCACGGAGACTGTAGTGTGCACAGCTCAATTTTTAAATGCTTAGCTTAAATATGTAATATTAATTAAACAGTGCTCATAAATGGCAGTTGAGATAGTATTCTTAAATGAAATGAGTAGAGGCATTGACCCAGAAACAGCAGTCCTTACGTCATGATTTAACAAGAGGATTCTCCCCAAGCCTTCAAACTGACGTCAGAGCGAGAACGCCATTCCCGAGCAGAAGCGAATTTTCAGTTTTTGATTAAATATTATGACGAAAGACCATTTTATTTCCCGGTGTATTGACTTGCACGGTTTAACTATTCACCACAAGAAGTGTAATGTGCAATAAAAAAGTAAGTAGGGTCATTTTCGATTTCATGATGACTTCAATCATTTTCAATACCATTGGCAAAACATTATTATTAAGTCAAGTCAAGTTGAGCTTTATTGTCATTCCGCTACATGTGGGTACATACAGTGGAACGAAACGTCGTGCCTCACAGGACCACAAAGCAATAAAGCAATGATATTATCATATCATTATTAAAGCAAACATTTGAGTGGTTTAATCCAAGTCTTCTAAAAAAGTCATGTTCGCTTTATATGATGAATAGATTTTAATATAGGCTTTTATTTACACAGCCTACAAATAAACAGTGATCAATTACCATTACACAAATCTTAATCTTAAACATTTGCTCATTCTGTGTATTTGTGTCTTTAAAATATGGTAACTTTGTTGCAAAAGCTTACAGCACAAGAAAGCACGATTTCAAATTTGATTTCAAACTGAGCTGAATTTACAAAAAAAGACATTTTCCAGTAAAATTTTTCAATAAACTTTCCAGCATTTTCATCGGTCACACGTGGATCTATTCTGAATGATAACTTTTGAAAAAGTTTAATCTTGCAGCGAAGATAAATAATTTCTACTATAAAAGCACGGAGAGATCGCGATAGCACAGTCTGAGTGAGCACAAGCAATATCGGAGTGAGAAGACAGGCAGTTCATTTGAATAAGTTCGGCCTATTTGAGAGCTCGCATCCAGTTTTCTGCGATTACATGACTGTGTTCACATGTTACAATAAAGCGCTCGCCACATTTACGCGGGAATGATTAAAATTATGCGGAATACCTGCAATCCCGCGTGGATTTTCAGACTCTGTATTTACAGGAGACGGATGCTGTTAGAGAGAGAGAGAGAGAGAGACGCAGCGTGTATCGTGTATATCCGGTAGATACTGTGGAGAATGAGTAGTGGAACCGTGTCAGATATTTCAGTATCGGTATCAAAATCTAGATATTTATGATAACACTACCATGTAGTTTGTTTCTAAAGCTCTTCTCCTGCTGCAGGGCTGCTTTTCCCGGTTCAGATATCAGGGCTTTTATTGGTCCATTTACGATCGGATATCTTTATTGGCTACTGAAATCAAAGGTTTGAATATCAATTCAAATTGTGCATACTCAGTAATGAACTATGATTTAAATGTAACGAAGTAGATTGTTTTGCTTCATTTGTACTTAAGTACAAGTAAAAGCACAGCTTTAAAAATATACTCAAAAAAGTACAAGTACCGGAAAAAACTACTTAATTACAGTAACGTGAGTAGTTTTAATTCATTACCTCCACCACTGGTTTTGTGAGATAAAACATCATAATACGTTATGCTGTTTTGCTTAGAATAAAGAACAGCATAATTAAATAGGTTTCCCGAGTTATATACTTGCTGAATTCAGCATTTTTACTGCATGTGATCTGTAAGTGCCCTGTGTCCGTTGAATATATCTTATCCGTGCAATGTTGGACTCGAGGGAAGCATTCGCCCCCGTTTCCCTCTGGGGAGCCCCTTCATTTACCCAGCAGTGCTGTGGGCTAAATGAGAGCCACATGTACCCTGCTACCGTGGATCACAAATGAAGTGTTCTTCCGGTGGGTGACCTCTGACCTCGCCAGACGCTCCTTTGGGCCGGCCTGAGCAGTGCCCAGCAGGCCTCACTGGCCTGTTCCCACTCAGCACCTGGGCCTGCACCTTAGACCTGCTTCACATACTTCAACACGTTCATATACACACGGCACATGTAGACCAGCTTACTCATACACACGCAGACCCCTACACACACTCCTGATCTCAGCAACATCCAGCGGAGCTCTGTTCCTCTCTCTACACCCGGTCCAGCTGCGTCCAGCTCTCATATATGTTACACCACTGCTCTGCCACATGTGTGCCTTCTGAACCTAAAGATCCTATTAATGGTCTTTCATTGTTTCAGTCTGCATTCAGTGACATACACATTAGATTTAAAGGGAGCAGGCATTTTGTGATTACCCACTTATAGAAATGCAAAATCTTGCAGTAAAGATTGTAATAAATTATGAATGTATAATTTTTTTTTTACTGGTTATTTACTTTTAACAATAATGCTGTCTTATTTATCTTCTGCTCTCAAAGGCTGCATTGATTTGATCAAAAATGCAGGTAAAACGTGAAATATTATTACAATAAAAAAAATATGAGAATGTTTTAAAATGTAATTTATTTCTGTGATGTAAAGCTGAATTTTCGGCATCATTACTCCAGTCTTCAGTGTCACATGATCCATCAGAAATTATTCTAATATGCTGATTTGCTGACCAAGAAACATTTCTTATGATTGCAACAGTTGTGCTTCTTAATAAACTTGTTGCTGCATTTATTTGAAATGCAAATATTTTGTAAAATTACAAATGTCTGTAATGTCACTTGTGATCAATTTAATGCATCCTTGCTGAATAAAAGTATTAATTTCCAAAAAATAATAATCATACTCCAAATAACTCAGGGTAATGATATTATAGCCCAACATATTATCTACACCTAAACATAAACCCTACGCAAATCTGTGTAAAAATCAGTGTTCAACAGGTTTTACTAAGGACATTTTTGAATAGTAAGGACATTTTGGACCTCACAAGTACAGTTAAAACTGTACACAGCATACAAGTATTTAATATACATAATAACAAAAAAAAAAAACACATACATTTGATGGATTGATTTATTGATTAATTCTTCCTGCACTGATGAAAAAACAACAAAAAAATTTTTTTTTTTTATTGTTTCATGGGATTTTGGTTTGGTCATATCAAAACATTCAGACAGAATATAATGCCACGGATGTTTTTGTCCGTCTGCAATAGTTTCCTCTCCTGGGCTAAGCCTTGATAAATTGCTTCCCTCTCCGCACTGTAGTCCAAGAGGAAAGCCAGCACACACAAACACTAGTATGCACTTCCACAGGCTCATGAAATGAGCTATAAATGCATCATCAGATAATGAAGAGTGTCACGGCGGTCTTAACAATAAGGATCTTTCTTTGAATGATCAAGCAGCTGTCAGGTTTTTACCACTAATCCTCTGCAATGAAAAATGTACACAGTTTTTTTTCTCACAGCGGAATGGTGCTCTGTGAAGGAAGTGAACTTGTTATTTGATTTGATTTAAACCAGAGCGATCTCCACAATCGACTCTGAAGTCAAGCATGAGATAAGGATTTTCAGCCAGCACCTTCATCTGTGAAACCATATGTTTCATGCATGCGTGGGCCTCTTAATGAACATCTTTTTTAATCAGACATGTGGTACTATTTTGTGTTCATGCTGGCACTAAATGCTTAGTATCAAATGCACTGAAATGATCTTACTGAAATATAAGTCATGATAGTTTTTATTGAGAAAAAAATGTAAGATGATCAGACTATTGTAAAATAATCTTCACATAATTAAATATTTTGTTATTCTTTTAAGCATAAACACTTCACACTAAATGTATACTTAAAACAAGAAAAAATTAGGGTTATAAAGTTATATAAAACCTAAATATAGGTAATAAAACCTATATTTCTTCTGGAGTACATGTGTCTTGTTTTCAGGGTGTTTATAATTTATTTTTACTGGGAAAATATACATTAAAATAATTTTCAATGAAAAATTGAAAGCCATTAAATAAAAGAAACATGTCATTATATTAACAAAAAAATTCTGGGGTCCAAAGAAAATTCTGTTGTGAATGCATTTGATGGTGTTTGCGTTTGTGGAATGTTTCTGTGGAGTGTTTTTCTGCTGCTACCTTTGAGCCTTGCCACAATGAAATTTAAGACTGGATCACAAAGTTCCTCAGTAAAATTATTTCACTATTCAATATCGAAATTGTAAAAGCAGACTGAATTTCATTGTGGCTTGGCAGGGTGTTGTGTTCTTAATCAGTATTGTTGACTGATTCTTTCTTTATTCTGTACCCACATTTCTCTCACCCCTTTCCAGGGTCCACCTGGACGAGCAGGCTTTCCGGTAACTGTCTCATAACGTGTCCTATTGTCTGTCCATCTGTCTGTTTGGTTTTCTTGCACTTTGCCTTTCTTTAGTAGTGTCTTTAAGAAGCTGTATCCAAACAATTCTACCTAAAATTCAATATGAAAAATGCTTAATCATATATTTTGCAGTATGTCATATATACAGCTTCTTTATTTGGACACACTGAGACCTCCTTTTAACCAAAGGACTGAGGATATACAACCAATGTATGTACAGTAGTTTATGTAGCTTTATTTTCTTCAGAAATTATTTTAATATGACCAGTGGAGTCCAAAAGCCTACAGTATATGACTACATTGAACATTTAATTTAGGAATAAAAAAACAAACAAAAAAATTGGAAAATGGAAAAGTGTTTAAGATTTTTAATGAAATTTTTCATGTAATCTCAAATGGTCTTGCATCCATTGAAACTCAAGATGCTCTTTAGATATAAAGAACATGATCATCAGGTTTCAGTCCATAGTTATGCTTGTAATATGATTTGTAATGGAAAAAGCATTAAATGAGGAAGGAATCCAAAGTGGTCTCAGACTTTTAGACCCCACTGAACATCCCTCTAAACCCGATAAGCTAAGCTAGGCTTAATGTAACGAGTCTTTTAGCTAGGCTCAGTGGACGAGTCTCTATTTCCCTCAAGTTAGCACATTGTATTTTATACTTGATTGTATTCTCTCAGGCCCTTTGGTCTCTGTCTGGATCCACTCTTCCAAATTTCTCCTATAATTCTAATATTACTGACCAAAACTCAAACACATCTGTCTTTCATCATGGCAAGTAGAAGAATCCCATCTAACGTGAACTCTAGTCCTACCTGTCAATTATACCCTACAAACCCCCATCACTCATGACAGCTATTCTTGTGAAACTTTGCCATAAAATCATTTTTGCGTACTTTTTGTTTAAATTGTTGACAGGTCTGGTCAAAGTGTGGATGTGATCCCTGCCAAAGCTTTTGATTGATTGCATTGTCAGGAAATGAAATGAAATTTTATATTTTCTTAGGATAGGAAAGGGTGGCAAGCGTGTTACACGAAATGTTTCCATTAGATTAGTTCTTCAAAAAATATTGATACTGGCGTTCACGCTCCGTTGAACTATTAAGGGATACTTGTGGTTTGTGTATTTAAGCTTTACTGCTCGTTCACATGTATGCATGACTATTTAACACTTCTGATTTGTAGTTAAGTACTTTAGGGCTCATTTGGAGAATTCTGGAGTGTTTAGTGTACTTCATCAAGCTATTTCTAATCTAAAGCTCTAGTCTAGATGATTTTACATAGTTTCTATAATAGAAAGATTCTCTTTCACAATGACTCCTTTGAATACTGGCAGTAATGTATGACTTTCATAGTATGTGGCTTATTCTGTGTATTGTACTTAATTTGAGGATAACAATGATATTAAATAAATTATTTTAAAACTGTTTATTTTATATATAAAATAATGCATATAATCATTAAATATCAACATAATTCTTAAACAGTGTACACTATAAGCCATATGTGGTAACTAATTAATGCCATAAAGCAGTATTAAGTTATCTCAAATCAGCACCTTGGACAGAGCCAAGAGAATTCAGTCAAGTGACTTTCCTCTTGGGACATTCAGCAGCAGGCGGTGATTTAACTCTGAAGGTCAAACTAAATGAACACTTCTAGAATGGGAACCTTTATCTTAATAGCGTTAGAGCTTAGTAAAACAACTACACACCAGAAAAGCTACAGTTCATAAGCACATTCAGTGTTTTAGCAAATGTTTTGTTGACTTCTGATGAGTTATGGGGGCTCAGCCAACCCACCCCTTAGCCCCCCCCCCCCCCCTTTCCATTACGTGTTACTCAAGTGAGTCGTCAGCAAGCTGTCAACGATCCCAGACCTTCTAATACACTGACCTGCAATGTTAGGAATGCAAATAAAAACAGCTGTCGGAATGGACGGCCTTGCATAATAAGTCACTTCAACGTCGCAGGAGTATATAGCCATGTTAAATAGCACAAAATATTTGGAAATTCATTGGTCCAGGAGTATAAATGGTGAATCCTTAAGACCGATTGCTATATCAAGATCTCAAGTTTCTACCCACATATTTTCATATGTTTGGATTTTCGCCTTAATTGAAAAAAAAAATTGTCTAATTTTTTAAGTAGGGATACGATAGCTATGATTATGAAAGAATGGGATTCATAGTTTTTAAAGGGATAGTTCACCCGAATATGAATATTCAGCTGTTTTTAAGACTTTAAGCCTTTCTAAACCTTTTTATGGAACTTAAAAGGAGAACATTACGTTGTTAATCCCAATGTTCATTATACGTGTATGGTTCTTTTATGTAATTTTTCAAGTTTGAAGGTTTCAGCTTTTGTCCATTATAACTGCATGGAAAGCAGCATGGAAAATATTTTTTTCCCCTTTTGTTTTCAGAGTGAGAAAGGGAATCATGTTGGTTTAAAGTGACATATGGGTGAATAAATGATGACAGGATTTTCATTTTTTTTGTGAACTATTCCTTTAAACTCTTCCAATAGGAAACAAACTGCCATGCTTCCACACTGCTGTCTCTTTCAGTCACTTCATCATCTGTCATTTGGTCTGCTAGCAAACATCATCTTATGCAAGAACCTTGATTATGAAATGGGCCTAATACAAAATATGCAGCATTAACCCCATGCTTTCTTTGGTATCATGTAACCACTGGTGATGCTTGCTGTCTGACCACTGCACATGCATCTTCAAATTCTTGAGTAGCTGACCTCAAGCCAGTATTTGGCATGTCTGCATCATCACCTTTCAATTTAACAGTATAGTAGGTGAATGCTTAGTAATATAGGAATTTAGTTAGAATCACATTGGTCAGCTTAACTTCACTAACTCTTCATAACCATACCATGTGAATATGCGGCTGAATGTTACCTAGTCACTAGTGGTAATAACTCTAGACTGTAGAGATTCAGTCTATCAGATTTATTATTCCTGATTGTCCTTCTTGACTTTGCATTGACCACTAGGGAGACAAAGGATCAATGGGCATTCCTGGAAGAATGGTGAGTGTTTTGATGATATGCACTAAGCCCAACCAGCTAGTCTGTAGTATATGACTGTAGTCCTAATTGGTCATCAATGCTTAGTGTTATGCCATTGACAACATTTATTACTGAACATTTCTAGCTGTAACTCCACGACATATTTGTATTTATGCCAAAGGCCACGTTGAAAATATAAGATCAGACTGAACTGAAGAGTAATGTTTGCTTTAATTACCAGAGTATGTTATATATACAACATTCAGTATCCGTGGTTAGTATAATTTCCTAATTTATTTTGACCTGTTTTAGCTTGCACTGTGATTGTAAGTTTTTACAAGCTTTCATATGAATTGCTTCCAAATGTTTGATGTAGCGTTTCAGCTTTTTAGCACAACTACATGATATAAACCAAAAACTATAGCTTATTTATTAAGCCATAAAATGGCCCATTTTATCACCGCATTGATAGTTAACAAAATGTCTGACTGTGAAGTCTGAAATATTTCACGGCCCCCCTGTCACATTTGAACAAGGGCTGAAGACCAGAGTTCTTTCTGGCTGCATTTGATGAGAAACCCTCTCTCCTTATTACACAATTTGTCTTGGCTGCTCAGTCATGTGAAAATGCTTTACTTGTTGAACTTTAAATAGAAAATAGACCTCAAAGAAGCCCTTTTACTTATCAGTTACACTCTACATGCTGAGAAGTCAAAATGTGCAGCCAAACCTCGAGGAGATCTTGGAAGAAACATTTTGGATATATATCCACAGAGAGACGATACGTACGTATTCAAAATTAGAGAAACAGATTGGAAAACCACAGACAGTTGTGAGCTCTGTTTTACCTCCTCATTCGTAAGATTTGTGGATTTGGAACTGGCAATTTTTCAGATTAGCGCAATGCATGATATGTCGCGAAAGAAATCATGATCGACCAAAATCTGCATAGTCATATAGATGTCCCCCTGGAGCGTAGCAGCTACTCCTCATTAAAAAATGTTAGCAAGAAACCGATAAAACTTCATTGTCCTCAAAGGAGACATTCCAGACTCTCGACCCTTGTATGGTTGCATACTCTAAGCTCACCCTAATGCTTTTTCTTGAAAAACAATCCCTACCTAAAAGCAGGTTTCAGTAGTGTTCAGCTCCAACTGTGAGCCCCAAGCAGAGCTTTCCATATTTCACCCAGTGTAAAGCTACATTGTGCTCCTTTAGATTCTCACAGGAAGCGTTTTTTCACCCTTCATGGCTTATCCTTCCCCCCTCCAACCTCCTCCACTGACCAGTCTGTCTGTGAGAAAAGTTAGCAGCCCCCTCATCTACTATCCATTACTCCCCACAGGCCAGCAGTGTAACACTCCAGTGCTTCCGTTCCCCTATAGCCTCCACCCTTCAACATCCCAAAATGCTCTAGTACATCAGTGTGTCCCATTCTCCCGACCTCCAAACGCTCCGTCTCAGGCTGCTGCATGCCTGTGTCCTCTCAGAACCTCGCTAACCCAGGTTCCTCTCTCTGTCTCTCTCCTTCTCACTGTGCATGTGACTGTGTCTGCTGTGACTGACCAGGGCATAAAGGGAAACCTGGGGGAGAAGGTAAGTGCAGGATGTCAGCCTGCATGTGTAGAATTGCGACTCTCTCTCACTGTGGGTGGCTGTGTTGATGCGGGTGGGGGGGATGAACCGAACCTATTGCACAAAGTGTGCAGGTATCGTGATTTATATCAGGAAGGATTTGAGCTTTATTTTGAAAGGCCTTGGGGGTCATATTCGGAAGACGTTCCCCACAATGCATGGATTACCTGTGTTTATTCTTGGAGCGCTCTGAAGTTTTAAGACTCCCTACTCTAGACAAAGAGATGTTTGGAATGGAGCAGCTTATGAAACCCTACCATTTCAAGACACATCCAAAACTATCTAAAAGTTGTGTAGTCACTGGATCTGTCCTCGAGCCTGTATTTGGTATGAGTGAGCACTCTATGCTGGATTTAGTGCATTGAGCTTCAGTTCCTGTTGTGGCAAATGTGGTTTGAGCCGTTCTTAAACCAGCCCCTTTTGGCAGTTGCGCTCAGTATTTGTACAAGCCAGCAGTTCTGCGGCCTCCCTTCATCAAGCTGGAATGATATGTAATGTCTGAGGCCGAACAAGCAATGTGAAGAGAAACATGTTCCTCATCCTTCACCATCACAGAAAAGTAGTGAAACTTCTGGATGGTTACCCTCACTTGCCAGCAAAACACCGGGGCTCTAAAGAACTTGGAAAGGAAATAAATAGCAATGTGACCACCGAGCCGACAAGTAGAGAAGCAGACAAAATACGACCTTGGAAAGACCCACTAGATTCTCGTCCAGAATAATCAGTGGGCTTCCCTCGTTGTTTCAGGGGTTTACTTTTTATCCCCGCTTTTTAAGTGTGGTCATGTTTTACCTTCCAGCAAGTGCTTCAAGTCTTGACCCAACAAATTTTGGGTGAAGAACTTCATGTCATTAGATATCAAAACAAACCCCCTTAAGATGAATGGGCACGCAAGCCCTGAAACTGGCTGCCTTAGCGCTTCAGTTCTCGAGTAAATAAATTCAATTGAATCGTAATTGGTTGAGTTGGAACGCTCAAGCCGAAAATCAGGCAAATTGGTGATTGATTGGTTGAACTTTGCAAGAACTGCAGAGCTCGAGACTGTGCATTCTTTACACAGAAAGGATTACTTGCTAAACGAAATGAAATCTGTGAAGATCGTATCATTCATTAGTAAGTCCAATCCTTAAATAACAGCAGAATTTGCTCCTGCTTTGGCTGATTGTATTTGGACTCTTTGTCCCGCACCCGTTCCTAGCTGCCAAATGCTTGTAATGTAAGCCTGTTCAAAGGGATATCTCTAGATCTTTGGTTGTCCTGTTGCACAGATCTCTGCAATATTCTGTGGGTAACCATAAACCTTGGGGGCAAAGCTTAGGAGTCCTTTCCTTCTCCGCAACCTGAAAATCAGTTTTGTACGTCACCCCTTTCACGGCCCAGTAACCTTTGTAGGCGATTCAAAAAAGTGCTAAAACAAATACATCTCTATCCTGTGATAAAGTGGGCATCGAACCATAAACATTTAAATTTGTCCACAATTTAATGGATGGCTGGGTCATCAAAGGTGTCTTCCTGATAGGGTTTCACATGAGAGAGCTAATTAGGGAAAGTGCTGGAAACCCGAGAGCTTTCCTGTCTGACCACAGAGCATTGCGGGATTGTGCTTGGATGTTTGGTGCAGCGCTGCGGACAGGCCGACACCGTGCAAATCACCTAGTTTGCACCAGATAACCAGCCCGCCGGGCCATTTGCTGTTTACTCAGCAGTGCTCCCTGACCCTCTCAACTCGCTGTCAAGACGTAAACTACGACCCTGAAATGAGAACCAGGGTCTGCTGACATTTTACTTGCAGACCGAAATACCGTATTCACCTCTGAGCCACAAGCAAGCGCTCTCCGTGAGGCGGCTTAGCAAAAGAGTTATGTTAAACAGATGTTACAGGGTGTTTCAGAAAAGGTTTTTCTATCCTGCAGATACAATATATTCACTTACACGTTTGGCTTTGTGTACTAGGTGTAGTTTAGTGCATATCATTCTGTCTCTTTCCTGTCAGTTCCTCTCCTCACTGTCTTTCTACCTCTCTATCTGTCTGTAGGGAGCGCCAGGAGAGCCAGGTCTGTCTATCATTGGCCCACGAGGACCTCCTGTAAGTGTTTGCTCTGTCACTGCTAAAACTCTTCATCATCTCCTTCTAATGTCAGGTCTCCAGAGTAGATACAGGTCATAGTGCAGATTTTGGCCTCAATCCTTTTATGATTCCAGGGGTTCTTGGCAAAGGTTTCTTCTATTGTTTTTCTTCCCACACTTAACTTACAGACCACCCCAAAATAAGCGTGGTGTAAGATAGATCAGCGTCATCAAGCACACTACTGTATGTGGAGCCAATCCAACAAATCTCTGCTAATCAAGACAATATCTAATATGCACGAACAGGACGGGAATCCCGCAGCAGCTTGTATGGAAGCACTTACACTTCATCAGAGTATTTCGGGGCTGCCACTCCCACGTAATGACGCCCATTTGGAATCTCATCTTCATTAGCTAGAAGGAATGAAAACATCCCAGCCCTTGTCATTATAATCCAGACATTAGATGTGCAGATTGCACTGTATCTGTTAATGAGTGGTCAGCCATCAGGTGAAATGGGGCTTGTCCCCAAACTGGCACTCTTTCCCTTTCCACGCATTCCACTCAGTAAGACAAAAATGCAATTTTACGCTGTCAGAAGTGCAATTTCCTTGCTGATTATGCCGTGCATAGCCTGTGGTTTCCCCATTTATCCCAACACACTCTTATGGGAGGGCCTTCAGACTGTATAGACATCTGTTTTTATGCTTGCTGATTATACACTTCTCTATACCTCTGACCCATTACCTCTAATAAGGCGTCAGGAGTGGACATTAGGCATAGAGAACTGGTGACAGGGAGAAGATTCATTGCAGGGAATCTCTTCAGCAGGTGAGCTGAGAGCATAGGCTTTGTCCTCACCTCCAAAAGGGTCACAGAGGTTGATTTGAGGCAGAAGTGTGTAGAGGCCAGCGGAAATGACCAGTTTCTTTCTCACACATATGTGAGGCAGTTAGGGAATAGACAATAGGGATCATTAGATGATGTATTGAGTTGTCATTAGATCTACAGTTACTGTCCTGGCTGATCAGGCAGGAGACATGGTTTCATATCTTAAAACTGAAAGTACAACAAAATTCAAGCTATGTAGTTTGACAGTTCTAAAAAAATTATTTAGCTAAATCCATTTTTTTTTTCTTTGGATCGATTAGCATTCCTGGACCTTAGTTTGAAAACTAAGTTTCAAACTTAGTTTGAAAACTAAAACTTAGGTTTTCAAGTATCTTTTGTCATGTTTTTCAAGATATACCTTGAAAAATTGTGTCTGTCCTGAAAACAACTGAAAAGTGATTTTTAATATGGGTTTAATTTCCCAGATCAGACTGCAGTCGGGAAATCAATGTCGTATCACTCCTGAAGAATGTTATGTATTGTGGCCATAGTGGATTTTTGGTTTAGATGAGTTCTTTTCAATAGACTAGGCTTGTCTTCTTGTACCTTTTTATTACACTTTCATGCCAACAAAATGAATGTTTTCAGTTCTGTTTCGGGGTGATTCTGAGGGGGCACATGCTGCTACTTTCATTACTCCAGACCTTTAGGTTCCCAAGGCAGAGAAAATCAACCATGTTCCAATAACTACCTGAGACCCAGACACACAATCCCCTTCATTAGCTCAGTTCACCTCTTCCTTGTAATTTTCTCTCAGGTCGCTCCAACATAGTCCTTTTTTGCCAGACATATTGAATGACTTCCTCTTTTCCCAAGGGCTACAAAAGTTTTTTTCAGGAAAGCAAACTTGGTATTGTTCACAGGAGAATGTAGCACTAATCATTACTGACATTTACTTATTTAATTTGTTAGCCTTGTCTCATTCGCTCTCACGTACTGAATAAGGACAACTCTTTAATGTTTTTCAGTTTGTTCTTTCCCGTGTTGAATTTCGGTTGGTGTCTCACAGTTTTTAGAGCTTTATTTGTCTTTGTCTCCTCATCCCACACAAAGTGCTTCCTACAGAGCAGGAAGGCTGTCCTTCAACCTCAATTACGACACAACTGAGTTTGGAGTAACAATACTGTGTCTCTCAACACAGACCTCCTTTCATCGAGCTCACATAATCCTCATGTTTTTCGTATAGAAAATAACTCCTCTTCTTTTTTCTTTCTGTCTCCCCTCAGGGACAACCCGGTACTAGAGGATTTCCAGGCTTTCCGGTAAGTGACTTTTGTCTGAAGCCAACTAGACAAACTTGTGTAGAGTTTATGTGTGAGTTTATAAAAGCCATCAATTAGCCACTGCTTTTGTGGCCCCTTATTTAATGGATGCATGTGGAAATGACTCAAGGAAGTGAGAAAAAACGTACAGTAGACTTACCTGTCATTCTAGAGGTTGGATAATGTGAGATTATATAGGCAGTGTAAGGTTTAAATATGTTCTAGGACCCTTTCTATGGGCATTCTACAGGATGTTAAAGTCCTTTAAGGTGTTTATTACTCTGGATGATCACTAATCTGCTGGACACATTTGGTACACAGTGTTAAAAAAAACAGTTTCCAGTGAGTCAGTATGTTTCACCATGCATGACCTTCAAGGAAATTATTTTTTTCCATAAACATTGTCATATTAGCTAGTCTAGACAGGAGAATTGGAGTTGTTTTGTGCCTTCACAGTGTCACAAATCTGTTCTCCCATTTTTTCTTTCCAGGGCCCCATTGGCATGGACGGGAAACTCGTGAGTTTTGCTTCATTCCTTACAACTGTTTGAGTAATTGACGCTTGCACAGGTTTGGAACCTCCGAACCCTTGTACCAAATTATTTGGCAGTAATTGATAATTGGTCATTTTGGCAATGAAGAGGATAATTATGGTAATAATAATTATGCTAATTATTGTAATAAATTCACTGTTGTCGCCATAATGCCATAATATATAAAGAATATATAAAGAATGGAGTGATCTGTACTACCTGAAAAGATTAAAGAGAATGGATAATTTTCCTTTGCCAAACTTTATTTTTTTTTTTTACATCACAGGGACAGAATGGTCCAAAGGGTGATATGGTAAGCAATTTCATTACCATTTTAATATTTTTAGCCAGAGGTGCTGGCTTTAGAGGTGCAGTGCAAAAACAATTTCCAATCAATGTGATCTTAAGAAAATACATAACCTTGGCTGGAATTAATTGACGTGTTAAAATACAAATCTAAATACTTTTAGTTTAAAAGGACACACGTAATGAGATCTGTCATGTTTGCTTTCACTAATAAAATACCATTGGAATAAAAACCATCTGTCATAAAGAGAAATATGTAAAAAGTTAAACATATCATAAAGAGAAATTTGTCAGTGTCTATAAAACTCACCAGTTGAGCCATTTGTTTTCAAGATGGCTTGTTACAGTAATGTTTATCTAGGCTGTAAGCATGGGCATATAAATTCACAAGAACAACACTCTTGTAGTTTGATTTATGGGAAGAGTGACTAAACGGTAGTGTGTGTGTGTGTGTGTGTGTGTGTGTGTGTGTGTGTGTGTGTGTGTGTGTGTGTGTGTGTGTGTGTGTGTGTGTGTGTGTGTGTGTGTGTGTGTGTGTGTGTGTGTGTGTGTGTGTGTGTGTGTGTGTGTGTGTGTGTGTGTGTGTGTGTGTGTGTGTGTGTGTGTGTGTGTGTGTGTGTGTGTGTGTGTGTGTGGGTGTGAGAAAGAGTGAGAAGAGAGGCCACATACCCGTTTCATTCAGTGGAGTTTGTCAAAAGTGACTTTATGTCAATACCTGTATGACTTTGGCCGCCTGTGGTATTAAAACAAGGACATTGGGTTGGTTCTGTCCTCTTAAACTGCAATTTGAAAAATGTAGTCAACAGCTTTCTTTTACGTGATGAAAGACAATGGGCAGAGACGTTATGCTTCCAGGCTGTGTGCTTTAAACCATTCCTTGTGAAATATAGTACAACCTCTGTGTTCTTTCTTTTATAGCATCGTGAGAAACGGCAAGTTTTGAAACTATAAAAGAGAAGCACTTTTTGAATTGACACCTTTATAAGACAGCATCAGAGCTGAACGGCCCCTGCTGAGCTTTTGAACATGCCACATTGAGCTTTTAAAGTAATACATAGCTTACCCAAATACAACCTAAGCTGGATTTTTCATCTTTTATTGACAAGCTTCTTCTCAGATTCTTTATGCTCCACATTTTCTTTTGTGTTTATACATGGTAGTATTACAGAAATTGATTTGATAGTGTTTCTGGATGAATGTTATGGCTCCTCTGAAGGCATTTCATCAATCTATCTGTCAGCTCTAAGGCTGTGAGTTACATGTTTTTAGAGACCATGGTGCATTGTGGGACATTGTTTTATTAAAACCAGCCACTGATACCCTCTATACAAGCACACAGCGACACTTGTAACCTACTAAAGCTTTCTCAAGCTAAATTTTGCTTCAGCCATAGCACTTAAACATTTTTTAATAATTGTTTTTTCCTCAAAAAGTTTTGTAAACAGGAAAAGTTAATCATGGAAAATGCAGTAACACTTCCATGTTTTTATTCTGATTATTTTACCAGGGTCCTCGTGGTCCTAAAGGAATACCAGTAAGCATTTGCTTTAATATGTAGTATTATGTAGTTATCATTTCACAGGAGTTTTCACATGGCAGTGGAATGTTGTGCATGAATTACATTTTGGATGGACTTTAAGTTTTTGTTCAAATCTTATTTTTCAGGGTGAACCTGGTACAAAAGGAGAGAAGGTAAAATCATGCATGAAATGCATTAAAATAGCAGCTCATTTTCTTATGATTTGTGAAATGGGCTTAGAGGACTGTGTGTGATGGATTTTTTTTTTTCTAGGGTGTATGTGGTGACTACACTCACAGGGTGAGTGAATGTTTCATTGAACTTACTGAGATGATATTGTGATTTCATAAACACTGTTCATTTATGTTTTAAAATAAGCTATCAAGTAGGTTATCTGGTGTTGAGTGCTGGAAAATCCCAAGCATATGTTTTCATTCCAGTTTCTGTGATATTCTTCTATTAGTCAAAGTGATTTGTCATGTTTTCCCTTAAAAATACATTTACAACGTGTTTGCGGTTAAATTAGAGACATTAAAAAAGGGGAAATAAGGCAGGAACAATAGATTGACAGCTTGGATGTTGTCTCAGATAGGTAGCACATGAACACATGCCAAGGCAGGGCCTCAAAGTTGATCAGCTCTCTCTCGGGGAAATCACAGTTTCATGTAAACAAGGCAATTTAACCAACAGCCTGCTGAATTGGATAAGGCTCTCCGTTAAAGGCGGCCAAGTTTCTTATGTGGTGGATAGGGGTTTTGGTAACAGCCCTGGCCTATTTAAAAGTAATTGTGGCCTTTTGAAGCTATTTTATCAATTATGTAATCTCAAAAACAGCACGCGATATAAAAGCAGAAAAATAGCCTTGCCAGTAGATGTTTCTACTGAATCTGTGTTTGGCTTGAAAAGAAAGAACAGTAATAGCAGCAGGACACAAGCTGATAGTCTTGTTTCTAAGTATTTAATCACTGTTTTTATTGAATAAGTGTATGAAGTATATGTACAGCTATATCACATCAAAACAGAGCTGTTTTTCATGCATGTAGGCCAGGCCACATGGGAGTCAGTAGAATATTTAGAAGGCTGCTCATAAGGCTGGTCTTTTTGGGTGGCTGTGTACTATATGGTCTTTGCAGTAATGGTTAAACCCAAAGGTCACTGCGCTAGACTGAAAGGATACACCCTGCAGTGGTGGAACAGAAATGGGAATTATCACTTGAGTGTGTGTGTATGTGTGTGTTTATGTATCTGTATCCATATCCGTGTATTTGTATGTTGGGTCATTTTAAGCAGGGGCTCCCAATGAAAACGTTGGCAGCTTTGCGCTCCAGTCAGGCTCTAAAGTTGAAGGTTTGTGGGCTGTTCGCTGTCCCTCATCCCTAATGCCGTGATATGTGTGTTACAGTCCTGCTGCAAAGAGAGACATATCTGAAAACTGTGCTCTAGTTTATCCACATGCACTGTTGGAGGTGCAGAGAGGTGCCTGTTATTATAACTGATTGAAAACACTGTGGGAATTTATAATGACACGTCTTAACACGCAGCTGTTCTCCTGCTTTTTCTTTGGCCTTCTCAGGGAACTTTTTATGGTTGTGGTATATCATTTTAAGGTACACTATGCAACTGTAACTTTATACAGCATCAAAAATGCATCCAATTTGTGTCTTTCATATTTGGATTGGCCTCCTTGTGCATAGAGTACCTTAACATAATGTAACTTTCTGATAAAATTGGTGAAAAACCTTCTGCAGGGAGATAAGCTTGAAAAGCACTTGCCTTCATGATTTGCTTGTATTTTCCTCTTACTCTAAAATTCAGCGAGCCAGTATAGATTTTCTTTATTTGGATTGTGCATTTATCAATGCACTTTTTACTTAATATTGTTTTTTAATATATATATATATATATATATATATTGTTAATATATTTATATCTTGTATTTGAATTATTAAATATTACTGCATATGTACACTACTGTTCAAGGGTTTGGGGTCAGTAAGATTATTTATTTTGTATGTATTACATTTTGTATGTATTATATTGATCAAAAGTGTCACTAAAGACATTTATAATGCTATAAAGATTTGTATTTAAAATAAACTCTGTTCTTTTGACTATTCTTCAAAGAATACTGAAAATAAATGCATAATTGTTTCCATAAAAAGCTCAACTGATTTCAACATTAATAATAATAAGAAATGTTTCTTGAGCAGCAAATCAGCATCTTAGACTGATTTCTGAAGAATGTGATACCGGAGGAGCAATGATGCTGAAAATTCAGCTTTGCATCACAGGAATAAATCACATTTTAAAATATATTACGGTAGACAACAGTTCTTTTACATAGTAATAATATATCACAATATTACTATTACAATTAAAATCTTACCAACCCTAAATCTTTGAATGGTAGTGTATTTGTCATGCACAAATCTGAAACCCCATTAAACATTTGCTATTTTTTTCCCATTTGAACCTGGAAATGAACAAAATGTATTGGGGGTTTGAAATTGTTTAACCAACATTTGATTGAATTAGATTTCAAATGAAAAATAGTACAAAACTGAAGCATTTTCAGTAGTCTTTAGTCCTCTTGAATGCATTTTTATGTGCAGTCCATTGCATAGAGGTATGAAATACAGGCACCTACCAAGAAGGCAAGTTGTATTTAAGGTAACATCAATTATTAGTGGTGTATCTATGGGTCAATAACTCTTCAATCTTTGCAATGCTGCTGATCTCAACAGAAACGCCGTATTGTCAACGCCTGTGCTGGAGGACAGGCCACAGTAAGTTTGTTGCGAACCTCTCTTTGTGGCAAGACTGAATCCAGCCTGATCTACACAGCATTGCTGCAGAGTCACAGGTGCCGTCACAGTGGAAATGAAGATAGAAACATTATCACTGATAATGATAATGTTTGATATGTAAATGTTTTAATAGGACTGTCAGTCGATTATACAAATGAATTCAATGGCATTGCATAGACTTTAAAAAGGGATTAGGAAGTCAATACAGTTTATATTTTTCTATGTATTATTGAACATAAATCTTGTCCCAATTTTTTATTTTAATTTACGATTAATTAATCAAAGTAAGGGAATGCATTACAATTCCAGCCCTATTAATAAGAAACAGTGTAATCATATTTGTATAGTAAACCTACAGAACTCCATTCTGATGGACCCGCGACTCTGTTCAATGATGCTGAATCCTTTTGCTTCTCTCTTTCCCTTCTTCTAGACTTCATCTCTCGCTCTTTATTCCCTTGCCTTGCCTTTTCCTCACTGTTCACTCTCTTTTTCACTTGTTTTTCTGTTTTTTCCCTTTCCCTTCCCCTCCTCTCCTCTTTCTGGCCCGTTTCCTTCCTTTGGGCTCCTGGTGAACTTGTTGGCCTGGTGGTTTTGTGCACCGTGGCCCACCTGTGCTTTGTGACCTCAGCAGATGTTGCCCATCACCGTCCGCAACATGCCTTCAATAAGCCCTCTAATTCTAAAGCGCCTCAAGGTACATCTCTCTCTGCCACCCTCACACTCCTTCCCTACGGATGCCAACCTTCGTCCACCCACTGCCAGCATTCACTGAGGCCATTAACTGAGCTCTAGACAAACATCATAGCCAGTAGTTTCATTGTCATGATATGACATGGTCCACTTGAAATACACTTATTTCATAAAATAATGTCCAATTCACAAAATGTATAGGCATATAAACTCTACCCCACAGGAAGAACTTCTGTCAGGCCTTCTCTGGCTTTTCAGACATTGTCCATCTGGTTTAACTGCGCGTTAGCTTAATAAAAGTCACTAATACATAATGGAATTGTCCTTATACTGTATGTCTAGTCATATTATAATGTTGGGCAAATTTAGGGATTGTTTAGGTAATTTTAAGCTGTCATCTAAATCGTACTAGAAATCGTAATACTTTTATAAAGACTATTTTGTAAATAAAGAACTTAAAATACAACTACTAGAAAAGTTTGGATTTGAGAAATATTTTAAAGACCACATGAAATCATAGTTTTTAGGTCATATCTGTTAACTTTGCGGCTAAATTTACAAGTAACATTTATGAACAAGTACAATTTGTTAACATTAGGTAATGCATGAACAATAAACTTTTTACTGCATTCTATAATATAGGTTAATATTAATTTATAAGTTTGCTATTGTTTATTGTCAATTCATGCTTGTTGATATTATATTAACAAACACACTTTATTTTAATGTATACTGGTTACAGCGTAATTACACAAATAAGTACTGAGTAATATTAATTAACTGCCTGTACTTTCTGTAGATTTAGGTTTGGGTTAGTTATTCTTGTAATTATGCATAATTTACTGTTATTGCTTATAACGCATTTGACCTATAACACATTAAAAGTGTTCCCATATTAACTGATGTTAGTTTATACAACATGCTAAAGTATTCATATGTGCATATTTGACCAATATTAATAAATACTGTAAAGTATTTTTTATTTAAATTTTAGATGTTGCATTCATATAGAACCTTGTTTTAAAGTGATACCGTTTAACTTTTAGCAAATTTACAGGGTCCAAAAATCTTGATTGCATAATCTTGCATTCATCGTCATGCCTTTTTTTTTGTGGTCCATTCAGCTGCTGTCTAAAATGAAAATTAAACTACATTCGTTAAGCCATTTCATGGGGTGTTTATAAGCTTACAATGTACATTTATATCCTTTGTCAGTCTACACTTACTCATCAAATCCCTTAAGAACAGTGAGCAAGACTCCTGCCATATTAACAAAACAAAACAGAAGTTTCAAAATCTGATTCTATAATCCGCACAACGACAGTCATAAGACAGTCAAAAGAATGAGAGAGCTTATTTGGCAGCAAAGTGAGTCTTTCCTATAGGGAGATGTCAGCCCTCCACTTCAGCCTCTCTACCTTTACTGCCCGCTCCACGAAGTGCCCCTGGCACAGGTTGACCACGGTTGGCACCCGTCCTCCATCTTATTTCTACAGGTGTGTAGTCTTTGTGCACCAATTTAGAGTACTATGTTTGGAGACAATGGTACAGACTGTCGAAGACCACAGTGTTAGGGAAAGAACTTATAGCAGCTGATTGGCTGGGACTTCAGGTTGGGTCGGGTTTGTGCATTGGATGGAGATCATGGAATATCTCCATTTAATGGATCTACATCTGGCCTCATAAATCAAATCTTGACAAGTCCTGTCAAGAAATAAATGGATAAAATATGGATCTGAATCTGATGGATGTGTTCCGGATTTCTCTGAGCTTCAGACTGCTACTGAACAGAGACAGCATTAAAGAAAGGCTTTTCTTTGTCACGGTATCAGCACTATTTGTGGTTAATCAGTCTTGTACATGGTTGCCAGCATGTAGGAGGTCTTCATTTTCTGTCTATAGTAGCAGACTTGAATGCTGTTAATGGAAGGAAAATTATTCTAACTTACACCGAGTTCTCGGAGTGCAAACTACGCCTCTTTAATGTTGAAAACAGACTTAAAAAATAATTACACAGCAGAAATCTTAAGTAATCAGTTCTCCTTATGGTCTCTTCTCAGGAATAGCAGGATATTGTTTAGTCCAGTCTTATTTCCTATTTTCACATCCCTCTTGCTGTGTAAATACCGGACACTTTCCTGTAGATGATTTTGTTTAGTCTTCTTCTGTGCTGAAGGTCTCCTCTTGCTGAGAAGTACCCGAGATAGTTTTAAAACAGGCCATGAGTGAATCATGTAGAGCAGTGGTTTTCAACTGATGGATCCAAAAAAATGGGTTAGCACGATAAGAATAAAGCAAATAATAAAATGCAACTCTCTATAATAGTGAAATAAATAGACTTATTAACCATTAAAAGGGAGAAAATATTTTTATATTTTTTGTTCATGTCAATGGCTGGATGTCTAATTAAACTCGCCTCAAAAAAACATGACCTAGACTACATGGAGTTTATGTTCACTTACAATGAGGATAAACATGGTTTGTGCCGACCACAGTGTGTTTTGTTGTTGTTGGCTCCCAAAGGAATTAAACCATCGAAATTCAGTTCTGTACGACAAACTATTTTGGGTCGCCATTTGATTTCCAGTTTTAAATTGGGTCTTGAAATAAAACCAGTTGAGAATCACTGATGCAGGCCTTACTGAAGAAGATCTGTGAGGCCACTAGCAATATTACTGGGTTTGCAAAGTTGAAGCATTAAAGGCATTAAAGGATTAGTTCACTTTCAAATAAAAATTTCCTGATAATTTACTCACCCCCATGTCATCCAAGATGTTTATGTATTTCTTTCTTCAGTCGAAAATAAATTAAGGTTTTTGATGAAAACATTCCAGGATCTTTATCCATATAGTTAGTTTCAATGGACTCCAAATGGTTGAAGGTCAAAATTACCGTTTCAGTGCAGCTTCAAAGGGCAATAAACGATACCAGACGATTATATAAGGGTCTTATTAAGCGAAACGATCAGTCATTTAAAAAAAAAGTATATGCTTTATAAACACAAATGCTCGCCTTGCTCTCTTCTACGATGCGTGCTTCACGTAATACGTAATTGCGTTGAAAAGGTCACAACGTATGCTAAGATGTCGGACGATTTTGAACTTGGAGAAGATGAGATGGAGCCTATGTCAAGCGAGACCTTTTCAACGTCATTATGTATTACGTGAAGCGTGCATCGCAGAACACAGCGTTTGTGTTTATAAAGCATATACATTTTTTTTATTACCAATCGTTTCGCTAGATAAGACCCTTATTCGTCATCTGGTATTGTTTATCGCCCTTTGAAGCTGCACTGAAACTGTAATTTTGACCTTCAACCGTTTGGAGTCCATTGAAGTAAAGTATATGAGATCATTCGTGGAATGTTTTCATCAAAAACCTTAATTTCTTTTCGACTGAAGAAAGAAATACATAAACATCTTGGATGACATGGGGGTGAGTAAATTATAAAGAATTTTTATTTGAAAGTGAACTAATCCTTTAAGTGTAAATGTGTAATTTTTCCAAACTTTTTCCCAAATTTGTACAAAAATATATTCTTTCCAAACATGGTACTCTATAAACTAGATTAACCACATCAATCATCTCATCCTGACTTTCAGCTCAACCTTCAGGCCTGGGTTCCTCAGCTTCAAATCCACAGTTTCAAATATGTTTTTGTATTTTTCTAAATATAAATTTGGAAAGGATTTTGAGTAAAATAATCATAATCATATCTAATTATTATAAATGACTGGATTTGAATCAGAGTGGACCCTGCCTCTGATGTTATGAATTGTACCTTATATCCAAATGACTTCTTTATCTCAGATGCTAACTTCCTGTCTCTCAGCAGGGCGAGCCCGGAGCGCAAGGACCACCGGGACCTCCTGGCCCTCCAGGGACTCCTGGCCTATCTGGTGCTAGTGGAACCCCGGTAAGTCACTGAAAATCAGTGCATCAGGAAAGGTTTTCTACAAAACTCATGCTCATGTTAATCAAATATGTTACATGGTATTCTAGAATAAATCATTCTGATTGTTCATTTATGGGATTATGCAGTCACATATTTTTGGTATAATAACCATTATACTGTATAATTGTATAAGTCATTGTCCCAGGCCATCATCTCAGGCCATAATATTGTGGCCTCTTTTTTTCTCACATAATAAAATGTATGTATGTATGTATTTATTGATTTATTTTTACCCTTTTGTGTCATCTGTGATCATGGCTGCACATTCCTGCATTTCTGTTTTTAACATTTGCACTTTTGCATTTGTTGTTGTTGTTTTTTGTGTAACCATCTACCTTCTCATTTTGGCCATAGGGTAAACCCGGAGAACCTGGAAAACCTGGGAAAGACCCAAGAGTGAGTATTTGCATACATGCGTTTTCTTCTTTACCTTTCTAATGCGGATACTCCACATGAAGTAAAATAAACTCGGAAGTCTGTAATGCTCCATATGACAATGTAAACTTCAAGCTGAAAGTATGTTTGACACAGATTCTTGATATTATTTGACATGAAATCAGAAGTCTGTAATGCTCCATATGACAGTTTAAGCTTCTAACTGAAAGCGCGTTTCTATTTCTTTCATTTGTAGATGCTACCGGGGCTGAAGGTAAGCTTGAAAAGCACACAGCTGTCCAGCTGCTCTGCAATGATAGTATTTTCCACAGGCGAGTCATAAACAGGCTCACATGAAGTTCACACACAGTTCAACAGCCTACAGGGTGGGTCTGCTCTGTCGTTGCCAGTACAGAAGGGGTGGATATGCCATTATTGATTATCCGTGTTGCTGTTGGATAAGTATGTATTTCCCCTGATGTGTTAATTGCCACTGAGTTTAGACTGGGGAATTTTAATTGTACTCCATTTAGAAGCACTAGTCCCTTTTAGAAGCACATTTCAGCTCTCTATAAAGATTGTCTGCCGGTCTATATAATAGCTGTAACTAGAGGCTTTCTCCTTTGGACACAAAGTTCCCAATAAAGGAATACCGATCTGCTTATTGTCCGTTTTACAACTGGATAGCTCCGAGTATTTGAAGCAAATAAAAAGGCTTTTTGATAAAAGCCAAAGAGGTCTTTGAGGTCTTTGATTGTTTTTGCTTTTTTATAGGGTGAACCCGGTGTACCTGGACAAAAGGTGAGTGTGTCTATCAAAGTACGTGAGCAGACGTTATCCGAAAGGCCATTCGTCAAATCCCACATTTTAGGACTAGAAATTTGGCACTGCTGTTGATTGCTTAAAAATTCGTCCTTCTTCTCAGAGGAACTTTCAGGAATTAAGCTGAACTGTGAGGGAGTGACGTATCAATTAATCATTCAACAGAGTGATTGAAAACCACTAAGCTACAGGGCAGAGCCCTGGATGTGAGGCTCATTAATCGCCATAAATGAAGAGTTTCAAAGTGGAAAAAGAAAAAGAAACTTGGCACATCACTTTAAAGTCATGCTAGAGCACAGATAAAAAAATTGTGGATTAGAGAGAACACAATTCATTGGGTCAAACTCCATTTTTCTTTCTGCATGGCCAATTTTCTCTAACCGATTTTGTCCTTATCTCTCAGGGTGATCATGGTGAAGCTGGTCCAAGTGGACCTGAAGGCCCCAAGGTAGGAATCTGTAACCTTTGACTGGTTTAAGCAGCTTAAATAATTAACCTGCTCCACAGGTCACCCATCACTTCTGGGTCAACTCATTACATAATCCCAACACAGAGGGTAACTTCAGATTGACAGCCCCCTTTGAGTCAGATTCAGAGATTACTAGCTTTCTACAGTGTGTTATTGTGTCAGTCAAAGTCTTGAAGTTTATGAAGGATGTAGGAAACACAGATGTATTACATACTCGCTTCCGTCTTTAATCAGGGCTTCAACAGAAGAGGGTGTTATCTAAAGCAGTCAGTAGGTCTGACATCAGATACCCAAATCATATAGTTGTGATTAAGCCAGTGGGGCGGCACCTTTGTTGTTTGGGTTACAAGACTAAATACCATTGGAGCACTGGAGGAATTGCTCAAAGTACTGGGGGTTGCTGATGACAGCATCTGTTTCGGGGTTTTACAGTCTTCCCCTTGAGCAATATGCTTATCTCTAAAGTCATGAGTGCTTTACCCCCGAGGTAATGAAAGATTGAATTAAGATAGTACACGGGGCTTAGTGTAATGTTATGAAAAGCATAAAATACGCTACAGTACGTTTTTTATGCTTTTGAAAGATGTCTCTTATCTTCACCAAGGCTGCAACTATTTGATCAAAATACAGAAATAGTGTGAAATTTAAAATAACTGTTATTATTTGTATATATTTTAAAATGTAATTCTTAAATTGAAACTATATCCCTGTATTGGCACAAACAAATCATTACTCCAGTCTTTTGTGTCACTTGATCCTTCAGAAATCATTCTAATATGCTGATTTATTTATTGTTTATCAATATTTTTGTGGAAACAAATAATACTTTTTATACTTTTTTCTTTTCTTTGATGAATAAAAAGTGAAAAAGATTTGTTTAAAAAAAAACATTATTAATGACTTTACTGTTACTTTTGATTGATTTAAGGCACTCTAAAGGTCCTTGCACACTGAGTCCGAAATTTTCATATGCGTTTTTCATATTCGTCATCCTTTCCTATCAAAATGCTTGCTACGGATGTGAAAACGCAGAAAATCGAACCTGATCCAATTTTTTTTATGACGGAGGCAGTGTATAAATGTGTTTGACACAACGTGAGGTCGTATTTATTTTTTAACGTGTGCAAATTTTGAACTCAGTGTGAAATGACCTTTACTGAAAAAAGATACAAAAATATATAATAATAAAAAAAAATAAAAATGAACTGACCCCAAACTTTTACTGAACTGTTAGTCTTCTTTTTTGTGTGTGCTTCCTGCACACAACAATCTTTCTACCTCATTCCACTCTTGTTTCTAGAATAGCACAGAACAGAACAGTGGGTCAAACAGCTTAGCCTATGTACAGTTACAAGTGCGTTGATTGACACATGTTGGCAAAAAAAAAACACGTAATCTTTTCCATGTGAAATTGAATTTGCTTTGCTTTGATATAACCTATATAGTTCGCAATCTTGGATTTGTGTTACGCTTTTACACATGTGAACTCTGGAACAACCTGCATATCTATTCCCTTCCAAATCTACCTTTGTGAACTTGAGCTTTCTTCCATCAGCCACGTATCAGTTCCAACACACGTAACCAGTCAATAGCTAAAGCTAGATTGATAGTAAGCATGTCATACAGTGAACTTATGGAAAATTCCTCTATACGAGGGACTGAAGTAGCTTTGTGTTTGTTACGTTTACATTCAATCTCATATTTAGCTCAGGTGAAATCTTTTGTGCTAAAGCAGAGATGTAGTTATTTTGCACGACTGCACCACCTTCTGGATATTGATAGGTGCTGCGCTCATGAATGCTCACAAAATTGGAGATTTATGGACGGAGGCTAAAATGTGTTCTCCCGTGTGAACTGAGGTTGTCTCCTGTCTGGCCTACCATTTCTACTCGGAAAAGAGACATCTTTACATTCATATGTGAGAGAGGCAAAGGGCCAAGTCAATGGATTTACAATGAAACGGTTAAAATCAGAGGAGACATGTTATCCAGCACATTACAACACAATTAATCAATGGCTGACTTTGCCTTCCTCCCATGAGACTTTATTTCTGAAAAAATACTGTCTGTCGCTGCCAAGCCATATGGCATTGAATGTGACAGAATGGAAATGTTTGCTTAAATAATTTCTTCACTAAACGAGACACTGAATGGGTTGTTTAGATAAATGATGTTGTGAACTGAGACTCTGCTGACTTTAATGTTGCCCTGTTGCTATGATAAATCTAAATTAGTTGTTTTAGACCAAAGAAAAGCATGTCAACATTACCTTTTGATTTACTAGAAGCTTTCATTTTGCATTTCATAGCATATTGATCACTTTGTTTGTTGTGTTTCTCTTTAGGGAATTAAAGGAGATGAAGGCATGAAGGTAAGGAACACATTTGGTTCTTGTTATTGCTGCTTTTACTGTTTTTTTAAATAATGGTTGGAAGTTTAAAAGCGATGTGAGTTATTTTGTTGATGTTAAAATGCTTTTAACTGTAAGTAACCTGTTTGTAGGTTGACTGCCCCATCTTTATGGTGCTATCAAACATTGATGTGTTTGTTTGATCTTGACCAGCTCAACATAGCAACATTGACTCAACCAATAGCATGAGTTTGGGGGCGGGGCTATCTGTTTGATCAGCCAATGGCCAGTTGCGTGTGGTGATGCATAAATTGCACACTTCATCTTTACATTTATTGTTATTCTGTGTATGGAAATCTCAGATTTGCATTCAGTTTTGATTATCATGTCATCTTTTGGATTTATTCAAATCAAGCACAGATCTGTTTTTTGTTATATTCCAACCTGTATCTTGAAGGAGCAGTGTTTTAAAGAGAGTAAATCTAAACATCTGAAGATTTATGATTGTATGACTGTATCACATGTCTGAGGCATTGCTCCTTAGTAAAGACTAAGACATCTGCTGGAGTGCTTACACTGTTTCTCACTGGGGAGACGTTTGCCCTGTAAACAGGAGTGGGACGCACGCAAAGTTTACACCTGCTGATGCACAAATAGTCCCTATAGGATACCGCTATTCCGACTGTCTAACTGCTTAATGCAGAGTGTTGTCCTGTAAAGCCAGCAGTGATAGATGAGCAGAGCCTGAATGAACTCATCTGTGTGGACTGGCCAGGGAAAACACAGGGTGTGATATCTTAAAAGGGTCATATCAGGAGGAAGCCAATTGTCCTTGATCTTTTAAAAACAAGCATATGTCCAATGTATTATGAAAATATACTTTAACTTTCATAACTCAAATCTTCCTTCTTAGTCTCAAAAGAGCATTTACAGAAACTAAACTGATGTTAAGCAACCTAAAGGCTCAAACAATTAATAAATAAATAAATACAATTTATTAATGACTGTTTTTGGTGCAAGTATTTCATTAAACGACTAACTACCTGGTCATATGTAAATGGGCCTCAAGTGGAAAAAAGACTCCATGAAATCAAAATTATCTTTTTTTTAAATGTCTGTTTTCTTTGTGGTCATCAATACTGTCAACATCTGTATCTTCTCTAAAATAAATAATAATAAAATAAAAAATAGCATATACATTTACATAAAAAAGCTCATATACACTGTTTCCTAAATGAAAGTTAGAAATGTTATCTTGGCAACTAAAATAAATAAGTTGAAGCAATAAAATGACTCAAGCTAAAACAGAAATAAAATTATATTTAAAGCTAAATAGAAAACTGACAAAAGCACGTAGTGTTAACTAAAAAATAAACTTGATTTACTAAAACTTTCAATTTAATTTAAGAAAACTGTGCTTGGCAAACAAGTTCATGAGGTGTTTAATAAACCCTGTGTTCAGACAAGAGAGGAAGCAGAGGCTTGAGTCCATGGGCCAGACATCTTATGTGAACTCTGTGTCTCACAGAAATCCTTTACTATGAGTTTGAGGGAATTTTCATTTCCTCTGCACATCCCTCCGCCTTCCCCTCGACCACCCTGTAGTGAACCGTCCTGATGCTCACGGGATCAGAGGATTACTCTAGATCATCATCTTTATCGATTTATTGTTCCTGGCTTCTTAATTCAGAGTGTGTCAGAAGAAAAGTCTTTGTTTGGGATCACATGGATCATGTCTGTGTATGTGCTCCGGTTGGCTTCCAGCAGTTTGTGTGTATTTGTGGTGTGTGTGTTGCTCTGCTGAAGATGCCCCCATCTGTGCATTTGTGTAGGGTGAACCTGGGATGGATGGGCAAAGAGGAGAGAAGGTACTCTGCCTCAGAAATGTAGTGCGTTTGTGCATTTAACTTTGGATGGTTTGTTTGCTTGTATGTGTGTAAAAAGTTAAAATATAGCTATCGTAATATTTTTTATGCATGATCAGCAAAGCTCTGTTACTTCTTGGATACACTGCCAAAAGTTTGGAATAATTTAGTTTTTTATGTTTTTGAAAGAAGTCTCTTATGCTCACAAACGCTGCATTTATTTAGGCAAAATTACAGTCAAACAGCATTGTTGTGCGATATTATTGCAATTTTAAATAACTGTTTTCTCTTTTAATATAATGTAATTATTATGATGTAATATATACCTGTGATGGTAAAGACAGATTTGCAGCATCATTACTCCAGTCTTTAGTGTCACATGAGACTACAGTGGACAGTACGATTTGGTCCGTTCATCACACAGAGAGTCAATAATGACCGAAATTTCATTTTCGAGTGATCGATCCTAAGTCGATCCTAAATGTTCATTCCTATAATTCATCTACCTTCTTTGACTCGGCACCACTGGTAGACACCGGCTTACGTTACCAAAGGACTCGCAAGGGCTGAGGGCAGGACAAATGCTTTGCAACTGAAACCAGGATGTGCACAAAGACATATGACTTAGTCCCGGAGTCATGCTGAGAGACCAGAGGGATTGCACGCTAAGAGAAAAACAGGCCGCAAGCTCAAGGCATTCCCTACTTCCTTCATCTGAGCACCTGTACATCTGATTTCCAGGCCTCTAACCCTGCTGTTTGTGGAGAGTCCCCTGTTACACGCTGCTTGATGGACTTAGCACACTTATTTTTGCTACCTGCCATGGTCCCTGCCATACTCTTCGATTGTTAGGTCTGTTGTCATGACAGTGCTTTGTGTTGCTGCATTCGAGTGCTGTGTTTAAATATATGAATGTTTTCATCATCAGACTCAGCAGACATACCATCTGTGGAGCTGACAGATGAATAAGCACATCTGCAGCAGAGCTATATTTAGTATTTTTTATACATTTATATATACAATTTGATCACTGCCTCTAATTGAATGCAGAAACGTTTTTGCGTGGGTTTGGGGTTGAAGGACGGTTTGTTTGAAGACTGGGCTATTGCTTGTTTTAATACATTGGAATGTAAATAACATGATACACTGTTATTCAAAAGTTTGGGATGAGTAAGATATTTCTGGATGTTTTTTTTAAATCACTTATGCTCTCCAAGGCTGCAATTATATCATAAAAAATACATTTAAAAAATGAAATATTATTTTATAAAACTTAAAATAACTGTTTTCTATTTTACTAAATTTTCACATGTAATTTATTCCTGTGATGCAAAGCGGAATTTTCAGTCTTCAGTGTCACATGATCCTTAAGAAGTCATTCTAATATACTGATTTGCTGCTCCAAGAAACATTTCTTTTTTTAATTTTTTACTACTCTTATCAATTGACATTTTAGAATAATATTAATGGAAATTATATAGTTACAAAAAATGTTAAACAAAACTATTTAAAGTGACTATATATGGGCTTTGTTTACATTTCAGCAAACTGACTTAATGAGGTGCATCCTGGGATACGTTTTAAAAAGTATTGCATTAAGCAATACTTAGTAAAAAAAGTATTGCAGAAGCCATGCATTAAGTATTGCAGAAGCAATGCATTAAAATACATAAATGTTTACATTTGTAAAATTTTAAGCATTTCTGCCTAATAATGTATTATAATGTACAATATGTTTTAAAGATCATGAGAAACAGATTGAGTCCAATGTGTCCAAACCATTTAACTGGTATTGTATACCCACAATATTTAACAATGTATGTCATGGTATCGCCACAGTAACATTTATTTGGGGAAACCTCTGCCTTCCCTCAGTCACATCTGTCTCTGGCATTACTAGTCAGTATTAGATTTTGTGTAGTGAAAGCCAGTGAAAGAGTATGAGATAAAACGGAGATATGCAAACGCTAAATTAACTCCTTTTACTCCTGCAGCCAGCAGTGGGTGAGCATCATCTGTATTCAGTGAGGCTGTTAAAGACTGTCTGCGTGTCTCTCCAATGGGAAAAAATGTAACACACATTTAGAATAAAAACCAGGCGTGCACAAACACAGTGAAAGACACTCACTCATGTAACACATGTGATTCCTCTGCCATTAGACTCTTATGTCAAGTAGGAACGAGAGATGATGGCGTGACATGAATTTAAAGTGCAGCACATCAGAGATCAAATGAGAGCCGCTTTGTTTCGTTCTCTTTGACATTGGCTCTCCCACACTTCCCTCCAGACCAGGATTGATAAAACCCAAGGGCTATTAAAGAGAACAGAGAACCAAGGGCTATTAAAGCAATAAGTCAGGAGAAGCCATGCATTACAATGATTTACTGTGAGATTTATGTGGCCGCAACAGAATAAATGACTACAAAAAGTCATTTTCTTTATCAGAATTTTTCTTCACATCCTAAAATACATTAATTTGAATTAAAAGTATTGAAGTACAGTATTAAGGCATGTTGTCAGAGAATATACTACTGTATTTAGGACAGTAATATTAATACATTCAAAGACATTTAAATTGATACAAAAATTGCCATTTAAAATAAATCAAAGAATCCCCAAAAAATAAATATTATTTTATCCAAACTCAATGGATATAACATTGATGATAAAAATATTCCTTGAGAAGTAAATCAGCATATTAGAATGATTTCTGAAGGATCACGTGACACTGAAGACTGGAGTAATGATGCTGAAAATTCAGCTTTACATCACAGGAATATTTTACAATATTATTGTTGTTACTGTAGTTTTGATCAAATAAATGAGCATGGTGAATGTCCTTCACAAAATGTTAGATTGTACTTTTTTAATTATAAGTCCAACATTTTATGAATTTTGTCAGAATTTTAAGTCAAACAGATTGCTATTACACTTTTTGTTGCTGAAAAAATGACACACTGCGTCTTTAAGATTTAGAAAAATGTTTTATAGTTGTTTTTCTCTTCATACAAGGACCCTTTGTGCAGTATACGATGCATGTTGATGTATATAAATGGAACTTATTAGGCTTAGTTTGGAAATTCCATTCATCCGTTTTCTCTTTATACCTCGGGCCAAGCACGTATACCATGCTCTCGTATTTCATAGGAGCCAAAGTAAGTCATTACTTATTACGAACTGTCCTGAAGCAATCAAGTTTGTCAGCAAAGAACGCAGCCACTTCTCCTTAGTACTAATGACGGTTCTCTTCACCTTCCCAGAGTTCCCCTCAACTCCAAAGGCTCCGTCCTCATCATTTTTAGCCTGAAGATTAGCACTCCCATAAATCACTTGAAGCCTCTGTCAGTCCACAACTAGCCTCTGCCTCACCAAGCACTACTCGCTCTAAAATAGAAGCGGATAGGGTTGAAGGAGACATGACGATGAAGAAGATCAAAGAGACTTCCTGTTTTCAGCATGTGTCCCAGAAGTCTCTCTTTCATGATTAAAGTGATCAACAATCATTGCATCGGTCCATTCCCTTAACGGGACAGTAACATGAAGTCGGGCTCTTTCATCTACTGGGAACATGGATAAACTCGCATACGACTCTCTGCCTTGTCCAAACCCTGCCGTCCGTTCTGGTGCCTGATTGGACAGAGTTTATGAAGGCAGCTGAGTATGACAAGCAGTCTTGTCTCAGGCCCAAAAGCACACTAGAGTGCCTTGGACCATTAATACCCTCTCAAACCCCACTCATATGGTGTCTGGCTCTCTTGATAACCTGCTGCTCTCTCCAAGGTCTGACCGCTGCACCTGTCAAAGCGGGTTATGCCACGCTAGGCTCTGCCACCTGTCCCCTGCTCAGACTCACTGGAGTCTTCATGCCATCTTTGACCTCTGCCTTAACTGCCTGCTGTGTGGCCGCCAGTCTCCAAATGGCATGCATTGTTTTCTGTAGAGGCTTTCTGAACATGTTGTTAAAATGCTTCTCTTGTGGCACTAGCATGTAATGTAGTGATTGAGTGCTGGCTAATCTACCTGTTTGTTTGTGTGTTTGATAACCCTACTAAAGAGACCAGCTTAAACTCGAATTAAAATGCTTATTTCTATAAAATGTTATGCGTTAAGCTAGTATTACACTACTTATTCTTACTGAAGCTAAATTAAACTCTCTTTCGTACATTAGAAGTGCATTAGAAATGTATATTTTATTTGTAATTGCTGAATTCCACTGAAACAGCATTTTTACATTTTTAAAACATACATTTAAATTAGGGTGTTCACACATACTCTAATACACTTGTACACCCCTATTTCTTCAAGCATTGGGAAAGGCGAGCTTTAAAATAGATCCAAATTAGATATAGATAATAGATATGTAGAAAAGCAACTTGGTCTCATAAAAAATCGTACCTCTGTGCACTTTTTAGCGAGACCGTTTTTACGTACCTTACTGCACGTTTTGCCGCAGTTTCAAAGAGAAATGTCCACTGAGTGGCCATAAAACACAGGTTCAATACGTGAACCCTGGCACATTTTTATTATGTTCATATAGGCACGTATTGCTGTGTTTTTATTAAGTTGCTTCAGGTGCGTATTGCGGCGGATCAGAATTCAAATAAAAAAAATTAATGCTCTATCGTGTTTGAAATATGCCCTACACCAAACCCAAACCTAAACCTACCCGATAGTGTTGACAAATGCAAAACTGATATAAAACGTATTTGCTGATGCAACCGTGCTATTTGAACGTCCTTATATGCAGAGTTGAACTGTTTCATCGAACCGTAGTTACACGGGATTCAAACCAGCGCTCTTCACCTCTCAAGTATGTCTCCATACTCCGTGAGCTACCGAAGGAACCTACCGTAACGAAAACCCATAGATATGAAGCTGGATATGTGTGATGCTAATGTTCAAAAGCATCAGTTTTCAAATCTCCCAGCATATTAATATTGTTTTGAAGTCGTAACATGATATTCTTCAAGTAATTGTGTGAAAATTACGCTTTTTTAATCAAAACTCTGTAAATTTGTGTGAAAAGGAATAAAAGGCATCAGAGTTTTACTGCCTCTAGTGTTCATTTATTTTGGAAACTGCAGTGATATAGCGAACTTGTTGGTACGTATTTGGTGTCTCGTTAAAAAGTTCACCCAGGTACATAAATGCCATGAGACCAGGTTGCAGAAAAGGTATATATGCATTTGGAAAAGTAACTGATATTTTGGTGTAAGTTTAAATAGTGTTCAATGAAATGGTATTCTGTTACTTTACTAATTGCTTAAAAAGTACATGAATCTGTTTACCTAATGCATGTTACAAGTCCCAGCACAAGTGCAGTTCACCACACTATCTTAACCAGCTTATTTCTTGACTTGACTGACTTGATTTCTATCTTCTGCTGAACATAAAAGAAGATATTCTGAGTTTTTATTTATTTATTTATTTGGTCCATACAATGGAAGTCAATGGAAACCAAAACTGTTTGGTTACCAACTTTCTTCAAAATATCTTCTTTTGTGTTCAAGAAAAGAATATAGGTCATACAGCTTTGGAACGACATGAGGATGAGTAAATGAAGACAGAATTTTAATTTCGGGTGAACTGTAGCTTTAAGAATCTAGCGTCCAAAGCTCAACATACAGTCCAGTGGTGAGCAGATGTGCTGGGAAATACTTGTTTGTCATCATGTCTAACAATCTGCTGAAGTGAAAGTCTTTCAGTGGTGTTTTGCTTGCGTTATGAGTGCGATCTTTGGTTTTGGCTCGTGAATGTGACCGTTTAAGTATTGAAAAGATGAGTAATTAATGCTGATTTCGCAGGGTGAGCTAGGGATGCCTGGAATGCCTGGGAAACAAGGAGTGAAGGTAGTTCACTTCTACTGCAGCATCTATCCATCCCCATTTATTTATAATGAACTATCCTTTTTCCCAGAACCTTGCATGCTGTTCCAGAAGCATTCCACTGCTAAAACGCTCAGTCTTATTTGTTATGATTGTATATAAAACTGCTTTCACACCAGAGCGTGATTAATTGCTCATTATAAAGGCACCTCACATATAAGCGTCTCACCTTCTGACACTGTAAAGTGGCGTCTGAGACTTGAGGAATGAGATGGCAGGAGAAAGACGGATGGTGCCACTATCAGTCAGACCTCCAGTCACCCTCGACCTTGATGGGTCGAGTGTCCGCATGCAGCTGTGTCTGTAGATCACTGCCTTCATGTCTGCTCATTAGTCTGAGATAACAGACATGAATTAAATAGCTGTCATGTGCTCTTTACTATTAATAACAATCCAACTGTGGGCCGGCTCATTGCAACACTGTTGGTGATCAGCTATTTGCGTGCCTGGAGAGCAAAAACTTCGACATACCAATGTAAATATTGATACCAGCGTGTGCTATCTAATCGCTTCAATAGAAATTATGACTTCTGATAGACCCTTTGGGGTTTACGATCGACTAAATGATTACAGAAAATAATCTTCAGTTGAAATTACTAATTACTTTTTCAGCCCAAATACTGTATGTGATGCTGATTCCTTTGTTGATTTTCAAAGGTCAGGGTTTGAGGACGTGTTTAGTTCTATTCTCACTGTTTTTCTTTTCTTTCTTTTTGTTTTCCTAATGTTGATGCCTCGCAACCTTCAGGGAGAGCCTGGTTTCCCAGGTGTCCCTGGACGAAAGGTAAAGGCCTGGTTTGGTGTGGTTGTGTCTTTAACACATTGTGCTGATCATTCTTAAAGTAATGAACATTTTTCTGTTGCTATGAAGGGTCAGGCAGGTTTTTCTGGTATCCCTGGAAAACGGGGCTACAAGGTACACCCAAAAGTGTGCTGTGGCTATTTCTCTCATAAGTGCTTGTTCTAATACTGAAGTTTTTTCAACCAATCAAGCATGTGATGTTGAATATTGAGGTTGAAGTTTACTCACCCTTTTGCAATTTCAAACATGTATGGCTTTCTTCCGTGCAACACAGTGATTCATTTTTGAAGAATTTTTGTTAATTCTTTGAAAATTAATGATATTTTCAAGCTTCAAAATGAGATAATAAAGCGCCATAAAAGTGGTCCATACAAATCATGAACCTTAGTTAACCAACTGAAGTGTTATTTTAGTATTATTTATGCAATGTTATATTATTTATGTGATATATTATGATATATTAATTATATTTATTGATATAAGGTTTTACTGTAAATTTAAGTTTTAGTAAGTGTGCTTTTGTTATTTTTATTAATATTTAAATATATCTCAATGTAGTATGAATGTATTCTTATTCTTATTTTTTAGTTTTAGTTATTTTAATATTTCAGCTGGATTTTTTTCCCCCTAAGGCAACATTTTTAATTTAAGTTTTATTTTTTTTAAATCACCTTTAGTGTTCCACAGAAAAAAGTAAAGGGTTTAGAATAAAAAGATGCTGAATAAAAATGACCATATTTACATTTTTCAGTGAATTGCATTGATTTGACTTTAATTACACATGCATGTCTAAAAGACTTCTATGAAGTGGTGACCTGACTGTCTGCACTCAATTCTGTTTGTTTTTGGTGTCAAAATGTATCTGTTTCATGTCATTTTCAGATATTATTTTGTCTACTGAAGCTTAACTACGTGGAATTATTTCGTTGCGGTTTCACTAGACTTTGTGTTCCATTTATTTTCATATGCACGTGCAAGCGAGCATTAAATCTGCATGGTTTGCAGCACTCCAGGCAATTGAAGAAGAGTCTGTTTTAACATTTTGAATGTGTTAATTGTTGATTTAATTCGTGTTTCTGGAAAACAGAAGCCCTAGAAGGTGACCTCATATTCTGTGGCCCAGTTTTGTTGTATTTCAGTGACCACACCTTTATTCTCACTCCCAGTGTTTAAGTACTGCAGCTGTGGTGAATTAAAGATGTCAACTTTAATGCTTCAAAAGGAAATGGGAACAAGATGCGCACACTAGAATGTTTTTTACGCCTTCGTTATATAGAGATGCATCTTGAATCTTTGAATGTTAACTCCTATATTTGTTATTTATTGCTAGGGAGAGAAAGGCGAGGCTAGTGCTGCAGGAGCTGGCATCAAAGGAGAACCAGGTACCCCGGGACATCCCGGGCAAGCTGGACCCAAGGTACCTACCCCTCATTTTCCACCTTATATCCACTGCTGTATTTCTTTCTTGATGTGGTGTGACATGCGCAGCCTAAAAAAATAAGCTCATGGTTTATTCAGAATTTAATTTTGCATGTCTTTTCATAGGGTGGGAAAGGTGATCAAGGCATAAAGGTGAGCAATTTTTTTTTTTTATATAAAAAATAATTAGTGCTAATTCATTGCAACTCTAGCTGACCTTGTATGATTGTTATGTTTTAAATGTCCTTGAAAAAAATGTTTTTATCTTGTAGGGTGACCCTGGCCAGGAAGGCCCATCTGGACCAAGGGTGAGTAGAGGCCATGTGTCACCGACAGAGAAAATAATGCAAACAAGTCACCAGATTTGTTTAACAGTGTGGTGTGAATGGCTGATATCAGAAATTATTATTTATATATATTAATGATTGATTTCCCATTGCTCAACAGGGTCCACCAGGTCCAACCGGGGAGCCAGGAAAATCTTTAATCAACAACAATGAAAATGTATGGCTTTATTTCTGATGTATATACATTTCTTCCATTTGATTATGATTTAGTTATAGATAGTGCATATTCACTTTTCTGCCTCATATAACAGATACAACAGATTAATTTGTATTATGTGAAGGCACTCATTTTATTTTATTTTATTTTTCAGGATATACGCAATGTGCATTTAATGGTAAGTGTCATTCTTTGTTGTCTTTGTTGTGAAAAGGAATATATTGGATAACTTGATACTGTTTGCGTATTTGAGCTCATAAATAGATGAATAGACAACTACTTTCAGATGTTTAAGTATATGTTGTTTTTTATTTTAGGGCCCTCCTGGACTGCCTGGACCTCCAGGGCTTCCTGGGACCCACGGTTTGAAGGTAGCTGGCCAACTTCTCTCATTCTTACCCCTCATTCTTAAATCCTTAGTGTTTAACTTTAGGATAATTATAGATTATATTCATATTCTGGTGAGATCTGAGGAAGTTTTTCTGCACCATGCATACCATGGTTTAAGACATGTCACTGTAGGCTACCTTGTTAATTTTCATTAAACATAAAAACAATTTCTCAGGGTGATGTTGGACTTCCAGGTCCCCCTGGTCTTGATGGGGAAAAGGTAAATAATGATTCAAATTTTATATAAATTAAATACATTTCAGCCACTAATCTGCCATTAGTCCAGTGGTGGTTACATTTACATAATTCTCAATCCTTCATAAGGCTGAGTGATTGTACCTGTTTGCTTCTTAGGGTCCAAGAGGAAAGCCAGGAGAACAGGGACCCATCGGCCCTTCTGGATCTGAGGGACCACGGGGAGAAGGAGGAGTCATGGGCTTGCCTGGGCCAAAAGGAGACAAGGGAGTCATGGGCCCCTCAGGATCACCTGTGAGTGACTATACCCAGCATTCCCATCATATATGACATCACATATGTCAGATATAACATATGTCTGACTACACCTGAATTGTTAAAAACCCACAAAGGGTCTTGTGTCCTTTACCACCTTGCATGAAAGAATATTCTGATATCAAAATATCATAATATTCAAATGATGTACACATCATGTACTGTAAATACATTAACCCAATTGCCAAGTTAACCAAATTAAGCCAATATTTCAGTTTCTAGAAATGCATAATATATTTGGTATATGGTATAAGGAAAGTTTGGATTCATGTAACCCTCATTTGGAATACTGACTGTAACTGAATAAAAAAAAGAAAGCATGTCCAGTATTTCCAGAGAATAATGCATTTGTATTTGTCTTTTTGGGGGGATAATTTGGTTACAATAACATATTGCAATAACTGTGGAACATGTAAACATCTTTTTCAGATTAAATGCTTAAGCAGAATATAGACCTTAATCAGAAAATGAGTTGCATGTAAATGTGGTCATAAGAGGCCGGAAAAGTGTTATAAGGAACAGCTGGAGGACCAATGAACTTATTAGCTAGTGATAAAAAGATCATGCTGTCTCTCAGTGATGGGAAGAGGATCTTTGATGAATTCAGAAAGGAGTTGAAAAAATTGCAAAGAGTGTTTCATCATCTACAGTGATAATATCATCCAAAGGGTGGAACAATCTCTGCAGCATTGCGTCTTGAAAGCCTACAGTTTACTAATCATTAATCCTACATGTTGGATGCTATGAATTCAAAGGCCTCTTGGTTGTGGCTGTCAAGTTATGTTGGGGTTGCAATCAACGGAAAGGCACCATCCTGAAAGGTATATCCCCAATTGACTTTTCTGCCAATTGTAATCAATTACAACATCATGTCTATTTCCTTATTCTTTCCTCATAAAGAGGAAGATCGACAAAGAAGACCTGTAGGGTTTAGATGGCCCTACTGGAGAAAAGGGGGTTTCAGGGCCCCCTGGATGTGTTGATGCCATATTTTAAATCAACTTATTTTTCCCTTAAAATGATACATTTTCTCAGATTGATATGTCCAGGCCTAATGGTATGCAATGGTGCCCCTCAAGCAAACAGAGTGTTGTCATTGTTGAAAAGACGTGGCATGACTTTGGGATACAGTGTGTTTCGTCATGCCAGTTTGATTTATTTTGAATGAATGGTAGAATTCAGTATTCCTATCCTTTTACTTTTTCACCATGTCTTCAGGGTCAGAAAGGTGAACCTGGGGAAAAGGGAGATAAAGCAGAGCTGGTATGTTCCACACTTTTTAGCTGCTGATTGCACATGTTAGACTGTTTTATGGGGTTTCATTAGATAATAGAGCCTATGTGTTTCTTAAGTTTGGGGATCTTAATGGGGACTCCTCTATCTATTCTCTCTCAGGTCTATGGGCCTGCTGGACCTTCCAGGACCTTCAGGGCCAGTTGGGCCATTGGTGAGGACAATGTCTACTCCATAAAAGCTTATGATAACAGCAAACATATTACAGGCATATTTGTGGACCTAAGGAGCTTCAGTGCATTTTTGTCTTCATTTGATGGTGCATTTATGAAGAGAAACTCATTTTAAACAACTCAAAATGGTCCTGATTTCTAATATTTATTATTATTTTCTTGCTTATCAGGGACCTCCAGGTTTGCCAGGACCAAAGGTAAGTATTCCAACCTAATGTAAAAATATAGTGGTATTTGTCTTCTGCCATATGCTAAACAAGGCATTACATCTCATATGTTCTTTTTAGGGAGAACTAGGAATAGGCCTGAGAGGAGAGAAGGGATCACCTGGACAGAAAGGAGAGAAAGGAGACAGGGGCCATCTTGGACTCCCTGTAAGTACATTTCTGATACTTATAATCCAGTTTTTGATACTTGATAAATGTGCATTGCATTTATAGTCAGTACAATGTAAGATAAAAAGCTATCCGATCTATCAAATCACTCATTGTGAAAAATGAATTGAGTACTTTATACCTGTGATACCAGTGCATAATTAATTTGATAGTTTTCATACAATCTTGTCAACTGAATCAAGATGTTTTTTGTCTTTCCTGAGTGCAGCGTTAGTGGAAAAGCATGTTTTGTGTAAGGTTTGTGCTTTAGCCCCCCCTTTAATGCAAATATAAATGTGCTGCAATTTCATGTGTCTTTGTAACTAGGCGTCATGGTTCATGTCTAAGTGTCGTCACATTGCATGAATCAGTGAATTTTCACATTTGGAAATCATATATACAAGTGTTATCATGTAATCATCCTGTCACATTGTTTTATAAAGATTTTAATAGATTATCAACAAGTTCCTGATAGTTTTAGATTACTGTAACTGACTGACGTTCATGTTATTATTACAAAATACTGTATGCGGTTGTTTATTTAATGCTTTCTGTCTGCTCTGTAAATAGCATGCTATAGGTTTTGTTATGAATTTCAGGGGTCTTTTCTTGACTTCCTGACTAGTGTATATCTGTGGTGTCAAAGTCATTGATCAACTTATTCTAGTCACGTCATCAATGGCACAGTAACTCCTTTTCTTTTGTTTTGAATCTGCGATATAGAAATCGAGATGTCAAGAAACTTATGCTATTTGAAGTAAATACGAAGTAAAATAAAATGAGTTTATTGATTTTTACTGAAAACTAGATTAAAATGCTTAAGAAAATGCAGCATGGATGGGTAATGTTACTTGTTCCATAACCTAGTGAGCTGCCATAATTTGAAGGCAATGTAAGTTCATTTCTAGCACAAAGGCTGCTTGCTTTGTTAGCTTAGCAATATGCTATCATCAAATGTAACTTAGCGCCATGCTAAATCAAGTCTCCTGTGCGCTTCTCGTGAGGAGCGCTTGCCTATTTGTGTGGCACGCCTAGTCTCTTCCTATGTATAGTGTTCCAGTTCAGTCACTTATGAGGTAGCGTTTCAGTTAGCATGCTGCCTTAGAAGGCTGGAATTTATATGCCACCTGTTGTTATTTTATCACCATCTATACGATTGAATGGACCACTTTAAGTCCTGTTCACTAGCAGTCACACTTGCACTAAGACAATAAGATGCTAAAGTCACGTAAAAAGGAGTTACTGCTCGTCTCTCACATCATGTCATCTTCAACACGTCACCCCTCCATCAAAACTGGTGTTGTTTTTATGTGGCACACGAGTCACTGCTTCACTCACCTCCCCCCACACTTCTCCCCTCCTCCCTTCCTCTCCTCCATCTCCATCTCTCCTCTCGCTCTGTAACTCTTTACACACTGTCCAGGGGGCTCATGGTTTAGACGGCAGGCCTGGTCCAGTGGTGAGTGGCGCAAGACCCGTTCCCATCATCCACCCCTCTATTTCCATCCATCCCTCTCTCGTTTCCCTCTCCGCCTGCTTCTCTCTTTCTGTCTGTCTGCCTCTGCTTGAGCTGTTGCTTGCTTGCTTCTGTGTTTTGTGTCTTTTCTGTGTTGTCTAATGGTCAAGGCCTTGTTTAGATCTCTAGTAAGGTTGCATCGGCATGAGTATGACTTTGATTTGACTTTGTCCCTAAGCCTGTTTGGCTGTTGCCTCTTGCTGTTTCCAGAGGTACCACACTCGGTTGATTTCTCAACCTGTCAACACGCGAGTGACTGAAGAAGTGCATGGCCAAACACTTCTCTGTCTCTCTCTTTCTCTCTCTCTCTTTCTCTGAAATGCAATTTCTCCTTCTTTGAAAATTATGCACATCGTGCTCTACAAAAGTGAATAATCCTTTTCGCATTTCATGCCGTCGCAGCCCTCTATACCTTTGTAAAAAAACATTTCAGACATGCTTGACCTCTGTTGACCTTTCGAAGGCTTCATTTCCTCCAAGCTTCAGAGCTTTATTTCACTCCATGACAAGCTTTGATCTTGTGCTGTCATACCAGGAGAGAGCATGATGGGATGCGGCTGCATGAACAATGATTTCATGGCATACAACTGTATAAATGGCTGAGAAGCAAGGCTCCTGAAAAAGCAAGATGTCTAACAGCCCTTCTGTTGAATCCTCTCCAAGTCATGGGAGGAAAATGGAAGATGGATTCGCTGTTATATTTACTTGTGTGTCTGTTTATTTCCACTTAGATCAACAAACTTTGGAGTTTTGAGGAATTCCTCTGCAGATTGGTCCACGGATAGCTCTTTTTAAACATATATAAGGAGTTTAAATTGTTTTTATTCGGCTCAGAAAAGTTTGTTGATCTATTGGTGCTCAACTCTGACTAGTTTCTCTCCCTCTCTAAACTCTTAACCCACCGCCGTGTCCTCTGTTGATGCTCATGCATGTCGTTTTCTTTGTTCAAAGGGTCTGATAGGACCAGCTGGAGTGGCTGGGCCTGCAGGACCAAAAGGAGAAATGGTTAGTGCTGTAAAAACAAATGTATGAGGCTCCAAAAAATGGGTGTTTCTAGTAATATTTTGTATTATGCAAAATTATAAAAACCTTGATGATGCTGTAGGCACGAATGCAAGCATCATGACAACTGACCAAATGAAGTGTAGTTTGAATCACAATTAATTATATTTAGTGTTGGGGAAAGTTACTTTTAAAAGTAATGCATTACAACTCATGTTACTACCCAACACTACTAGGCGCGTTTCCATTACCCTTCAAATTGCGCAAATTAAAATTGCCAATTGAAAATACGCCTAATGGAAATGTGTCAATTTCGCAAAAACTACCACATATCGCTAAAAAGTTTTTACGCTCGCATAGGGTGGTTTTTCAGGCAATTCGAAAAAGGAATAATTCACAAAAGTACAATGGAAAGTTTTTGTTTTGCATGTACAGGTCACGTGGCGTATGTAAAAAGTCACACAATCATTATTCAATGAACTATAACCTCCAAGAAACACTTCATATGTGGTCGCTCTCGAATATAAGGGGCTTTCTCTGCCATTAATGCGTAAATAATTTACACTGCACATGTCTGCGGCGCAGTGTGGCTCTGATACGGCCACTGAAGCTGACTGCGGCCAGTCTAGTCGATGCTTGTGTTTTTATTCCAGCCACACCACGCATGTTATGAAGCGTCTCTCCTCGCTGCTTCTGTAAAGATACACGATTACATCTCCTTTAAATAAAAATAGCCAAAATCCGTAAAATCTCACCAAAATCCGTTGTTATGACTTATCGCGAGATGCGAAAGGTTACGATTTATTCGCAAAACATTGGTTAATGGAAACGCCGTAATTTCGAAATACTTTTTTATTGACATTTATAACATTTCGCCAAAATTTTGCACAAGTTTTTTATCGACATTTATAACATTTCGCCAAAGTACTTTGATTACAATATTGTCTGGTGAATGTAAATCAATCGCCTTGAGTTATTAGATGTTTAATGCTGATTACAATATTGCAGGATAGAGGTTATGCAACTAGTTGCTTGATCAATCGTTGAGTTATTAGATGTTTAATGCATCAATATTTCAATGCAGGATGTTGTCAACCAGTTATGCAACTTAAAGTATTCTATGTGAGTGTCTGATTGTGTGAGGAGTATTTCAAGTCCAGGCCTGTTGTCAACCAGTACAGTAAAATAAAGTATAATGCCAGTATTGTGTGAGGAGTAAAGTCCAGTGTAATACAGTTCAGTATAATGCCAGTATAATGTATAATGTCTTTTTTACTTTACAGGGGGAAAAGGGTGATATGGGAGCAGCTGGGCCAATTGGACCTCAAGGCATCCCTGTAAGAGCTGAACCAGAGCACACTTTAACATTTAAAATACTCTAATGTTTCCAAACCACATCTAAGTGCATTAAAATGAAAAATAGACCATCAGTAACGTTTCTCCGCTATTCATTCAGGGTTTAGTAGGACCACCGGGATTAAAAGGAAACCGGGTAAGATTATAAATGCGTTCTTGATCGTAGTTTGTTTGTAGAATATGTTATTGTGACTTTAAGGGACAATAACATGAGTCCACTTTCTTACAAATAAAGGGATGGACGATATTTCTAAACCAGCATGAATCTGCCAAACTTTTATATACTGTCCATTATTTTAAAAACCTGTGGTTATTTAATTTGTTAAATTAAAATTTTTGCAATATTATTTGTAATTGTTATGATTTATTTTTATTAATGAGACAAGCAGAAGCATGCTGGGTATAAGAAATTAGAATGGATACTGCTTACTGCTAGAAAACGTGTACATATACAGTGAGGTCTACAAGTCTGAAAATAAGAAATGTAAAATCTAAAATTCTTAAACCTGAAAAATACACATGTTATAAAATTATGTTTTTGTACTAGTTAATCATCATTAGATAGTCATTAATTAAATAATAAAATGTGTGTGATCATGTGATTGAAGCATGCCCTTTCATTCTCAAATCATGATGATTACACATACACAAATTAAATTCAAGTTAAATTTATTAAATTCATTGAATTTATATTTTTTTAAAGTATTACATTTAAAAAAAATGCCACTGTATATGTTCATTGATCATGATTTAAACATACAGTATATTGTTATTTCAGAACAGTATATTTGTTAATCCTTGTATACATATATTTATTTGCAATTATTCTCTTTGTTTTTGCAGTTCTTCTTTTGTTAATATATAGACACATTTAGAGCATGTAGACACATTTAAACAGGCAAAAATATTTATTTTTGCATGATTAACACAAAAACTGACGTATGATATAAATGGCTAAAGTTAAAATGTCCAGCAAAACAGCTATTATTATAAAAAGCATATGAATAGACCATTGCTTTTCTATGCTTTTCCAATGCTTTCATCCTCTTAGACTGTATGCCTCGGTCCTATTAACACTAATTTCCTCAGTTAATGACTGAATGTCTCCCACCTTGAATGTCAGGACATGTCAGTGCTCCTCCCAGCATCCTCCACTGGTGATATAGTAGTAAACAGGATAAAAAAACTCAATCAAGTCTTGGATAATTGTGCTCAGTGGAAGATGCTGTGGAGGACCCTTGGACACGGTGCTGTTTTTACTCCTGTCCTTTCCTTGTCTTCTTCTCTTTTTTTCCACAGGTCTTCCTATCCCCTTTTCCTCCCCCCGCACCCTGGCCTGTGTCCGTGGCTCTTTTTGCTGAGTCGGGCCGGGTTGTCCTCTCTGTCCCCTTCTCACTCCCTGGCCTCCTCCTCCTGCTCCTCCTGCCTCCTAATGTTATAGCCTGGGTTAATACTCCTCCTCTTCCTCACCTCCTACTTTTGTTCATATCCTTCACTGACCTCCCTACCAACCTGCATTCATTTTCTCCCAATTATTCTAACGCCCAGAGTTCTTATTGTTCCACGAAAGCCTCATCTGGATCTCTTTTGAAAAGGCACATAACCAAGAAATGTGGGGAAATCATTATGCCAGTGTGGAGCTCATTTTGACATCCTAATGAGAGTATTTAGAAAAAAACACAGCCAAAAGTTCAGAAACAGTCTTATAGAATCAGTATTTGTCAAACAGAATTAGAAAATGAGCTCCATGTTGATTCATAATGTAATTCCACTTTGATTTTTTTCTTCTTCCTCTGTTAAGTGTTAGACTAACAGTCATGATGAGGGCTGTGCGGAATGTTAGAACTCTGTATCCTAGCTTGGATAGATCCCACTTTGGAAGACTTACAAAGCTTAAATATAATAGTTTCCCTCAAAGAACCCTTCAACTTTGTGTGCAGACTTGAGGATAAATCATGAAACACTCTAAAAGCAGATCTGGTTTTAATTAGTAATAAAGCATAGGGATGTTGTTTAAACTATTTTAGTGCCTCTTCAGCTTTTGTAAATTATTCTTTGTAATTATATGTCATTGACTCAAGAGTTCTATATGGAATCAATCACAGATTGTCTATTTTTCGGAGCTAAAATTTGATGGCAGGATCAGGGAATAAAAATATAGTGTTCGTTCAGAAGTGATCACCCAATACAATATTTACTCAAAAGGTTTGATATAGGTCTAATTTTAAGTCATTTTAAGTAATCTTTTTAAGCACTTCTAGTTGGAATGACCCTACAATGTGGATGCCAGTGAAACTTTTATCATGTATCTGTTTAAACAAAATATATATTTTTTAAGAAATTAATGGTTTTATTCGGCAAAGACAAATTCAATTAAAAAAATATATATATAGTAAAGTAACATTTATAATGTTACAAAATATTTAATTTTTTATTAATATTTAATTCTATTTAATATTAACTTTCTATTCATCAAAGCATGCTGAAAAAAAATCATAAATCATTAAGAAATCACATTGATTCATCGATTTCTGAAGGATCATGTAACCCTGAAGAATGATTCTGAAAATTCAGCTTTGCATCACAGGAACAAATTACATTTTAAAATATATTAAAACAGAAACAGTTAATTTAAATAGTAATAATATTTCATAATATTGTTGTTTCACTGTGTTTAATCAAACTGATCAAGCCTTGAGACAAAACAGACTTCTCTCAAGAACCTGTTTTTTTCAATCTTACCAACCAAAAACTTTTGAACTGAAGTGCGTATGTAATTGAGGCAAGTAAATAAATAAATAGACAGACTCCTAAGGACATGACCTTTACACAAGTCAATCAACTTTAATCTTATTTATTCATTAGCATTCATTATATGTTTAATAAATCTGATTTTACTATTTTTCCCTCAATTAAACGTTTTGCAAATAAAAATCAAAGTGATATTAAAGTGATATTAAATAATAGTAATAATAGAATAATAATAATTGTAATGTATAAATTAGGGCTGCCCCCTAATAGTCGACTAGTCGATCCGTTAGTCGACCACAAGAAGCTTGGTTGACCAAACATTTATTAGTCACTTAGTCGCAGAAAAAATAAATAAAAATCCACATTAGCGAAGTCACGCAGATCTTTAACGGCTGGTCTATGTGGAAGGCTAATACAGTACATGCAAACACTCGCCTATTATTCATTTACCTCAAGTATGGCTTATTATCTGAAATATGCAAGAAGCAGCAACTTTACATGGCTGCTCAATCTAATGTTAACCTGGGGAAATGTGCGCGGTTCAAGTGTCTGTGCGGAGTGTGTAAGCTAAACAGTAGCGTGCTGACTGCAGGATAGATGGAGGCGCCGGTGCGCTCACTTGCTCTTTAAATACTCTGACATTTTTGGTCATACAGATAAGAGTAATACACCTTTCGAATCTGTAAAGACTCTACGTTTATTTGTGTGCACTCACAATAACAAGAAAACATTGCGCTTTTGTAAAACAATGAAAGCAAACAGGATGCACTTTCTTCCGTCTCGGTCTCTGTGAACATGAGCGCGAAACTACAAAACTTAGTGAATTCTAAGTTTTGAAATAAAAGAATAAGAATAACATAAAATGTAAATAAAAATGTATATATATATATATATATATATATATACATACATTTTTATGTACATTTTATGTTTTGTTGTTATATATATGATTTATTGTTATATAAATGATTTATTAATAAACGTGCGATTATTTGACTAATGCTTCAAATGAACGATTACTAGTCGACCCGAAAAATCTTTAGTCGAGGGCAGCCCTAGTATAAATATTATATTTATTATGAATAGTGCTATACAACTAAATGTGCATTAAATGAATCAAGCAAATGAAAGTCTGCACACTAACCACACTGGCTGATCTCCTTCTTAACCCCTCCACTTACCCTCCTTAATTGATCCCAATACTTATCATAGCTCCATTCAGAAACTCAGCTACTCTCAGAATGTCTTATAGAGCATCTAAAGTCTCTTACAGTTATTCATAGTGATAGTGATCTTCTTACTAGGACTGCTATAGTAGACTAGGAGGACTATAGTCTGACTTTTTTGAATGCACTGTTGTTTGCAGGGGGAGAAGGGCAAGAAAGGCAACAGGGGGGCCAAAGGGGATAAGGGAGACCAAGGAGCCCCGGGATTAGATGCCCCGTGTCCGTTGGTATGTCTTTATGTTCAACGTGCAGCACTTAGGCAAAAGGAGACTTCCCAAAAGCCACGTCTCCTTATGTCTTTGTGTAATAAACACTAACAGATGCCTAGAAGAGTTCTGGTCGAAGTCTGTGAATTACAACGTATATACAATATAGAGACGCATATGTAACATTTGTTATATTAGAACTATTATAGATGGGGATTTGAATTAAAAATGACTAGGCACCAGAACTCTCAATGGGATGTTTGCTTTTCAGGAGTAAGACTGACAGGAATATGGTTCTGCTGAACACAGTAGGATGGAGCCACTAGTTCAGTAAATGATGTGAGTTTCCAGCCCTGTGGATGCAGCAGGTCTCTTCCTGTCAGTCTCAGGTCCAGAGTGCTCTGGGCCAATCAGACGCTGGAACAGAGCGGCCAGTGTAGCTGGACAACAGGATGCTTATATGATTGATTTCATGAACAGGGTTTCCGAGGCTTTAAAGGAGAGAAAGGTGAACCGGGGCTGCCAGGCCTGGATGGGCTAGATGCCCTGTGTCCCGTGGTATGCTGCTGTCTATCCCTTTCCTTTTCCTGCATGCTTCCTGCCTTCCTGAACCAGTAATGCTTTCTACCTGCATAATGTTTCAACATAGCCAATTTTAAGGAATGGAGAGAGAAAAGTTGCATAAAAGGATGGAAAATTCTTGCTTGCATCTGTATTAATATCTATAATTAACTCTATCTATATATTTTAAAGGAATAGTTCACCTAAATATACAAAATTACTCCTACTTCATCCAAGGTTATCCAAGATGTAGATACCTTTGTTTTTTTCAAGGGAACAGATTTGGAGAAATTTAGCATTACATCACTTGCTTAGCAATGGGTCCTCTCTGCAGTGAATGGGTGCCGTCAGAATGAGAGTCCAAACAGCTGATAAAAACATTACATAATCCACAAATAATCCATATGACTCCAGTCCATCAATTAATGTCTTGTGAAGTGAAAAGCTGTGTTTTTTTTACTTTAAACCATCACTTCGGTTAAAATACAAGTCTATAATCTATAATAATACTTCCTCCAGTGAAACAGTCCATCCTCTGTTGTCCTCTCACATCAAAATCCACATACATATTTGTTTACAACTGTTTTGTAATTTTTTTCCTTGTAAACGATGCTTGATCTGTGCATATTTCTCTCCTGATTCAATCACGTAAATTTTTTCACTAGTGAAAGCAATATTATGGATAGAGAATTTATATTGTAGTTAAAAAAATCTTAATGAGGGATTTGTTTCTTACAAATACACAGATTTCACTTCACAATACATTAATAAATGGACTAGAGTGGTGTGGATTATTGTGATGTTATTTTTATGATCAGCTGTTTGGACTCTCATTCTGACGGCACCCATTCACTGCAGAGGATCCATTGAGCAAGTGATGTAATGCTAATTTCTGAAAATCTGTTTTGATGAGGAAACAAACTCTACATTTGGGATGGCCTGAGGGTGAGTAAATTTCCATTTTTGGGTGAACTATTCCCTTAAATATTTAGCCATTTGAAAAATGGTTTCAAACCAATTAATTGGTTTATATAATAAAATAATACAAATCTAACAGTTTGTTTTCACTAATACATAAGGTCTTTCTAGATATCTTTTGAATATGGATAACATATTTAGACTACTTGTAAAATGGGATTGTTACTACTAAATTAGTTAACCTTTTTAATGTTTAACATGACTGCATGCTTTTGCATGCATTTTCCTTTCACTTATCTTTGTATTCAATGTTCTTACACTAACCCACATTTTGTCTAAATAATCCTCCACTACATTTCAACACATCTGTTTCAGTCCTGTAAATCGGAGCACCCTGGGTCACCACAAATATCTGCATGAGAGACAGTGTTTACTGAAAATACATTGTTGCAAAAAGCAGGCATCTTGACTGGTCATTGTTTTCATGCATACCATTTTACCTGATTGAATTGTCAAGAATGAAAACTCTTGGAATTGAATGAAATATCCAGGTGCATGCTGTAGATGAATAGATAGAACAGTATAATTATTATAAAGTTAGCATTTTAGTTGCCACTATGTGTTTATGTTTGTGTGCACGGACAGTCATCGATTGATTGATTGATTGATTGATTGACTGCAGAGGAAAAATGGAAATGTATGGGTCAAAAGTGACTTTTGAAAGGATTATATATACTATATGTTCACGGATACGATTAGTCTCCCTTCTCAAGAAAATGACTAATTCCTTCCGTTCTTCACCACCCCTCTTCTTTATTTTAGGGCGATGATGGTTTGCCAGTACCAGGGTGTTGGAATAAAGTGAGTTCCATTGACTGATCATATTAATCTTTTGGTTTTTAAATAATTGTGCCCATACCATCCTTACCATGATAACTCATGGCCTGAATTTGTGATATGGAGGTATAGATTTAAAGTGAATATATTAACAGTCATCTATAATACGTTTAGAATATGTAATCATAATGTAATACAAATCCATTACTCAATATAGAACTAAACATTTTCAGTCTGCTAGAATTTGATACGTTACGATCAGTTGTTTAGAATCTGATTTGAGATTTACTGTCGATTCAACATCTCAGGAATAACTCTATACCTCCATTTGCTCGGAAGGTGTGTGCTGGAAAATAACAGTCTTTTTGCCTCTTGTTTTGCAGTGATGTTCATTCCTGAGTGCCATGTGTGATTGTAAATAGAATATTTATTTTTGTACTTTTTTGCCATTGATCTGTTATAATTGAAGGAAAATACAGCAAACCATAAAAATACTGGCAGGACTTTTGTACAGATGTTTATTTTTATTACTGGTAATGTTGTTTATGTAATGGACTTTATATTGTACCTATGCATTATGTCGAAATGTTTTTTTGATGGAGGAAGAAATATACTGTGGCAGCATATGCATGATATTTGTGCATTATGTTAACTGATAAGTGCCTATTAACTTATTGTATCATGTTGTTTTAATGAGTTGTGTCGGACCATGCTTCACTGATTAGTGGGGCTGGAGTTACAAATTGGCCTTGTGTGTAAAAGTAAACCCTTTGCTCTGAGATGAACATGTTCACATCACACCGAATGAGCTTACACTGTAACTGCATATGTTTACTGAACATTAAGATGACTTATTTCAAAGTCCATTCTAGATGCAGTAGAATTATCAAGTCAGTTGTTTTATGCTAGTTTCAGTGCATAAATTATGAACATTTGCACTGCATGGCTTGTTTAGTCAGTTTTCTCCATATTCACCTGCCATTTTTTTGCCAAATATATTATTGCAAAAACTGAATTAGCGAACAGCTATGTGTAAAGAAAAGAATGACTTAAGTCCACACGCAGTGCTTTGCCTTGATGGGCTTCATGTAAATATGCCTAAATCACGCCCTTTGAGCAGCTATTTTTTATCTGTATTCTTATTTCTGGCAATATAATAGCATAGTCAATAAATGTAATTTACATACTTGGGCAATGAATTTAGTCTTAATTTATCTTATATGTATTTCTGCTCATTGTCAAGCACATCTTTGTGTTTGTTAATAAGCATCAACTCAACCATTCAAAAGTTTGGGGTCAGTCTTTTTTTTTTTTTTTTATATATATAATAGTACTTTTATTAAGCAAGGATGCGTTAAACTGATCAAAAGTGTCACTTTTTGAGAAGCAAATGAGCATATTAAAATGATTTCTGAAGGATCATGTGACCGTGAAGACTGGAGTAATGATGCTGAAAATACAGCTTTGATCATAGGAATAAATTACATACTTATACAGTTATTATAACTTGTAAACATATTTCACAATATTACTGTTTTTATTGTATTTTGACTAAATAAATGCAGCCTTGGTGAACATCAGAGATTCTTTCAAAAATCTTACAGACTCCAAACATTCGAATGGTAGTTTTTTTATGTCCCATTTTACCTCATCCTTCAGTAAAAATTAAGAATCACACCAAGTAGTTAGTAATATAAACATGTCATTTACATCATAATATGTTCAACCCACCCCCAAAAAAGGTCCTTAGCTAAAATAGTTTTGTTTTATGTTCATTTAGTGTTGAAGTGGATTGTGTAGGATTGCTGCTGCTTACATTGACAAGCTATCTGGGTTCCATTTTGCCACTTAATATCAAGTTAAGCATGGTTTGTAATCACGTGTCTATAAACATTTTATCTGTCTGTAATACCTCATACTAACATGTGCTTTAATGCTTTTACTCAGCCAAAGTATTTTTGAGACATATCAACAATAATGTCAAAGAAGATATGCTGTCAACATGAGATAATAAATGGCTGTAAAAAGCCGAAACATTTCCAAATGTCTTATTCATTCATATGTTCTCTCTTTGATTTGATATCCTAAGAAGATTCTCATTTTAACTGTTTTATTTGCGTAGCTCTGACATGACGTTAACACAGAGACTAAGAACAATTAACACCCTCGGGATGTTTACATGCTGAAGTTGTGCATGTTATTGTGATTTGCATCTGACCAAAGTGTGAAAACTGCATCAGTGGGTTTCGGGATTGTGTTATGTTGTGTGAGACCTTCTCCGCACGTCATTGTTGCAGACGTCCACTACAAATATGTATGTTTCTTTGTTAAAAGGGCCAGAACCCGTTCCAGCTTGCCAAGAAGTAATCCTGCAGTGAGATCCACAAGGTTCTGGTTCGATTTCCAAACACTTGAAGAGATTTTGGGAGATCTTTGAGTTTGGCCTGCTCTTTGGTGGCTGTTTGAAGGGTTTGTTTCCTGTATTACCATCATGTAGTCCTGAAAGGCTCCAGAGGGTGGCAGATGTGAGCAGACAGACACTGACTGGACTACAGAAAAGAGGATAATGCTAGAAGTAGCCTCCTAGTTTTACACCTTTTTCTTTCTCTTTTATATTGTTCACTATGTGAAAGAAACATTTTAGCACATTTCGTTCCTTGTTGATGACTGTAAAATATCCAGCGCAGCTCGTTGAACATGCAGATGTGGTCTGAGTGTTCTTGTGTTTCCAGACAAACCAAAGAAAGACAAAACCTTTGATGATTCCTGATTCAAACTATCACTGCCTTCTGTCGAGAGTTGCAGGTAGAATGTAACCTCACACTTCATACTATTAGTATTTAACATGGATGTGCATAACCGTCCTGCTTTGCATTATACATACATGCATTACAGCACATTCATACAACATCATGCTGTGCTTGTACATAGCATAATGTTATAGCCTAGCTTTAACAAGTGAAAATATAATAAGTTGTACAGCTGAAAACAGAATATCACTGTAGCTAATTTGAAACGCTCAATGTAGCAACTAAATGTTACTTCACAAAACTGTTTTCAAAAATTGCAACATGGGCATTTGATGGGCATGCAACATTTCACTGCTGTAAACATAGATGTCAATGCTGACTCCATCTGTATATTTTGCCAACTCTTTGAAATAGTTTGCTTGGTTGTAGTTTGGTCAGCTGTACTTTTCAGATTGTATTGGGGCAGCTAAAGCAACTAATTTAAACCAGCAGTGACACATTGGGCGTTTAATTTATCATTGGTTCAGCACATGTTTTATGCCTACAACTGTGCAGAGTAAACCTCTTTTTTTGACATGAAAGCTAATTTTGGTTGTTATTACCAGAATCACAGAATATACAGTACTGCTATGGGATGACAACACCACATCAACCATAACAGGGAAAACAAATCTTTTAAAATTGCAACCTTGATTTAAAAAAAAAGAACTGAAAATAAAATAAAATTTGATGTGGTGTCATGTACCAGCAGCTATGTTTTTTTAACCTAATGCAAGCATTCCTTATATTATACTTTGACTGTTTCAGACTAAGATTGGTTGTATATAAACCCACTGTAACTGTTGAGTTTAATTAAATCTTCCATTATGTCAATTTTAATAGATTGAGGTGTTATCCAGATAACATAATCATTATTATTTAAATGAAACGAGTTTGCATCAACTCATTAAAGCCTCCTATTTTCTCATCAGTAGCCTATAGGTTATTGTTTTCATGGTTAAAATGTGTTTATTTGAACCTTTGATTATTGGATTATGCATTACTGGGAATCTACTTTTATTTGTTTTGAAAACATTAAATTGAATGATATATTTGTAAAACAAAATGAGCATATCATAGTGATACACTCTTAAAAATAAAGGTTCTTCAGTGGGTTATTGGAGCACAATTTCACCGTCTGAAGGTCTCGACTATATGATATTCTGGAGATTTAGAAAGCTCTTGGTTGATTTCTAGGATCTTTGAATCACAAATCATCAGTGCATAAATAGTTTTTGGAAGAATTGGCATTACTGTAAATCATGCTGATTTATGGCATCAAGCTGTAAAGCCCTTCTAACTGTTACCTTTATTTTTAAGTGTGTTGACATCTGTACATTTACAAACATTACAGTAGGTACAGAATAATTAATATTTGCAACACATTCCAGATTATAATAACTGCCAAAAAGAAGAGAAATACTTATTTAGTTGTTATATTCTCAAATTGGTTGCAAGTATCACTCATTCTGGACCCACTCACATAATGCTAAATATACAATGCTCAAAAAACAGGATGAATCTGATCTTATGCATTCTGTATTATATTAGCATTGGGTGCTTTTTTGACTTTAGGGCATGTTGTAAAGAGTTTTTCAATTTATTGTACACAAAGTATAATTTCTTTTTTTTTTGTTCAGTATAATTTTGCACATTGAAGTGTGTGTGACTTTTTCCATGTTTTAAACAAGAATATAATATTTGTACTGTACATCATGCGTTTTCTACACATTTCCCTTTTGACAAACGTGATCTTGTATTGTCCTTTGTACAGTGTACTCTTCAAATAATGTGTTACTCTAATATAAATATCCTGACTAGATTCAAACCTGCGACACAGCATTTAAAGGAATACGGTAGTTCACCCAAAAATGAAAGTTTCCAAGATGTAGACGAGTTTGTTACTTCAATCATAACAGATTAGGAGAAATTTAGCATTACTTGCTCAGCAATGGATCATCTGCAGTGAATGGGTGCCGTCAGAATGAGAGTCCAAACAGCTGATAAAAACATCACAAGTAATCCACATGACTCCAGTCCATCGGTTAACATCATGTAAAGAGAAAAGCTGCGTGTTTGTAACAAACAAATACATCATTAAGTCTTTTTTACTTAAAAGTGCTGCTTCCAGCTAAAATATGACTCCCTAATAATCCATAATTATTGCTTTTATCATCTTTTTGGACTCTCATTCTGACGGCACCCATTCACTGCAGAGGATCCATTGATGAGCAAGTGATGTAATGCTAAATTTCTCCAAATCTGTTCTGATGAAGAAACAAACTCATCTACATCTTGGATGGCCTAAGGGTGAGTAAATGTTTAGAAAACTTTCATTTTTGGGTGAACTACTCCTTTAAATAGTCCCCCCTCCAGATAATCTTTTGATCCAGCTTTTTTCTTTTGTAAGATATTTATGTAATGTATATATATTTGTTTGAATAGTCAGTTATTTCCCATATTATAAATAGACCTTTAATGAGGAGTACACTTTCAAAACAGCTGTCAAGTTCAGCTAGGAAAATGAACCAAACTTGTCCGTTTATTCTTGGATCATTCTGATCTCTGCATCACACACTGCCATATGTGAGCACTGCTGTCTTTTCGAAGAAGTTCAGACTTTGTTCACCTGCTGCTCACAAACACATTTTTCTTTACATTTTTCATCAAGTGTGTTTCATACCAAGAACAAATATGTTATCAAACATTTTGTGTGATATCTTCGATACTGTTGTTGTTGTACGTAATTGAGGGCATTTATTTCTGTGCTCGTACAGAAAGTGCAAATGCAAGATAAATTGCAACCACTTGCATGGTTATTATGCACCTACTTGTATACATTTATATTTAAAGTGGCAGTCTGACTAACATGTTACAGTCTGTTTGACTAAAGGTTGACTTTATGGTTATGTTTATCTTTTCCTTCCGTTTTCCTTCTTTAAAATGTTCAAAATCAAGCATTGAATAAATATGTAAAAGTGTATTGTTGTTGATTCAATGTATGCTTCTGGAGAAACCAACATTATTATTTAAAATATTATTTTAAGGTCTTTTTTCATAATGTAACAGACTTTTATTTATTTTTAGCTTTTGTTTATTTTTCAAAACAGACATCAAAACTGTATTAGCCAGTGAAATAAAGGAAATGGGATGATGAAAAGGCACGGACTGATCTGTTCTGTTTGACAATCAAAAAACTAGAGACATAAATAAAAAACAATAATAACAAAAGATGTTTGTGATGTATTCATAAAACAAAATATGTATCATAAATTGTGAGAGGGTGTTTATCTTTGTTGACAGCACGTGTATCCTGTCGCGTGTAATGCCGCTAGGTGTCAGTAGAGTGGACGGTGAGCGTGAGCGCTCAAGATCTCGTGCTGCGGTCATTGCGCCGCTCAGACCGATCTATGGCTCATCTGCAGCCGCGGCGCTTCCCAATGATCCACAAACAAACACCAGTGGAAACTGCATTACACGCCGACAGGTGGTGAGTAGCCTGCAAATCGACATTTTGCATCTCTGCTGCGTTTAATTTCGTTTAATATCAAATTTGCAGATAATTTACGCCATTGTGTGTAATTATGAGGCTACAGAGTTCACAATCTAGTTGTTAATCAAATGTTGATGCTCGAAGTCTCGGTGAATATCTCGGGATATTTAAGCTACTCTGGTCAGAGCTATTTATCTGCTATTCATGTAGCTATGATGCTGGTCTTTTTTCGTTAATATTAAATTTTTATTGTCATGTGTTTTAAATGTTACAATTGATTAATTATAACATTAATTAAACTATCTTTACTTAAACCTGTAGCTATACTTTCCCTGGACAATAATAGTGTAAACAGATTGTATTATTATCATTGTTAATAATAATAATAATAATAATACAATCATTCCATAAAATTCAGTTGTCTGACTCTGAACTGTCTTATGTGATAAGGTCTTAAAATGTTTGGCCATATTATATCAAATATTGGCCGTGTGTGTGTGTGTGTGTGTGTGTGTGTGTGTGTGTGTGTGTGTGTGTGTGTGTGTGTGTGTGTGTGTGTGTGTGTGTGTGTGTGCATGTTTATGTGGTTTATGAGGACACACATTTGTATAATGACATGGGTATGACATAGGTATTACAAGGAGAAGGTGATTTATGAGGACATTTTCAGTGTCCCCATAATTTAAAACGCTTATAAATCATACAGAGTGAGTTTTTTTGAGGGAAAATAGAAATGCACCGTCTCCTGTGAGGGCTAAGTTTAGGTGTAGGGTAGGTGTAGGGCAATAGCACATAGAGTTTGTACAGTATAAAAACCATTACGCCTATGGAAAGTCCCCGTAAACCATAAAAACCAACATGTGTGTGTGTGTGTGTGTGTGTGTGTGTGTGTGTGTGTGTGTGTGTGTGTGTGTGTGTGTGTGTGTGTGTGTGTGTGTGTGTGTGTGTGTGTGTGTGTGTGTGTGTGTGTGTGTGTGTGTGTGAAATCCAGGCTAAAGTCTCAAAATCTAATTATGAGATAACAAGCATCAAAGTTGGATTTCAACCATTAATTTCACTATAATTGCAATATTTCACATGGCCTTACTCAGTCAATTTTAAAGATATGAAGGTTACATTTTCACTGAATGTTCTTTACCTTATGAAGGAGGATTTTATGTAGAAAACCTTTAAACTTTATGTTTAAATCACACAAAAAAAATTCGCCTTTAGCTGGGTTTTCACAGAGATGGTCATATATATATATATATATACACACACACACACACACACTCACTGGCCACTTTATTATGTACACCGGGTTGTACTAGTACCGGGTTGGCGCCCTTCAGAACTGCCTTAATTATTCATGGAATAGATTCAACAAGGAGTTGGAAACGGTCCTCAGAGATTTTGGTCCATATTGACATGATAGCATCACACCGTTGATGCAGATTTGTCGGCTGCACATCCATGATGCGAATCTCCCGTTCCACCACATCCCAAAGGTGCTCTATTGGATTGAGATCTGGTGACTGTGAAGTGAACTGTTCAAGAAACCAGTCTGAGATGATTTGAGCTTTGTGAAATGGTGCATTATCCTGCTGGAAGTAGCTATCAGAAGATGGATACACTGTAGTCATAAAGGGATGAACATGGTCAACAATACTCAGGTCGGCTGTGGCGTTTAAACAATGCTCAATTGTACTAAGAGGCCCAAAGTGTGCCAAGAAAATATCCCCCACACCATTACACCACCACCAGCAGCCTGAACCGTTGAGACAAGGCAGGATGGATCCATGCTTTCCTGTTCTTAGCTGACAGGAGCAGCACCCGGTGTGGTCTTCTGCTGCTGTAGCCCATCTGCTTCAGGGTTCGACGTGTTGTGTGTTCAGAGATGGTATTCTGCATACCTTGGTTGTAACGAGTGGTTATTTGAGTTACTGTTGCCTAACCAGTCTGCCCGTTCTCCTCTGACATCAACAAGGCATTTTCGTCCACACAACTGCCGCTCACTGGATATTTTCTCTTTTTCGGACCATTCTCTGTAAACCCTAGAGATGGTTGTGCGTGAAAATCCCAGTAGATCAGCAGTTTTTGAAATACTCAGACCAGCCCGTCTGGCACCCACAACCATTCCACGTTCAAAGTCACTTAAATCCCCTTTCTTCCCCATTCTGATGCTCGGTTTGAACTTCAGCAAGTTGTCTTCACCACATCTAGATGCCTAAATGCATTGAGTTGCTGCCATGTGATTGGCTGATTAGATATTTGTGTTACCAAGCAATTGAACAGGTGTACCTAATAAAGTGGCCGGTGAGTGTATATATAGTCAAACCAAAAATTATTCAGACCAGACCATGTTTTGCTGAAGCGTGTTTTTTATTTATTATTGCTAAATGCAAGCTTTTTGCACCACAGACTGAACAAAATGAAGCATTGCTTGGTAATTGGTTGACCTAAATTGGTCTAATTGTATACAACCTAATTCACTAAATACTGTTCTATCAAAGTTATCTGACATTATCAACATGAATTTGTTAGTTCTTTTCATATTTTATTACCATTTTCTAAACTATAGCAAATAAACTGTGATAATGTGAGAAATGTTGAAGTTGTCTGAATACATTTTGGTTTGACTGTGTATATATAATACATGCACTTCTAAATAATATTTTTAAAGGAAATGTATTTATTATTTTCTTTATGATTTTAAATGTTATTTAGTAATGTTTTTTTAACAAAGATTTTATAAAATTTTAATTTGAAGCATGATTAAAACATTTTTTTTTGAAAATAACATATCTATCATTCATAATGAGACTGAATTGACATTCCCTGTCTAGATATTTCATCTTCTGATTGCAGTGGCCAACCAGTGAACATATTTAAAAGCCCAAAGGCCTCTCTATGGTTCCTAGTCACTCTCTGATCATGGGGAACGGTTCGATCAAAGCCCCTCGGCTAGAGGAGACCTGCCTGGCCTCCGGAATAAAAGAGGCCCCTGTATGGGAGTCTGTGGAGCCCCTGAAGATGAGGATCGCCCATCTGGAGGAGGAGCTGGCACGGAGGGACCAGGAGCTACGTGCTCAGGAGATGCGCTTACAGAGCCTTCAAAGGGAACTAGAGGTAAAAGTGTCCCAGATCGATAAGCTCCAGGATGCCATCGGGTATAACAGTCTCGGACGCTCGCCGCCGGCACCGCTGAGGCACAGCCGCAGACTGTTGAGTGTCATCAACCAGGGCTCCATGCGCTTCCACAGAGTGGCTGTGGAGGTGCATCAACGCCTTAAGGCCAAGGAGGGCGTTTCAGCCGAACCCACATCAAGGCACTTCTGTCATGACCAAATGGTCCATCACATCTCCACAGAGAGACAACGCATCCGCAAAGACTCCGGGTGAGTGCGCTGACACTGATTGCACCACTGGATTGTTTGTTTCATTATGGAGTCACTGGAGTACTGACTCTCCTGGAAAGTGGAGACAGGAGTAAGGTTTAGCCAAGCCTTTGTAGTGTTTCCAACCCCAGAGCATGAAAGCCTGGATTACCATAACACACTCCGGAGGGGATAGAGTGGCTCAAGAGAACACAAAGGGTGGGCCATTTGTATGCATGGACAGGAATCATTACTGTCTTAATTAAACACGCTCTTGATAGCAGTCTACAAATCTCCAGCACATAATTCATTCATAAGATCCATTTTAGGTCAGTGGCAAGACTGTCCTGTTTCAGATGTGATAATGAGAATCAGCTGTAGTATAGTACTGAAGACAAAAAATAGTCTGAAACAGACATGCAAAATGTAAACGTGTCGCCAGTGAGGATTTTTAGACCTCCAAAAGAAAGAATGAAAAATGTGTTTTATTATGCATAGGGAGTAAGAATTAAAATTCATCACATGTTTGCACATTCATGCATTACACGTATCATTTCAAACTCGTAGAACACGAAAGAAGAATTTGTAGAAAATGTACATGCTATTCTTTTTTAGTTCATTGTGATTACTCAAAACAAAAACACTAGTAATATTGCAAAAGTAGCCAATATGAATTGTGTGCTTTATTCTAAGTCATAAAATAGCTTTGTATGAGGAATAGGGCAATATTTTAAAATAATTCATAAATTGAAGCTTAATGTCTCACTGATCATCTTTCAAAATTAAAATATGTTGCCATGAAATCTTTAGACATTCGTGCACCAGGTTTGAATTATTTTATTTAATCTGATTTCAGTTTAAGTCTGTTCCTCACACAGAACTTCAGAACGCTTGAAATGTGAAGCATCATAGAACTATTTTACGTAGATTTTTTGTTGTTGTCGCTTTTAGAGCTTGACAGCTGTGGTTACCATTAACTGTAATTATATAAAAAGAGTAACATGTGCATTCTTCAAAAATGTCTCCTTTTGTGTTACATAGGGAAAATAACAGCTTGATTAAGTAGTAAAATAAATTTTTGAATGAACCATTTATTTAACTTGGTATATTAACTTTTATTGCGATTTACAATGCCTGCTTTGAAGGGTGTACCATAAAGATGATTTGGTATCCTTATTTCAGCAGTGTGTTAAAGGCAGTCTGAAGTGTTGTGACAGGAGAATCATTCATTATTCACCACCTCCACTTCACTCAGCACTGATGATCCATGCCTTGAAGAAAGCCTCGTCTAATTAAAGTGTGTCTTTGTGTCTTATAAAAGGAGATTTTAAGAGTAAACTCAGTTGCGCAAACACTTATAACCTTATTCCAACAAAATGTTTATATAAATAGCAACCAAACAAGCATTTCCATATATATTTCTAAATAATACATAAAATCTTTGAAACTAGATTTCAAGAAAGCCACATGTGCTTGAGTTCTTTTGAAGTGTTGGGGTTTTGCATTCTCCAAACTGTTTTTCCTCCTCTTCCTGCAGGACTAAGAAACTGATCAATGAAGCCATCATGAAAAATGACTTTCTGAAGAAGCTGGAGCCTCAGCATACTCGAGAGATGGTGGACTGTATGTATGAGAATATCTACGCCGCTGAGCAGCTGGTTATTCAGGAGGGAGAGCCGGGGAACTATCTCTACGTGCTTGCTGGTAAACTCCAGATGTTATTGCTACCTGCTCCTCATGCTTTCATGTTTTTACAAATCTAAATATTTCAATGATAACATTGAAATAATGATCTGGACTCTACTGTTTTATTTTTACTGTTCTGCCCATTGGTGCTCATTTGATTCTCTGTGTCCAGAGGGTTTATTAGAGGTCATCCAAAATGGAAAGCTTCTGGGTCAGATGCGTCCTGGGGCGGCTTTTGGAGAGCTGGCCATTCTTTATAACTGTAAAAGAACAGCCACAGTCAAAGGTGTGTGTTGGTTCCTCTGCTTAGTGTTGGGGAAAGTTACTTTTAAATGTAATGCATTACAATATTGCGTTAAAAGTAACTAATTGTTTTACTTAGTTTTTATTGAAAGTACTGCATTGTTACTTTTGCATTACTTTTTGTCAACTGAGTTGGGCTTAGTTATTTTTAATAACAAAAAACACAAATGTTAAAGGCTTTTTCACAGCAAAAGTGAAATGACTAAGCCTCAGGCTGAAGGAAGTGCCTCGAGCTCTGCACTTACTCCCAATTTCTCTCAACATGGCAAAAGGTGTCAGTGAATAAATGCGAAAACAAACTTTTTCCAAAAAGTAACTCAGATAAATTGAAAAAGTGACTCAGATTGTAAATTGAATAGTAATGCATTACTTGACTAGTTACTTGGTAAAGTAATCTGATTACATAAATGCTGTTACTTGTAATGTGTTACTTCAACAATGCCTGTGCTGGTGTATTTTTCTATTTTTTTAAACAAAATTAAGGTAAATATAATAAATTCTGTCATCTTTTACTGACTTTCATTTCATCTGATTCTTTTTTATTTAATTTAACATACAATGATAGTCAGTGGGATCCAGTTAGGACCCCATTTTCTTTCACTGTATGGACAAGGCATTTGAAATTCTTCAGCATATCTTATTTTGTGATTTTAATGATCATTTTGGTAAAAATTTGCTTTGAAAACCAGGCTAAACATGGAAGAGGTGTAGTTTATAATATTTAAAACATCATATAGATGTGCCATGTGGACTGTTTGTGTCACAATGCTGCTGTGATACTGATGCTGATAAACTGCAATGTGATTAAATATTGTGACTTCAGGTCAATTTGGAAAACAAATATTGCCATTGAGATGACAGGGAAACAAATGCCCCCATAATCCTGAATGAACCATAATTAAATCTGCATTTATTAATTTTCAGTGAGCTGATTTTGCTTCTGTTAAATAAAAACTGTTGGGTGCATTTTTTTAAAATAGTGTTCTCCTATTTACTTTATATAAGCACTGCAAGTCCAAAGCATTACATTTGGATGCAGTCTGCAACATATTTTGGGTTATAGCCAGCATGAATTTTTCTCTATTATTGTTGACCCACTTTTATTGTAGATATTGGATTAGTGTCATAGTCATAGATTTGTGAAGTGGAACTGATGGTGATTGTGTTTCATTAGCTGTGACTCAGTCCCACATCTGGGCTCTGGACCGGCAGACTTTCCAGTCAATCATGATGAGATCCACTCAGGCCAGACATGAAGAGTACTTTAGCTTCCTGCGCAGGTACATTCATGTCACTACCATTTGTGCATGTTTATCAATCATCAGCTTCTCACACACACACACACACACACACACACACACACACACACACACACACACACACACACACACACAAGTCTCTTCTTGGCTGTTTCAATGCACATTCCTTTCTGAAAGCATTAGATTAGATTGATGTGGATTCAGCATCCTGTTTTTCAAAGGGTATTGTAGATCTATCACTTAGGTCTATCAGTGCAGCATAAATTGATGTTGTGACTTAACTGTTAAAATAATATTGGTTGGTTCAAGGGTTGAATTTCTGGACACGTCAACATAGTTTTTATGAATTTGATTGCATGCTCTTTTCCTTTTAATGCTAATTAAACATTGTTACATTGTTCTTTAGTGTGTCGTTATTGAAAGATTTGCCAGAGGAGAAACTTGCCAAAATCATTGACTGTCTTGAAGTTGTAAGTTTGCATAATTTTACTGTGTCTACAGTGCTGTCAATTGTTGGTAATGCATGTTTATTTATAACATGAAATATAGTCAGATCATATTCATGTTTCAATCTTTTTATAGGAATATTTTGACAAAGGGGAGTACATTATTCGTGAGGGCGAGGAAGGAAACACTTTCTTCATCATAGCTAAAGGAGAGGTGTGTTTTACTGCATTAAGGGTACAACAGGGCTAAATGCACATCTTATCGAAAGCTATCAATAGTACAGGTGCATCTCAATAAATTGGAATGTCGTGGAAAAGTTCATTTATTTCAGTTATTCAACTCAAATTGTGAAACTTGTGTATTAAATAAATTCAATGCACACAGACTGAAGTAGTTTAAGTCTTTGGTTCTTTTAATTTTGATGATTTTGGCTCACATTTAACAAAAACCCACCAATTTACCATCTCAACAAATTAGAATACTTCATAAGACCAATACAAAAAAACATTTTTAGTGAATTGTTGGCCTTCTGGAAAGTATGTTTATTTACTGTATATGTACTCAATAATTGGTTTAATTACTGCCTCAATTCGGCGTGGCATGGAGGTGATCAGTTTGTGGCACTGCTGAGGTGGTATGGAAGCCCAGGTTTCTTTGACAGAGGCCTTCAACTCATCTGTATTTTTTGGTCTCTTGTTTCTCATTTTCCTCTTGACAATACCTCATAGATTCTCTATGGGGTTCAGGTCTGATGAGTTTGCTGTCCAGTCAAGCACACCACCATGGTCATTTAACCAACTTTTGGTACTTTTGGCAGTGTGGGCAGGTGCCAAATCCTGCTGGAAAATGAAATCAGCATCTTTAAAAAGCTGGTCAGCAGAAGGAAGCATGAAGTGCTCCAAAATGTCTTGCTAAACAGGTGCAGTTTCGTTGTTTTTCAAAAAACACAATGGACCAACACCAGCAGATAACATTGCACCCCAAATCATCACAGACTGTGGAAACTTAACACTGGACTTCAATCAACTTGGGCTATGAGCTTCTCCACCCTTCCTCCAGACTCTAGGACCTTGGTTTCCAAATGAAATACAACATTTGCTCTCATCTGAAAATAGGATTTTTGGACCACTGGGCAACAATCCAGTTCTTCTTCTCCTTAGCCCAGGTAAGACGCCTCTGACGGCAACTGTAGCCAAATTCCTTGACACGTCTGTGTGTGGTGGCTCTTGATGCCTTGACCCCAGCCTCAGTCCATTTCTTGTGAAGTTCACCCAAGTTCTTGAATCGATTTTGCTTGACAATCCTTATAAGGCTGCGGTTCTCTCGGTTGGTTGTGCATCTTTTTCTTCCACTCAACCTTCTGTTAACATGCTTGGATACATCACTCTGTGAACAGCCAGCTTCTTTGGCAATGAATGTTTGTGGCTTACCCTCCTTGTGAAGGATGTCAATGATTGTCTTCTGGACAATTGTCAGATCAGCAGTCTTCCCCATGATTGTGTAGCCTAGTGAACCAAACTGAGAGACCATTTTGAAGGCACAGGAAACCTTTGCAGGTGTTTTGAGTTGATTAGCTGATTGGCATGTCAACATATTCTAATTTGTTGAGATAGTGAATTGGTGGGTTTTTGTTAAATGTGAGCCGAAATCATCACAATTAAAAACCAAAGACTTAAACTACTTCAGTCTGTGTGCATAGAATTTATTTAATACACGAGTTTCACAATTTGAGTTGAATTACTGAAATAAATGAACTTTTCCACGACATTCTAATTTATTGAGATGCACCTGTATATATTCGTCATTCAAAAGGAGAAACCGAACCAAGGATATACAAGATATACCCAGATATACAAAATGTAAACAAAGCAGTACTTGCTTACCATTTTGAATATCAGCTATGTTGACGGCTTTCTTAATTTTAAGCGACTTATGTTGTTATGAAAATATTTGCATATTGGAATGCTTGGATAAGATTGGGTAAGAAAAAATTTACATAAAAGTTTGTTTTGTTTAAAAATCGTAAATGTATGAGATGGCCACACTTGTAAAAGGCTCACCAAAGTGGCGTAAAAGGCACCCAATATAGCTAGAAATACTTGAATACTTTAAGAAATATGTTTTGCAAGTTAATACTTGTTTGAAACAATCCCTTCATCAAAGTTTGTACTATTTTCTTTTTTTTGGATAAATAAGATAATTAATTTTCTTGAATGAAACTGAAAATCATTAACAAGACCTTTGTGTCAAAATATATTTTGTAAATTTTATTGTTTCTCGTTTGCTACGTAAATCTATAATATTTTTCAAAATGTTAGATATTTTACCAAATTAGCGCAGAATCAACTTTGTATTGCTTCCTGTGATTGCGTCAAGTATCAGCCATCGTAAGTTTTTGTGCCATCTAGTGGTTTGGAGGAGCATCATATAAAATGCTCCACCTGGTGTGCCTTTAGCCCTGTTGTATCCTACATTTATATTTATTCATTCAAATATTTTGTACCATTTCAGACTATCTGTTTAGACTGCCGTCTGCTTTGCCTACGTGAATATTTCTGCAGGAGTGAGCAGACACACAGCCCATAGGGACCCACTGAAATTGTGCTTCAATGGTAGTCTGTGGCAGAAACCTGTACCATTGATTGTAATAGAGCCAAGACTGATGTTAATTGGATAAGTGACTTTAGACACATTATTCTGAGTCCCACTCATACTTCACTGGTAATCTGCTACTTGAATGGAAAATGCATTTTTCATTAGACATTGCAGTGCCAATCCATACTTTTAGAAAAGCTTGGCTTTTCTATATGATAGGGAGTTTTCTTTATGAGTGGGGCAGTTACAGCTGTGATGACGGTGAAATTAGTCAGTCAATAAGGATGTACAGTAAGTTTTTTTGTGTGTTTTTTTCACAGGTGTTGGTAACACAGACGACAGAAGGCTTTTCCGAACCACAGGAGATTAAGACTCTTGGTGTGGGTGATTACTTTGGGGAAAAGGCTCTCATAAGGTTTGGATATGGTTTTATTTTGAAGTGCTTTTAACAATGGTGAACACAACCAACAATGACTTTTTTGTGATTGTGGACTTCTTGTATGCCAGGAAAAAGATGAATTGCATATTTGTAGGCGTGGATGTGGGAGGTGGAATGTCAGTCATCTGAAAAGATGTTCATTCTCATTGTACCACTGTTGAAGAGCACACTCAGTACTGAAATAACCGCAGAGACACTCACACACTTAGACACAGGAGAGCCACTTGTCATATTCGCTAATTTGTAATGATTTAGATTCATTTAAAGCTCAAACGATGCGCTCTCAATGAGGAAAGAGCAAATGAGGATGTTTTTCAGGATGTTTTCAGTCATTGTATATATATATGTATCTCCAAAGTGGCACAACATCATTAAATATTTCTTATAATTCTATTTCAGTGAGGATGTCCGCTCAGCTAATATCATTGCAAAAGAAAATGTCACACAGTGCTTGGTGGTGGATAGAGAGTAAGTGTTGTTTCTTCTACACTAACATCTAGGTTTGTGACCATTGTTCAGTTGTCAATGCCAAATTTGATCATGCAGAAAAAAGTATATGCTATTGAACATTTGTGTATTTAAAAACATTAATATTAATATAAAGTAAATTAAAACAGTGGCATGAAGCATTTTTTTCTCAAGTAAGTACATCTTTTTATCAGATTTTTTCAAATAATTATATAGTAATATTTAAATTAAATGGCAAGAAACAGAACAAATAACAACAAAAGAGAAAAAATACAATAGAAATCAACTGTAAGATAAAATACGTTTTTTTTGTGCTTTATATTTATTTATTTATTCAAAAAATTATAAAAATGCTGATGTGAAGATTGGCTATAACTATAGTCTATAACTGGTCACACTTTATATTAGGTGGCCTTAACTACTATGTACATTACTTGCATACAAAAATAAGTACAATGTATACTTTTGACCTTTCATTCAAAAAATTATAATCTATCATTGAAGTAAAACAATTGAAATTGGGGATAAAATCTCATGATGAAATAAATGTTTTTCTCCAAAGCATGTTGGTCACAATTATTGGCACCCCTACAAATTCATATGAGTAAAATATCTCTGAAGTATATTTCCATTCATATTTTTTTTTAAATAGCACACCAGGGTGATTATGAACATGAAATTGTCCAGCCATGACTTCCTGTTCCCCAGTATTATAAATACGAGGAGCAGAAAAAGCCAAATTCCCTTAATCATCCATCACAAGGAGTAAAACTGGATGGAAAATTGTCCTAATGCATGGTGAGGAGGAGAGTTTGAGCGGCCAAAGACTCTCCAAGGATCACAGCGTTAGAATTGTAGAGATTAGTTGAATCTTTGAGTCAGAAAGGCTTAAAAAATCAAACATCCCCAAACATCACATGTTGTTCGGGAGGGTTTTAAGAAAAATTATCCTAGCTCATCCTAAAACAATCTCTAGCAAATTCAGTTATCAGACACGACTGTAACTTCAATTGGCACTGGGTTCTATGGTGAAATTATACAAAAAAAATAAGCTTTTTGGCATCAAACCTACCAGATGGGTTTAGTACTAACTGGGATAAAAATTACCCCATGCCCACAGGTTAAACATAATGTTTTGTTGTGGGCCTATTTTTCTGCCGGAGGTCATCTAGTTCACATACATGGCATCATGGATTCTTTCAAATACCAACAGAACAGATGAAAAATCAAAACTGACTGATTCTGTTAGAAATCTTATAGAATCAGAATCAGCTTTATTGCCAGGTATGTTTACACATACAAGGAATTTGTTTTCGTGACAGAAGCTACCACAGTGCAACAGGATGACAGTGACAGAACAAAAAACACAGATAATTAAAAGAAGAATTAAAAAAGAACAACAATATTCAATATTCAAACTAACAATTGTATGTACAGGTATATAACAATGGATAATTTTGTATGTACAGGTAAATTATGTGCAATTGAAGTGTAGACTAAGTGTGTTAGATAAATAAGTGTAAAGGTGTATAAATAGTGTGTGTACCATAATTATTTTCAAGTGTTCATGAGATGGATTGCCTGTAGCGTCGACCAGATGTAACAGTTCAAAGAGGGAGTGTGCTGGATGTGAGGGGTCCAGAGTTATTTTGCCATCCCTTTTGCTCACTCTGGATAAGTACAGTTCCCGGCTGGCGTCACCGGCAGAGATGAGGTAGCGACCAGGAAGTATAAAAGCACCTGCAGTGAAGACAATGGCATCTTCTGTTGTTCAGTAAGCACTCTATGTGTGTTATGTCTTATTTACTGTTGTTTGTACCGTATATTCATCATGGCAATTGGCAAGCATGAGTCTGACAAGCAGCGTTCCAGGCTGTGTGTTCCTCCCTGCCCTCACTTCATTATGGGTAGGGATACACACAGTTTGTGCGTTGCTTGTCTGGGAGCAGAGCACACTCGGTCAGCTCTCGAGGGAGCTGACTGCCTGCATTGTGTTCGTTTGTCAATGCGGACACTCCGCTCTCAGAGAGCGCTCTTTGAGGAGGGCGCTCTCGCCAGCATTACCCGCGGTTCGAGTCCCGCCTCTGCCGAGGCAGAGCGGCGCCTTAAATCATGGGGATCGCAGATGGATCTGACAGAAAGATTGGAGACGGGCACATCCTTTTCTCCTTCTTCCCCTGCCAGATCTAGCGCTCACTCTTTGGGGACAGAGGCACGTTCTGAAATGGTTTCCTCTGCCCTGAGAGAGGGCTCGGCGCTCGCGTTGTCTTCTTCTGAGGAGGAGGGTGGCGCGAGCGTCGATCGAGACGAGGCTGTGGATTTGCCACCACAGTCTGTCTTGATTGAGGAGCTGTTGGAGGTGGTGACAAGAGCTGTGGCTAAATTAAATATTGAGTGGCCAGCAGAAAGAAAGTGTCAGGAGCGTCCAAAAAGCAAGCTAGATGAACGCTTCCTGTGCTCGAGGTCTCCACCTCCACGCCGGGGTCTGACGTTATTTCCCGATCTGAACACTGAAGTGTCTAGATCGTGGAATAAGCCATACTCGGCCCGTATCTTCAGTCCCGATGTTTCTCACTACTCTAATGTGTTAGGGCTGAATGAGTGCGGTTATGGGAAGATTCCCCGTGTTGAGGATACGCTTGCGGGTTATCTTTCGCCTGGTGATGCATCTTCCCTTAAGGCCCTTAAGGGAAGCCCTAAGTATTAGCCACCAAGCCTCTTCAGACTTCTTCGGCTTTGGTGGGTAAAGCGTACACGGCAGCAGGTTAGGCTGGAGGCTGCTTGCAGGCATATCAGGCTGACCTGCTTAAAGAGATGGATGAGGGAGATGATATAAAGAATATCGCTCAATTACATAGAGCCACAGATTTATCACTCCGAGCCACCAAGGAGACCGCCAGAGCTATTGGGCGGTCTATGGCAGCCTTTGTGGCTACGGAGAGACATTTATTGTTGATCCTGTCTCAGATCAGTGATAAAGACAGGGTCTTTCTACTAGACGCCCCCATATCACCTTCTGGCCTGTTCTGCGATACGGTTAACGCAGTCGCCGACAGGTTTCAGAAGTCTAAGAAACAGGCGGCTGCTTTTCAGCGATTTTTCCCTCGCCGTTCTCAAAGTGGGGCTAATAGGTGGAATCAGCCCCAGCCGTGTACCAGCTCCTCATATCGAGAAGTCCAAAAAACGGAGCTTTGCCACTCCTTCCCCTCCTCAAAGAGGAAAACAGGAGGAGGGGCGGCACTCCAGGTCGAAGTCCTCAAAGTAGATGACGGATCTGAGGACCGTCATTTTCAATAAGAAGGCTTCGGCCAAAAGTTCCTGACGCTTACGGCCCAGGACGTCTGAGGGCAGGACCCTCTGGGGAAAAGCGTTACACACCTCCGTATACGGTGCCCGTCTCTCCTTAGTGCCCTCAGGAGATTGTTCCGTTACCACTGCCTCTCCCGGTGCTTCAGGGCACAGCAATCTCCATTGAGTGTTTCTCTTAGCTTCCCGCGGAAAATGTAGCGGTCCTGAGAGGCTCGCTACCTCCAAAAAAGTGTTTATAACAACTAGACCGGCCATTCCCTGCCGGCCCTCCGCTTCATGGCACCAAGCTAGGGGTCTCAATGGGTCCTGTACACTGTAGAGAGAGGGTACAAGATTCAGTTCGGGTCGCATCCGCCTCTATTCAACAGGGTGTTTCCCACTCTGGTGGGCCCCGAGCAGGCTCTGGTAATGGAACAAGAAGTAGCTACTCTCTTGAGGAAGGAGGCCATCGAGGTGGTCCATCCTCTCGACAGAGAGTCCAGGTTCTACAGCCAATACTTCATCGTTCCGAAGAAGGATGGGGGGTTGCATCCTATTCTAGATCTGAGATTATTGAACTGCTCAGTCATGAGACTAAATTTCAAGATGCTTACTGTCAAGCAAGTTGTGTCCCAAATCAGGTCCAAGGACTGGTTTGTGACGATAGATCTGAAAGACGCTTACTTCCATATATCCATTCTTCCTCGACACCGGAAGTTCCTAAGGTTTGCTTTCGGGGGCAAGCATACCAATATCGGGTTCTTCCATTCAGCCTAGCACTCTCACCCCGCACTTTCACGAAGTGTGTGGATGCTGCTCTGGCTCCCCTGCGACTCCAGGGCATCCGCATACTGAATTACATAAACGATTGGTTGATTCTAGATTAATCAGAGCAGTTAGCAGTTGGGTATCGAGATGTCGTTCTCGCTCACATGAAAGACTTGAGGTTAAGGCTAAACGCAAATAAAAGTGTACTTCTTCCAGTACTGAGGACCACTTATCTGGGCGTGGTGTGGGATTCGACCATGATACAGGCACGTCTGTCTCCTGCTCGAATCGAGTCGATCCTCGCGGCAGACAAGAGAGTGAGAGAAGGCCAGTCACTCACTGTGAAGCTTTTTCAGAAGCTGTTAGGTCTGTTGGCAGCTGCGTCCACCGTGATAACTTTTGGCCAGCTGCACATGAGACCCTTGCAGTGGTGGCTCAGGACCACAGGGTTTTCCCAGAGGGAAAACGTCCACAGAGCTGCCCTGTGGAGGAAATCAGACCAACTTTTTGTGTGCTACGGTCCTTATAAGAAGGCTCTTCCTGCTAACAAGCAGACCCTCAGTAGATGATAGTTGATGCTATTACCACTGCTTATGAGTCATCTGATCTCCCCTCACCTCTGGGGGTCAGGGTTAATTCTACTAGAGGTATGGCGGCCTCCAAGGCCTTTTCATCTGGTGTATCGATGCACGATATTTTAATGCTGTGGGATAGTCCACCCTCTGACCTTTGTCAGGTTCTACAGCCTTGACCTTGAGACCTTCAGTTCTTTCTGCCGTTCCACACTAGGCAGGGACTTGTCAGTATGGTGGTGCGAACCAGACAGTTATTGATGTGCAGAGGATGGATTTAATGACTGCAGAGTAGAACTTTTTCAGCAGCTCCTGTGGCAGGTTGATCTTTCTCAGCTGGCGAAGGAAGTACAGCCTCTGCTGGGCCTTTTTTACAATGGAGTCTTTGTGATTGTCCCACTTCAGGTCCTGGGAGATGGTGCTGCCCAGGAACCTGAATGAATCCACTGCAGTCACAGTGCTGTTCATGATGGTAAGTGGGGGGAAAGCAGGGGGGTTTCTCCTGAAGTCCACGATCATCTCCACTGTTTTGAGCATGTTAAGCTCCAGGCTGTTAAGACTGCGACAGACAGCTAGCTGCTCAACCTCCTGTCTGTAAGCAGACTCGTTGCCGTCCTGGATGAGGCCGATCAGTGTGGTGTTGTCTGCAAACTTCGGGAGCTTGACAAATGGGTCTTTAAATGTGCAGTCATTCGTGTAGAGAGAGAAGAGCAGTGGGGAGAGAACACAGTCCTGAGGCGCTCCAGTGCTGATCGTATGGGTGCTGGATGAGAATTTTCCTAGACTCACTAGTTTTAAAGGCCGAGCTGAAGTCCACAAACAGGATCCTCACGTAAGTCCCTGGTCTGTCTAGATGTTGCAGAACATAATGCAGTCCCATGTTTACTGCATCGTCCACAGACCTGTTTGCTCTGTAGGCAAACTGAGGAGGATCTAGCAAGGGTCCAGTGATAGTTAATGGTTGTGTAGAAAGGTGTCCAGAGCGGGTGTGGGGTGTTTTTTCAAACCTGCAATAGAACTCATTCAAATCGTCTGCCAGTAGTTGATTCTCCACAGTGCTAGGGGATGGTGTCTTGTAGTTGTTATCTCTTTCAGACCTTTCCACACTGATGCCGAGTCACTGGAAGAGAATTAGATCCTTAGCTTATCGGAATAATTTCTCTTTGCCTCTCTGATCTCCTTTTACAGTGTGTATTTTGCCTGTTTATATAAGATTGTATCCCCCTTCCTGTGAGCATCTTTGTTGGCCAGACGGAGCTGTCTGAGTTTTGCAGTGAACCACGGTTTGTTATTGTTATAAGTTAGATGAGTCCTGGTAGGAATGCACATATCCTCACAGAAACTGATGTATGAAGCTACAGTCTTCTATGAGCTCGTCCACATCCGTGGCAGCAGCTTCAAAAACAGTCCAATCTGTAAGGTCGAAACAGGCCTACAAAACCCGCTCTGTTTCAGATTTTATAATGGGCCATGGTTGGATCTCCCATCAGGACAATAGTTCAAAACAAACATCAAAACAGCACAAAAATGGGTCACTGAGCACAAAATGAAGCGTCTGCCATGGCCACCCCAGTCCTCTGACCTGAACCCTTTAGAAAATTAGTGAGGTGAACTGAAGAGAAGTACTAACATGGAGCTGTGAATCTGTTGGATCTGTAGAGATTCAGACTAAAGGAATGATCTACATTTACTTTTAGTCATTTTACATTTAGTCGTTTTACAGACGCTTTTATCCAAAGCGACTTAAAATTGGGGAATATATAAAGTGATTAATCTTGAAGAGGCAAACAGACAGAGGAAGTGCTTGTAACACCAAGTCTCAGACATTGTTCAAATAAGTACGAGCTAGCAAGGGAAGGAGAGAAAGATAAAGAGAAAGAAGTTTTTTTTTTTAGGATGAAGTCAAGTTTTCAGTTGTTGCTTGAAGATTGACAGGTATCCAGCATTCCGGATAGGGGTTGGAAGATCATTCCACCAGCCAAGAATGGTGAAAGAGAATGTTCTGGAGAGTGATTTTGAGCCTCTCTTGGATGGGACCACGAGGCGTCGCTCACTAGCAGATCTCAGACTTCTGGAGGGGATGTAGATTCGTAATAGTGAGTGGAATTAGGAGGGTGCTGAGCCTGTGGTTGTTCTATATGAAAGCATCAGTGTCTTGAACTTGATGCAAGCTACAACTGGTAGCCAGTACAAGGAGATAAAGAGAGGTGTAACATGGGCTCTTTTGGGCACGTTGAAGACCAGTCGTGCTGCTGCTTTCTGAATCATGTGTAGAGGTTTGATTGTGTTTGATGGAAGTCCAGCCAGAAGAGCATTGCAGTAGTCTAGCCTAGAAATGACAAGGGCCTGGACAAGAAGTTGTGCAGCATAGTCTGTCAGAAAGGGCCTGATCTTTCTAATGTTGTGTAGTGCAAACCTGCAAGATCGAGCAGTCTTTACGATGTGCTCTTTGAAGGTCAGCTGGTCATCAAAGATTTACACTAAGACTTCTGACCGAAGTTGATAGTGTAATTGTTGATGAACCTAACTGAATCGTGAAGACATGCTGTAGAGTTGGAGTTGCAGGGAAGACAAGAAGCTCAGTCTTTGCCAGGTTGAGCAGTAGGTGATGTTCTTTCATCCATGCCGAGGTGTCTGCCAGACAGCCTGAGATCCGCGCAGCTACCGCTGGATCATCTGGTTGGAAAGAGATATAGAGATGTGTGTCATCAGCGTAGCAATGGTAGGAGAAGCCATGCACCTGTATGATGGGACCCAGTGATGTAGTGTATGTGGAGAAGAGGAGGGGTCCAAGAACCAATCCCTGGAGAGCCCCAGTAACCAATTGATGTGCTTTGGATACCTCCCCTCCCCAGGCCACCCTGAAAGACTGACCAGTGAGATGGGATTCAAACCAGCGAAGTGGAATCCCAGTGATGTCCAGTGATGAGAGGGTGGACAGGATAGTCTGATGATTAACGTGTCAAAAGTGACAGATAGATCCAGCAGAATGAGGACTGATGATTTGGAATCAGCTTTTGCAAATTCGCAGGGCTTCAGTGACTGAGAGTAGCGCAGTCTCAGTTGAATGGCCACTCCTGAAACCTGACTGTTTAGCGTTCAGTTTGTTGTTTTGTGAAAGAAACAATGAGACCTGTTTGAAGACAACTTGTTCGAGTATTTTCGCTATGAATGGAAGGAGAGAGACAGGTCTGTAGTTTTCTATAAGAGAAGTGTTTAATGTAGGTTTTTTTAGCAGTGGGGTTACCCGAGCCTGCTTGAACACAGTGGGGAAGATGCCTGTGAGGAGAGATGTGTTGATAATTTGTGTGAGTACCTCAGTGAGGGGACAGAAGGAGAAGATGGGAGTTTGAGCAGTGGATGTGATTGGTTGGAGGTCCTGTGTGTGTGGAGGTGAAAACTGACTACGGATTGTTCTAGTTTTGTCTGTGAAAAAAGTGGCAAAGTCATCAGCTGTTATAGAAGTGGTGGGAGGTGGTGAAGGAGGACAGAGGAGATAATTAAATGTTCTGAAGAGATTACGCATGTCTGGAGCGCTGTTGATCTTGTTGTGGAAATGTGAGGATTTGGCAGTGTGGACTTCAGCGAAGAAAGATGAAAGCAATGACTGATATCTACTCAGGTCCGACAGATCGTTAGATTTGTTCCCTTTTCTCTCTGCCGCTCGGAGTCTGGTTCGATGTTCACGAAGAACATCAGATAATAAGAAGGGGCAGTCCGTGCTGGCCTGGAGGAGAGAGGACAAATGTTGTCTAGACAAGAGGTTAAGGTACAGCATAAAGTTTCAGTTGCTGCATTCACATCCAGAGGTAAAAAATGGGTAGGTGAGGGAAGAGAGGAGGATACTACAGAGGAAAGATAGGAGGGAGAAAGTAGGTTTCGTCTAAAAGTAACCGGTAAGGGGGGGGGTTTTAAATCTCAATTAAGGTATTCTCCAAACTCACTAGGCATTATAGGAGAAAACTCAGAGCTTTTATCTTGGGGAAAGGACGTTGCAATAATTCTGTGTCAATAATTGTGGCCAACATGAACAAGAGAAAGCATTTATTTCACAATGAGATTTTCCCCCCACTTCCAATTATGTTACTTCAATGATTGATTAGAATTTTTTGAATGAAAGATCAAAAGCATAAACAATGCTGATTTATTTTCACAGCCGCCTTTGCTCATATTTACCAAGGGTGCCAATATTAGTGGAGGGCAATGTACATTAGGCATACAATATACAACATACACTGACAAAATGATGTAGGATTTACTTTGCAACGATTTTCACTCAGGAATTGCTAGTAAATTTCATAAATAATTAAAAGAAAATGTCAAGTAACACAATGGGAACTTACTCCAATAATCTGTTTTATTTCCTTCAAAAAAATCATTATTACAGTATACTAATATTCTACACAAGACTAAAAAGCTTTCATAATTGCATTGTCTTCTGTTCTTCAACAGTAACTTTAATCAGATGGTGGGAACGTACGAGGAGCTGCAAGCATATCTGAGGGAGTATGTGGAGCAGCTCTCTCTGAGTGACGAGAAAAGGAACGCAGTGTAAGAACACACAGCTAAACCAACACACATCTACTCCAGTCCTGTATGTGACAGTCACATAATAATTTCCCCACAGACCTCAGTCGCCTCTTTACGAACGCTCTCCAGAGGCAGCAGAGCTCAGGAGGCTGAAGGAGAAGGCAACTGGTTTGTCCAGTAACTCCTTCCTGAAAGAACTGCAAGTAGTGGCCACACTAGGCATGGGAGGTTTTGGACGAGTGGAGCTGGTTAGATTTCATTTTTCAGTTTACAAACCCCCTGCTGTTCCTTCAGAAACACCAGTTTTTTCATTCTCTTTGTATTTTTATATCAATATAGTACAAGATTCTATTATTCAAATCAGTGTTATAAACAAGTAAGACCAAAAGTAATCTAAAAGTAAACAAAAAGTAGTCAGATTATATTACCTAAAATGTGAAATGTAATAATTTTAATTCAGTAATAAATACAATGCCAATGACCACTGTTTATAACATGCATTTTTTTTTCTTAGGTCAAGCTTAAAAGTTCAGAAGATACAGCATTTGCTTTAAAGTGTATTAAGAAAAAGCACATTGTGGACACCAGGCAGCAGGAGCACATCTATTCAGAAAAGGATATCCTCCAAAAGACCAATTCAAACTTTATTGTCAGGTCAGTCTAATTAGCATGTCTTTCCTGCCTCATATTGACATATATTAATAGGAGAATGCAAACACACATGAATAATAATACAATTTAGATTAATCCTCAAGAGTATTTACTTAGATTGGGCTCGGCAACAATCTCAAGTTTTTCCCTGAAGGCTTCTAACTTAATTAATTTGTTAATCAATATAATGGACTGAATGTAAGGCGAGTAGACGACAGGGGTGATGGAAGAAACTATAAGTAAACAGACTGGTTCAAAATTTGCTGTTGGATAATTAGGGTCTGATGAATGAACTTGTGTCTTGATTAGACTTGTTTATTAGATAACATTGTGTCAATTATGATGATTTTCCGGTGTTTTGGAAGCTGGGAACTTTGATATTTACTTTAGTTACTGTCACTATGACTACAGACACTATTTATAGCTATCATAACTGTACACAGAAAATATCCAAACAGAAAATGGGCTTGACTTTTTATTTGTTCACACAGGGATCAATGACATGAAGTTCATTTTTGTCTAGATTTATTAATTTATTCAAAAATACATAAAACATGCAGTTCATACATACAATGACATGACATTGTATGTCATGACACTCAGTGTTGGAGATTAACTAGTTGCATGTAACGGAATTACATAATTTAATTACAAAATAAATGTAACTGTAATCTGTTATAGTTACTGAGAAAAAATATGTAATTAAATTAGTTACTTATGAAAATGTTAACGATTACAAAGGGGTTTACATTAGAGATCGACCGATATATCGGTTTACCGATATTTTTCCCGATATTTAAGCATTTTACCATAATCGGATATCGGTTTTGAAAAAAAACGATAACCGATATTTTTATTTTTATTTATTTTTTTGTCACATACACAATTATACAGATTATAACCAGCAGTGAAATGTGTTCTCTGCATTTGACCCATCCAAGTACACACACCTGGAGCAGTGGACACTGTTCACTCAGGAAAAGCTCCAGCACGGCCACTGCATGTAACTTTATACAAGATTAACTTGTTTGAAACACACTAAATTATATTAACATTTACTATAGAACCATTATTTCACCAATAAACATCTAAATAAATACATCTCTATGGAAATTAATTATTTACTATCTCCGCAAGCGATCGCAGTTTGAGTATAGTTCTGTGTAAATGCATAGATAAACCGTGCTGTCAGCAGTTTTCATAATTTAGAATGACAAAAACATTTTAATAATTCTGATAAAACACGTCAGTTAAGAAATGCAATAAAATACGATGTTTTGTTTGTTATAGCTTATTTCAATATTCCAGAGATTATTATTAATTGAATTAACATTATCCAGTGAATTATTATTCACTCTTTAGCATATTAAACAGCTTATAAACCTAAAATTGTAGTTTAAAATGAAGTTGATATGACTCCTGCCCTTTATTTTCTCCATTTGAATACATTAGACATTCTTTTGCTTATTGTTAATATCAGTGTTGCTGATGATGCTTTTTATAAATAAAATGTTTTTATTGTTGTTGTTAAGATGACTAAAAGGAGGAAAAAACAAAGTGAAGAATGGACTTACTTCACTCAATTATTTATTTACTTTATAACAGTAAATAAATATCGGTTCTGCATATCGGTTATCGGGTACATAAACGTACAAATAATCGGTATCGGTATTGGTTATAAAAAATCAATATCGGTCGATCACTAGTTTACATCCGAATATTGTCACACACATACAGTTTTGATTGATTTATTTCCAAAATTGCATTGACTGCTCTAAAGTATAAGACACCAAAGTTTCAGGAATAGGACACAGGATACGTTTATTTGATACCTTTTATTTCCTATTTGAGTTTGTGTATATGTTTTATTTTTTAACTAACTGTCCAAGTCATCATTAGATGCCAGTGTTTCCTGTCATAGATATGCAAATAATAAACTATATCTTGTTAGGATTTTAAACCTGTGTTTAGCCTCAGATCGATCTCAAAGTAAAAAGAGGTGCTAAAGTCTGATTTTGTGGTGGCTATGCTTTAAAATTAAATTATTATAATCTTAATTCAAGTGAAGAAAGATTTTGAAAGTCTAACAGTAATCAGTGTTAAGTACTGCTGTAAGGTTAACCCTGCCTGGTTTAGAAAAAAATAGAAAGAAATTTTAACTTAGAAAAGTAACTAAATGTAATAATCAGTTACATTACTATAATAAAGTAATTAAAATAGCTACACTATATTTATATAGGGTAATCTGTAAACTATTACATTTCCAACACTGTATACCCTGTACTATGTATTCTTATTTATTTCCTAATTAAAAGGATGAAATTCTGGAACCGAAAACTTTTTTAGTAGTTTAGAATTAACTTTATTATTATTCAAGGCAAGTGTAGTTCAGGTTGTAAAATGTGGTACATCCATCCAAAAAGGTAATGATATTAAAGAATGAATCATTCATGATATTTGCCAACATTACACCACAAGACCATTTTAGAACCATTAAAATAAACTTTTGTTGAAAGTGGCATTTGGTAAGTGGTAGACCTCATTTATAATAACTTGGCACATGTTTAAAACTCGATTTTTAAAAGATTTGTGCTTGTCCTTATCTTGGACACTTTTGTCACCGTATTGGAGCTACTGTTTGTGCTTAATGCATTCAATCGGCATTTAATCTGACTGCTTGAAACTGTTAAAAAAATACATTTTAACTTTAGCATATTTTCGTTTTTGAGTGATTTATTTTCCACATTGAAACTGAAATTTGTTCTTTAGCAGACACTTTTATTCAGAGCGACTGGAGGCCACAGTGGTGTTTAATAGTTTCTGCTCCATTCCTACAGACTTTAATAACTTCAGCATCACGGTGTGGTGGAGCAGACGGAGTCATATAAGAAGTCCATGAAGGACTGAATTTCTAGAGCCTATGACACACTAGACATTTGGCTTACATCTGTCACTGTAGTCCAGTGTCATTGCGCTTTTCATCTGTATCAGAGAAGGGGCTTCTGCTTTGCATGTTGCTAGGAAACTCCCCAGGGAATTTCAATCCATGCTTATATTCCTGTCTGAGTGTGTGCTCTGGCTCATTTTATTGCCTCTCTGGCATTTGTGGACGAAAAGGTAGCACAGCTTTACATGCGAGTCCAGTTCTCTATGAAAGCAAGTAGTGAGAAATGCTAAGGAGACGCTCTGTTTCACAGAATGCAAATAATGGAGTGTGTCAGGCTGTCCTTGTGTGTTTCAGGTTGTTCCGCACATTCCGGGATGATAAGTATGTTTACTTGCTGCTTGAGGTTTGCCTGGGAGGAGAGCTGTGGAGCGTGTTGAGGGACATGTGAGTGTAGGTTGTTTTGACACATACTACAGCTCACTGTCTTTGATAATCATGCAGCGTTATTACTGGTTATGGCTGAATGATTCATAGCATCTCAACTGTTAGAAGTAGAATTCCTTATGATGTTGTGATGTTTTGGTTTCATTTAGGAGTTGTTTTGATGAGCCCACTGCCCGCTTCTGTACTGGATGTGTGCTGGAAGCTTTTGATTACCTGCATTGCAAAGGCATCGTGTACCGAGACCTGAAGCCGGAGAATCTTCTTCTGGATGGGGAAGGCTATGTCAAAATGGTCATTTTACTGTACATATACCATTAAATACCATGGTAAAAGGTCCAAATGTCTGAGGCCCAATTAAAAAATCTTGGAATTTTCTTTGGATTGCATTTTAATGTGGAAATAAATGTTAGGACAAAACAGATATGATGAATAAGAACATGAATAAGAGTTATTTCAGATTTGCACTATTTCTAGGCCTCTAAGCCAGTGGTTTTCAACCATTTTGATTCTAAAACCCCTTTGTCATAGATAATATTTAAAGAAGTAGTTTACCCAAAATTAAAATGTACTCACCCTCTGGACATCCAAGATGCAGATGATTTTTTTTGTTTATGGGAATAGATTTGGTGTTACATCACTTGCTCACCAATGGATCCTCTGCAGTGAATGGGTGCCATCAGAGTGAGAGTCCAAACAGCTGATAAAAACATCACAATGCTACATAATAATTTGTAATAAACAAATCCATCATTAATACATTTTAACTTTAGCAAAGTTTTGTTTTTGAGTGATTTATTCCTTGAAAGTACGTCTGGTACTTCTGTTGTGATAAACTAAACATTTAATGTCAGTTTAATTATGTACATCATTATGTTTGAGTTTTTTATTATTTTAATGAGTTAATATTAATACATTTAAATATTTGTATAACTTAATGTGGCCCCTGATTAAGAATCTATTATCTAAGCTAATTTACTAATTATCATGTGACTCTTTGCACAGATGGTCAAATGAAGGACAAGATGCTCACTGGATCATTCTCAAATCATGCTAGAAAACATAATGATCAACATTTTTAAATAAACTTCTTATGCAGATACGATCATTTGTTATTAACCTTTTTAATTATCAATTTGAAAAGAATACAAAATAGAAGAATTTTTAATTAACAGGGGTCTGAGACTTTTGACTCACTAAATATATGCATGGATTCTGAGATACAGACACTTTCTGTCTTACACTGAGCATCCTTATTATTTTATTTATTTATTCAGACTGATTTTGGCTTTGCAAAAAAGATCGGACTAGGTAAGAAGACTTGGACGTTCTGTGGCACTCCTGAATATGTGGCTCCTGAGTCATCATGAATAAGGGTCATGACTTTGGAGCTGACTGCTGGTCCTTGGGCATTCTCATCTTTGAGCTCCTGATTGGCAGGTAAACATTTGTGTTTCAACGCATGTGTTTCATGCTTCCACGGGTCTGCATTTGTAGGTCAAATTACCAAACAATGGAAACACTGGCCCTGTGGTGATTTCTGTTTCAACTAATGCTCTGAGTTTGGGACAGACTTATCATTTACACAAGCAATGGCAAGTGTTTGGAAGCGAGTTTTGCAGTTCTGTTTGCTGCCGCTAGTGGTGCAGAAATTACGCACTTCACCTTTAAAGAGCACAGATTTCCCAGACATGAATTGGCATGGCCTTCCCTGTGCTTCTGCCAAAACGCTCTGCACCACGTTCAACGTCTGTTTTGTAAAGGGCAGGGCTCTCTTGACCAGAGCAAATGGTCCTCTAGTGTGAGATTAGCAGTCATGGCTCTCACAGTGAACTCCATTGCCTCAAGCTTCAGCTTGCATAGCAACATAGTGTTGAGGATGGTCCTACGCAATAACAAGCTGGACAAAATCATCATGATGTAATGCAAGAGGACGTTTACATCTCTTCAGTCTTACTGATGCACTGTTAGCTGTGCTCATTTACTGCATAAATTACCATTCTTATGTATGGTTGCGTTATGCATTCCCGTGACATTATTAATGTATGTTTTAGTAACTTCACTTCAAATTCACCAAGTAAAATATACATTTTTAAGTATTGTCTGTCATTTTCAAATCAATTGATGGTGTTTGAAATATAACATGTCCCACACGACTGTCAGCCCTCCATTCACAGGCTCTGATCCAATCCGGATCTACACCATGGTTCTTCACGGGATAGAGAAGGTGGACTTTCCCAAGAGGATCAGCAAGCGTCCAGAGGATCTCATACGGAGACTTTGCAAGTAGGTTTCTCATATTCTGAGACCTATTTTTTAAACTCATCACAAATATACAGCAGGTAAATAATAACAAAAAAATACAAAATTAAGCATACAAATTATCATAAAAACAACACAAATAACAGTTAATATTTCATTAATTTGAACTTTTTTCAATATTTAAGGTAATATTGTATAAGAACAGTCAGATACTCACTCATCTCCCTCAATGTCTCCAGGCTCAATCCAGCAGAACGACTTGGGAATAAAAAGAATGGCATCGTTGACATCAAGAAAAACAAGTAGGTCAACAAATATGAATTGCTCAAAAATCATTTATTCACCCTATTCGTAATTTATTTGTTCTTGACATGACCCTTGTAAAGTACACTTTTAAATGAAAGAGTACATCTCTCTCTCTTAATTGCATGTTAATAGCAAATGTATTTTATAGTTTATATAAAATGCAGTTAGCTGATCCTTAGAGTGCTTTTTTGACCCACTTAAAAAGACTTAAGTACACCTTTATATGTAATTTCATAATTGCTTCTGTTGTCGTTGAAATATAAAGTGTACTGCTACAGTAAATGTACTGACAAGTATTTAAGAAAAGCTAAAATAAAATACTTTAAAGGATTAGTTCACTTCCAGAATAAAAATGTCCTGATAATTTACTCACCCCCAAGTCATCCAAGATGTTCATGTCTTGCTATCTTCAGTTGCAAAGAAACACTTTTTTTTGAGGATTTTTCTCCATATAGTGGACTTCAATGGTGAGGTGACGAGTTGAAGGTCCAAATTGCAGTTTCAATGCAGCTTCAAAAGGCTCTGCGTGATTCCAGCCGAGGAATAAGGGTCTTATAGCAAAACAATCTCTTGTCATTTTTTTTACCAAAAAAAAAATATATACTTTTTAACCACAAATTGCTCTAGCTCTGCGATGCGCATCTTCATGCTTTGCGTAATCATGTTGGAAAGTTTGCACACGTTAGCTCTTTGTCTGTATACTTCGGTTCAAAAAGGTAAGGTAGGGTGAAAAACTACATCTCTTTTTCTCCTCCAACTTCAAAATCATCTGACATCGTTATTTTACCTTTTTTTTGTAAAGGGCATTTGACTTTCTTTGCACATTCGCTTTGTAAATACTGGGATGATACTTCCACCTATGTCACGCGTGACCTTTACAACATGACTACTTAATGTATGAGGTCAAGCTAGTGTAAGATGAGCAATTGTAGTTAAAAAGTATATACTTTTTTTTTTAAATAACAGATCATTTCGCTAGATAGGATCCTTATTCCTCGGCTGGGATCGTGTAGAGCCCTTTGAAGCTCCATTGAAACTGCAATTTGGACCTTCATCCCATTGACCACCATTGAAGTCCACTATATGGAGAAAAATCCTGGAATGTTTTCCTCAAAAACCTTACATTTTGAATGTTTTTTTAAATAAGTTTCTTCTGCTCATCAAGGCTGTGTCTATTTGATCAAAAATACAGAAAATAAAACTGTCATTTTGTGAAATCTTATTGCAATTTAAAATAACAGTTTTCTGTTTTAATATACTAAAATATAATTTATTCCCGTGATCAAAGCTGAATTTTCAGCATCATTACTCCAGTCTTCAGTGTCACATGATCCTTCAGAAATAATTATATTATGATGATTTATAATCAATGTTGGAAACCGTTGTGCTGCTTCATTTTTTATGATTCTTTGATTAATAAAAATTTAAAAAGAACAGCATTTATTTAAAAAATACATTTTGTGTTACAATATACAATGCTATTCAAAAGTTTGGGGTCATTCATTTTTCCTTCCTTTTTTTAAAAGAAATTAACACTTTTATTCAGGAGGGATGTGTTAAATGGATAAATGTCAAAGTAAAGATTTATATTGTTAGAAAAGATTTCTATTTTGAACAAATGCTGTTCTTTTTATCCATTGTATTCATCAGACAGACACTTTCAGAGCTGTTTCTTAACACACTTAAGTAGACTTTTAAAAAGTGCACTTTGTAATAATGTCAAATTAAAAGTTTACATTGCTGTGCTTTATAGAACACTTATTTTGGTGTACTGACTAATATATTAACACACATGTAGTGTTACTTGATTATAATTTTAACTATGTTATTACTTTTAAAGGAAACATTTTTAAATGTACCAAATTGCTTCATCATAACAAATGTGTAATTACAAATATACACTAACCAAAATTATAAACGCAACACTTTTGTTTTTGGCCTCATTTTCCATGAGCTGAACTCAAAGATCTAAGACTTTTTCTATGTACACAAAAGGCCTATTTCTCTCAAATATTGTTCACAAATCTGTCTAAATCTGTGTTAGTGAGCACTTCTCCTTTGCCGAGATAATCCATCCACCTCACAGGTGTGGCATATCAAGATGCTGATTAGACAGCATGATTATTGCACAGGTGTGCCTTAGGCTGGCCACAATAAAAGCCCACTCTAAAATGTGCAGTTTTATCACACAGCACAATGCCACAGATGTCGCAAGTTTTGAGGGAGCGTGCAATTGGCATGCTGACTGCAGGAATGTCCACCAAAGCTGTTTCCCGTGAATTGAATGTTAATTTCTCTACCATAAGCCATCTCCAAAGGCGTTTCAGAGAATTTGGCAGTACATCCAACCGGCCTCGCAACTGCAGACCACATGTAACCACACCAGCCCAGGACCTTCACATCCAGCATCTTCACCTCCAAGATCGTCTGAGACCAGCCACCCGGACAGTTGCTGCAACAATCGGTTTGCATAACCAAAGAATTTCTGCACAAACTGTCAGAAACCGTCTCAGGGGAAGCTCATCTGCATGCTCGTTGTCCTCACCGGGGTCTTGACCTGACTGCAGTTCGTCATCGTAACCGACTTGAGTGGGCAAATGCTCACATTCGATGGCGTCTGGCACTTTGGAGAGGTATTTTCTTCACGGATGAATCCTGGTTTTCACTGTACAGTGTAGATGGCAGACAGCGTGTTTGGCGTTGTGTGGGTGAGCGGTTTGCTGATATCAACATTGTGGATCGAGTGGCCCATGGTGGCGGTGGGGTTAGGGTATGGGCAGGCGTATGTTATGGACAACGAACACAGGTGCATTTTATTGATGGCATTTTGAATGCACAGAGATACCATGATGAAATCCTGAGGCCCATTGTTGTGCCATTCATCCACGACCATCACCTCATGTTGCATCATGATAATGCATGGCCCCATGTTGCAAGGATCTGTACACAATTCCTGGAAGCTGAAAACATCCCAGTTCTTGCATGGCCAGCATACTCCCCAGACATGTCACCCATTGAGCATGTTTGGGATGCTCTGGGTCGGCGTATTCGACAGCGTGTTCCAGTTCCTGCCAATATCCAGCAACTTCACACAGCCATTGAAGAGGAGTGAACCAACATTCCACAATCAACAATCATCAACCTGATCAACTCTATGTGAAGGAGATGTGTTGCACTGCGTGAGGCAAATGGTGGTCACCGCAGATACTGACTGGTTTTCCACCCCCCCCCCCAATACAGTAAAACTGCACATTTTAGAGTGATAATCATGCAATGATCATGCTGTCTAATCAGCATCTTAATATGCCACACCTTTGAGGTGGATGAATTATCTCGGCAAAGAAGTGCTCACTAACACAGATTTAGACAGATTTGTGAACAATATTTGAGAGAAATAGGCCATTTGTGTACATAGAAAAAGTCTTAGATCTTTGATTTCAGCTCATGAAAAATGGGGGCAAAAACAAAAGTGTTGCGTTTATAATTTTGGTCAGTGTATTTAAATACTCAACATACATGTTTCAATAGAAATTACATTAAAGGAATAGATCACTTCCAGAGTAATGATTTCTGGATAATTTACTCACCCTCATGTCATCCAAGATGTTCCTGTCTTTCTAACTCTTCAGTCGCAAAGAAACGTACTGATCCCAAACTTTTGAGCGGCAGTGTATACATACACACACACACACACACACACACACACACACACTATATATGTATAACACATATATATATATATAAATATATATATAATATATAATACATAATTATAGCGCAGTATTGACGATTCACACATTATTTTAACGCAATATCAAGGCGGGGCAAAGGGCTATTCAAATAACTATTTAACTGCAGAATTTCAACTATTAAAGGCAGTATCAAAGCACAATTTACCATGTAACGTTGGGCAGTACTTTACAATCTACTAACTTATGTGCTATTTTTTATTTTGAAATGAATATGCGTTTATTTAATGCAGAACGTCTCTATGACCATCAAAGCATTGTTGGCAGTAACTATTACTAGTAATTTAGTTACTGTAATACTATTACTTTTTGCAGTAACTATAGTTAACTAATTTACTATAAGATTTCGTATAAGAAATATATATATATTTGTGTGTGTATATATATATATATATACAGTATTTCTTAAACATTTCAAAATATCGATGACATTAGGTTTAGTGTCATAACTCAGTCTCCTTAGCAAATGTTATGAATCCAGGAATCCTGCCCATAAATCTTGTCAATATATTCTCTTTATTTTTCTCACTTACTGTACACTGCAGATCATAGTATACATTGCCATATTCTCATATAAGTGTTTCATTTATGTGCATTAATGAACATTAGACCCACCTGGGAGTAAACTGAAGCTCTGATCCACGTGTCTGATCACGGGTAGTGTATTGTTGAGGTTTTTTTTTGCTGCAAGCCTGTCTGTCCCCTCCTTTGTATGTCACAGCACAGTGGGTAGCTGAGCCAGCCTTCCAAATTAGCCTCACTGCATTCACAGGGGGAGCAATTAGAGGCCAAAATGAGAGGCACAGCTGTTGTCATCTTCCACAGAGCAGTGAATCCGCAGACAGCAAGGTGAAGCACTGGGCCCATCCTTTTGCATCGAGCCTAAAATGCATGTGCACTGATGATGCCCACTGTTCAAATTACAATCAACTGGGAATTATCACACATATTATTTTACTAGCGTTCTGTGTGTTTGCACTGAGATGCTGTTCTTTTTATATTCATTATGCTTGAGTATTCTTATCACGCAGGGTATGTGATTCAGGTTACATACACACAAAGCGCACAAGAGCTCAACATCATTTGTATTATGTCACTAAATTATGTTCAGAGCATTATGCAAATGAAGGCGCATGCTCTTGATACAGGCATGAATATGCATGTTCAGGTAACAAAGTGTCGTCAGATGATTGAGATCTAAGATGTACACTATCATAAGTTTGGGGTCAGAATTGTTTTTTAATATTAATACTTTTACCCCCAGTTTCATAGACAAGGCTTAAGCTAGTCCCCGACTAAAATGCATGTTTGAGCAGTCTCAACTGAAAATATCTTGCTCTGAAATATCTTAAAATATGTCAGTGTCATTGGTCTGTGTCAAGATGCACTCCTATAATGTATTCTTCTAAGGCATTTTTGTAAAATTAGCTTAAATATCTTAATTTAACTAAGGCCTAGTCCGGGCTTAAGCAAAGCCCCATTTGTGAAACCGGGCCCTTGTCATCAATGTTGCATGAAATTAATCAAAAGTGACAGTAGACATACTATTAGAAAAGATAAAAAAGATTGAAATATAGAGATTTACTCAAATTAAAAGAATACTTCAAATATGTATAATGATTTCCACAAAAACATTACGCAGCACAGCTGTTTTCAATATTGGTAATAATGTTTCTTGAGCAGCAAATCAGCATATTAGAATGATTTCTGAAGATCATGTGACACTGAAGACTGGAGTAATGATGCTGAAAATTCAGCTTTGCGTAGCAGTAATAAATTATATAAAAAATATATTCAAATAGAAAACGGTTATTTTAAATTGTAATAATATTTCACATTACTGTTTTTACTGAATTTTTATCAAATAAGTGCAGCTCTGGTGAGCATATGAGACTTCTTTCAAAAACATAAAAAAATCTTACAAATGTTTAAATGGTAGAGTATCTTCAGAATGTAATGGTCATTTATGAGCAAGAAACTTTCTTGATTTTTAAGCTAAAATAATTTTGTCCATGAAAACAGGTACCTTAGAACTAAAACTTTCTCCCCAGTCCAAAAAGTTAATTAAACTGCAACAACTTCTCAGTTTGTACTTTTGCAAAGAGGCTGTTATTGAAGTTAAAGACTTGTTGAAAACTGAGTAAAACTGCAAAACCAGCTTGTGAATAAGTACTCATCTCATTTCACACGTGAAGAGAGTGCAGTACATATGTGTCTTACATATGTGAGCAGTAGCAATATAGTGTCTTGTTCAGTTCTAAAGGTCAGTGAGGTGAAAATGGCCCAAAAAATTATTCTGGGACTTTCTGGTACAATAAAGACTTTCTAACAATAAAAGTGGACAATGTGCAAGATGTCCCCTTGAAACATTTTCTCACTGGAAGGAAAGTGATGGATGATGCATGAAGACGTTAGTAGATGCTGAGTCACTGTGCTGTGGAGGTTTACTTTGTTCCTTTGTTTTCTCGCAGGTGGTTTCAAGGCTTTAACTGGGAAGGACTGAGATGGCGGAAGCTGACGTCTCCTCTGAGGAGAGAGGTGAAGCATAGATTCAACAGATTTTACAATGTTTTTACATAAGTCACATTGTGTAAAAAACGTAAGCCTATTCTCCTACAGTTGTGGTATTCTCATCTATTAATTTTTGCAGCTCAAAGGACCTCTGGATCACAGTCATTTCGACATGTTTCCCCCTGAGCTTGAAGAACCCCCAGATGAATTCTCTGGCTGGGATAAAGATTTCTGAAAGTGAGCTGTTTCTAAGAAGAAGCTGTTTTCTCATAGAAGATCTGATATAAAGTGATGGTGGACATTGTCTGGAGGAGAAGTCTCAGTATTACCTCAGTGTGCTTTCTGAAGCATTGTGCAACTGACTGACTGACTTCAAATGGACAGGAATCAGGTTTAAAAGCCACGGTTTTAAGTTAAAGAAGACAAAGTGAAAGGTTATTTCAGTGATATTTCATTATAAGTAGATCAATAAATCACTGATGTCTTAAATGTGTCTTTAAGTCTGTGACATATCACATATCACTGACATTTTGTACTCATTCAGGTGTTCCAGCTCACACTTTTTAAAAGCTACTTTTACTCACTCTGTATTCCTGAGTTTTTTGTCTTTGGTTATGCTGTAACATAACTCAACACTGACTACCATCCCTATCATTATACAACCCGAATTCCGGAAATGTTGGGACGTTTTTCGTTTTTGTTTTGAATAAAAGGAAAAGGAAATGACTTTAAAATCACATGAGCCAATATTTTATTGACAATAGAACATAAATAACATAACAAATGTTTAAACTGAGAATGTTCACACTTTTAAAAATTCCATGGGGCAGCTAGGGGGTATCAGGAGCCCTCCGGGGCTAAACACACAGGACAGGACAGCCCACAGGGCTAGACAAACCGGACAGGACAGGACAGCCCTCAGGAACAAGAAGCCTTCCTGGGCTAGGCTTGGAAGCTGAGGTTTCTTTTGGGCATGACGAGGAACCGCTTCCACTTCCGCGACAAGGAGGCAACAAGAGGAGCCGCCTGCCCCAGACTAGTCTCCGTGGACATGACCGAAAAGATCAATTAAAACTGTTCCTGAGGGCAAGACAAGACTTAAAAATGGCACTCCTGGCCGTGACATGTTGATTGGATCCATGGGACCTGGGAACGGCACTCCTGGCCAAAATTAGGGAACTGGATCCACGAGACCTGGGAACGGCACTCCTGGCCAAAATTAGGGAACTGGATCCACGGGACCTTGGAACGTCACTTCTGGCCGTGATTAAGGAACTGGATCCACGGGACCTGGGAACGTCACTCCTGGCCGTGATTAGGGAACTGGATCCATGGGGGCGGCCGGCGGGCTTGAGTCAGCAGTGGGCTTGGGGGAGCCACAGACGGCGGGGTTGATCTCCCGTGAATGGGCCTGGGTGAGCCGCAGACGGCGGCGGCGATCTCTCGCGAACATTGGGCTTGGGTGAGCCGCGGACGGCAGCATCGATCTCCCACGAACGGTGGCGGCGATCTCACGTGAACGGCGGGCTTGGGTGAGCCGCGGGACAGACAAACAGAAACAAAATAAAAACTTTTCCAAAAACAAACAAAACGAGGTGAAGGGTGTTGCTTACTGTTGGGTCTGGTCTTCTGTCGCGTTGCACACACGAGGGAAGATCGAGGAACACGGTGACGAGGATGTAACTCAAAATAACAGTCTTTAATGTATCCAAACAAGGCAGGGCAGGACAAAGCAAGGCTGACACAGACAGGAACACCGGGGAGTAACGAGTAGACCAGATGAAATCAAACTGAACAAACAGGACTATAAATACACAGGATAATTGATCATGAGAAAAACACAGCAGGACAAGAATGAACTCATAATCACAAGAAACGAGGACCGGAAACAAACCAAATAAGGACACAAAAGGCGGTAACACATGACAGAGGACTGACACAGACAAAGCACGTTTTTATTTGTGAATGTTCTAAATACACCAGTGATCATCAGCATCAAATATTTAAAATTGGGGATGTTCATTTCGGTTATTTTTCCTAACCGACAGCCAACGCTCGTTAACCGACAAGATTATTTTAAATTAGAATAGACTTAAATTAGAAAAGATAAGTGTCTGTGACCCGTTAAAAATAGGCTACTATAACATTTGTTTTCTGGGAATTCATATTATATGCGTAAAAAGCAGCAAACAACAGAACATCATATTACATTACGCACGTGCTGCGCTTCTGTGAGCGGAGAATATACAGGCTATATATAAAACGAAAAAAATAGGCCTATACTAGAAATATATATTTACTTAATAAATTAAGAAAATGAAAGAAAAAACTGTGCAACAAGTAGCTAGTAGTTTCGATTCATTTTTGTGCTGCGCAAAAGGAAACGGCATCAACATCCTATTTTTCTTTAGGCCTATTTTACTAAAGCACAAAGATGTGTTTGTGGTGTGAATGTACACAAATAAAAGCAAACCTTTAACAGTTCTGATTATATTTGTGACTAAAAGGAGTAGTTGCTTCCACTGTTAGAAAGAAAAAATTCAAATGATTGCGCTGGCGCCGCATGCGCGAGGAAAGTTAAACTTTGCTACCTTGACAATAATGCAGCCTGTTCATTATCATAATGAAATAGTCAGTCAGACATATGTGAAAAAAAACACTGCTTAGTTTATATATGTAGTAAAATCTGTGCCATTAAGAGTTATCACCGTACCCGTGATGTTATCCAAAACATTTTGTTTTATGTGGATATTGGAACACCAGTGAAGTAGCTAATATTTTTGGCATTCAAATACATTTTGTCAAATGAGAAACTCAACTATCTTTCGTTTTAGCCAAAATTAATTCGTTTTGGCTTGTCGTTTATGGGCTAGCTTCTTATATTTTTAATTCTTGTTCTTTTCTAAATACTGTTCAATTGAAAGGATTTGTTGTGGAGTGAGGGGAACTAAAATAGCCTAGCTGTTTACGGTGTTTATTATAATGTTTTTAAACATTTTGCGTCGGCCTATTCCTGAATTAAATATAGGCTAAAATGCAACATAAGCGACTAAAAACGCAATTTTTTTAATACGCGTAGCATATATTAACCATGCATCAAACCATTTAAAATATTCTGATAAATTAGGCCTACTGAAAAAGTACATTGTGAGGTCCTGGAACAAAGTGGGGTTGGGTGACTGATCAAATGATCAGAGGAGGGAGGGGTAACGGAGTAGGCTATGCACGCAATTGGTGGATGTGGATCAACTTAAGTGATTACCAGCTTGCATATTTGATATGCTTTTAGTGTTCACATTGTATACTGAAAAAAACTAATTATTAAATTTACTCAATTTTCTTTAAGGTAAGTGGTTGCAATCAATTTATTTTAGTTGACTAACTTTCAACATGTTTTTTTTTTATTAAATGTAGCTAAAATAAATAGTTTGTGACCACTTACCTTAAAACATTTTTTTCAGTGTAGGCTACTCTAAAATATAATGTTTATTTTATTCCAACATTTATTTAAACATATTTTAGTGTTTGGGTTGTTTTTGTGTAACCCAGCTCCTGACAGTACAGTCGCAATAGTCGTGTTTGTATGGATAATTGCAGGGCGGGCTTCAGAACGTCATATATAAAACGAATAAGCCCCAAGCCCCCCCTTGATGCCGGGCCTCCAGAGTGTCATCAGCATTCCATCAGAAACCTATATCAGGCAAGAATGGGACCCTATTCCAACACCAAAACTCCAGAAACTCATAACCTCGATGCCCAGACGTCTTCAAACTGTTTTGAAAAGAAGATGAGATGCTCTACCATATTAAACATGCCCCCATCCCAACTATTTTGAGAGGCATCAAATTTGAAATGAGCTCATTTGTGCATAAAATTCTAAAATTTCCCAGTTTAAACATTTGTTATGTTATCTATGTAATATTGTGAATTTGAAAGTCTTTTATTTTTCATTTTATTCAAATTTAAAAAACGTCCCAACATTTCCAGTATATGGGTTGTATTATCAGCCTGAGTTGACTTTTCTGTCCTTTTCATCTTGGTAATTTTGTTGAGTTGGGTTCGGCTTAATATACGATTCCAAGAGAGAAAGTGAAATTGCCACAATCATGGAGGTTTTGCTAAAGTTGCTAATGTTCTTAATCTCTGTTTATGCTGGTTTCAAGCACAGCCACAAAGACAATATGGAGAAAATAAAAATACCAAAATCAGACAATAAACAAAGCTGATTGAAAATTCGTGTTTATAATGCTAATTTAATAACAACATTCAATGGACATATGTATATAATTTATTTTTATGTTGTAGTCAATTTATTACGTTTTTTTAATCGGATTCTAGATATTTCTGAGATTCACTAATGAATGAAACAACAAGGTCCTCTACTGGGGAAAATCTGCAATCGCAAGCACAAGCTACAAGTCTCTACGTAGCTTGAAAAATTATTTGTGTTAATTTAGTATACTAAGAATTTGTTTATGAGCACTTTATGTTTGTCCTCCACAAGCAAACACGTTCTGTAGCATGAACTTTTAAGGGGAGCTTCATCTACTAACTTTTCCACAGATGGTGGCATTCATCTCAAACATAGGGCCTAACTGAGACAGGAAAACATCATTATTGTCTCAACTTAATATATTTGTTAATTCTGTTAAATTAATTAAGATCACAAAAAAGTGACCGGATCAAATATCATCCAAAAATCATCCCTAAAAATTACAATAAATCAATGTTACAGCCATTAAGATGGTTTGTATTATGACATTAATATTATGGAAAAGTTAAGTTAAGCACTTTCTCTAACCAAATTATATTATTGCAATGCATCCAAGTAATGTTGTATCCTTTTTTGCTATTTGAAAATCAAGAAGGAAAATGAAAGCCCTACGCTTGCTAAAAACTTCTGTAATTACCTTGTGGTTAACATTTCAGCGAGTTGTAATGAAGACTTGCTGAACTGTAAAATTATTTTTGGAGCATATAAAACAAAACTTTGCTTTGTGACATTCAAACTCACATGACACATGATATGGCAGGTGTTATGAGCACCACAGGGTGGCGACACAGAGCAAGAGGACAGACACATTTATCCTGACTGACTCATATAGAGTAAGATAGTGTCTTTACAGATATTATGTGAGATATATTTGTATGGTTTTCTTTCTAAACTGGAACACAAAGGGAAAAACCTGAATACTGTGCAGTTCGCTTTCTTCTATTATACTGAAATCAATTCAAATCAAATCAACACTTTAGTGTGAGAAACAGACCGAAATTTAAGTGGTTACTCACTTAAAATCACTTAAATCTTCCCCTGTTAACTACTGCAACGAGTCAGTGTGAGCTGAACTTCAGAATCAGGTTAGTGAATAAATAATTTAGTCCGATTTGTGAACCTGTTTTTGAGCTATGAATATCACAAAGTTCTTGGGGTTTGACGCACTGGCGGCTAGTGCTAAAAAACAAACAAAAACACATAAATTGTTTTTAGGGGGGACACCGAGCTTAATCACACTGTTAATGCAACAGCATACGAGTTAATGCAATTGATAACTCACCATTTAACAAGTGACATAATAATGATTCATTACTGCTTAAAAATGTAAGATGAAAATTCAACTGTAAAAGTGTAAAACAAGATACTAAATCGGTGATTTTAAGTTTATTGTGTGTATATTATCTGAAAGTAATCATTAAACATTTGTGATTATTCAAAAAATATATAGTATCCACTTATATTAATGTAATTCATTGATAATTGTCCACACGATTGAGCCACAGGATAGCAAATCCTTCAAGATAAAGACTGAAAATGGTTCAATAAACCATTTTATTTAATGGCATATTAAATAATTGCATATAAATTAATTATTTTCATAAGGTTTAATAAAGTCCAATGTAATAAGTATGCAAAAACAGTAATATCCTAGAGACTTATATACCATTATGTTTTTTATCTTAATTTTAATGTTATTGGAAATATATTATTCAAGTTGTCAGACATATATATCAGACTGAATATGGGACACTACAATTACATCAAAACTGGTAATTTTCTTGAAAAGAGCCACAAGCCAATTGTAATGACTGGTCAAAGGCGTGTGGATCCATTTGCAGTATGATATTTATTAGACAGAGACAGAATGAAACAGGCAAAGGTCAGCGGGCAAAAACAGAAATATCAGAGGCAGGGCAGAGACGTAAACGATACCAGGCAGAAGTCGGGGTCACAAGCACAGGGTCAGAGTTCCAAGGTCGGGCAGTCCGGGGTCAAACACAGAGGTAACGAATAGCAGGATGGGTAACGCTCAGAAATGTCAGCCGGGGCAAGAACAAGACTTTGCGGTGAGTGCATGGAAGTGTGCTGCTTATATGTGTGTGTGTGAATGAGGTGCAGGTGTGGTGAGACAATCAGGGCTAATGAGTGATTGGTGACAGCTGTGTGATTGGTGCAATGGTGGATGGGAATGTGTGTGTCGTAAGTGCAGTGAATGATGGGAGTTGTAGTCTGAGGTGGAGTGATGTGCAGCTGTAGTGTGGTGCAAGAGTCCATGTGGTGTAATGGTAACCAGATTCATGACAGAGCCCCCCCCCCCCCCCCGCGGCTTCCAGACGCTTCACACATGGAACAATCCAGGAGGGGTGAGCGGAGGTGGAACCGGGGGAGGGAACGGAGGGCCAGGTCCATGTGGGGCAAATGCGACAGGAGCCCACCAGGTGGAGCGACGAGGCAGCGGAGACGTGAGGTGACTCTGGCAGGTCACGTGAGGTGACTCTGGCAGGTCAGCGAGACGTGAGGTGACTCTGGCAGGTCAGCGAGACGTGAGGTGACTCTGGCAGGTCAGCGGAGACGCGAGGTGACTCTGGCGGGTCAGCGGAGACGCGAGGTGACTCTGGCGGGTCAGCGGAGACGTGAGGTGACTCTGAAGGTCAGCGGAGACGTGAGGTGACTCTGGCAGGTCAGCGGAGACGTGAGGTGACTCTGGCAGGTCAGCTGAGACGGAGGTGGCTCTGGCAGGTCAGCGGAGACGTGAGGTGACTCTGGCAGGTCGGCGGAGACGTGAGGTGACTCTGGCAGGTCAGCGGAGACGTGAGGTGACTCTGGCAGGTCACGTGAGGTGACTTGGCAGGTCACGAGACGTGAGGCTCTGGCAGGTCAGCGAGACGTGAGGTGACTCTGCAGGTCAGCGGAGAAGTGAGGTGACTCTGGGTCAGCGAGACGTGAGGACCTGCAGGTCCAGCGGAGACGGAGGTGGCTCTGGCAGGTCAGCGGAGACGTGAGGTGACTCTGCAGGTCAGCGAGACGTGAGGTGACTCTGCCAGGTCAGCGGAGACGTGAGGTGACTCTGGCAGTCAGCGAGACGTGAGGACTCTGGCAGGTCAGCGGAGACGTGAGGTGGCTCTGGCAGGTCAGCGGAGACGTGAGGTGACTCTGGCAGGTCAGCGGAGACGTGAGGACGCTGGCAGGTCAGCGAGACGTGAGGTGACGCAGGCGAGCAGACGAGACAGGCGCCCACCAGGGCGGAGCAGATGAGACAGGCGCCCACCAGGGCGGAGCAGACGAGACAGGCGCCCACCAGGGCCGAGCAGACGAGACAGGAGCAGGCGCCCTCCAGGGCGGAGCAGGGACCCCTGGCAGAGACTGGGACCTAGAGGAAACTGAGACACAAGAGGCAGAGAGAGCACATATAGTCTCAAGGACCGAGGCAGGGAGTTTAGGTGGCCATGGTAGATCCAGGGCCTCGGGCAGCCATGATGAATCAGGGGACTCCATGGGCCATGGCGGGTTCGGGGTCTCAGTGAGCAATGGCGGGAAGCTCCCCCCCAGAAAGTTCTTGGGGAACTCCACTACCTCAAGGGGGCACTCTGGAGGCACGAACGTCAAGGGGCATTCTGGAGGTGCTGGGTCTCGGGGGCGCTCGGAAAGCGCTAAACTGGACAGAACCAGCGGAGAAGGCGAGCTGGGCGGGACCAGCGGAGACGAAGGAGAGCTGGGCGGGACCAGCGGAGATGAAGGAGAGCTGGGCGGGACCGGCTGGGGTGCGGACTCTGCGAGCTCCTGGGACGGAGCGGGCTCTGGAGTGGACTCTGCGAGCTCCTGGGACGGAGCGGGCTCTGGAGCGGACTCTGCGAGCTCCTGGGACGGAGCGGGCTCTGGAGCGGACTCTGCGAGCTCCTGGGACGGAGCGGGCTCTGGAGCGGACTCTGCGAGCGGTCCCTCTGGGAGCTCCTGGAGCGGAGCGGGCTCTGGAGCGGACTCTGCGAGCTCCTGGGACGGAGCGGGCTCTGGAGCGGACTCTGCGCGCTCCTGGGACGGAGCGGGCTCTGGAGCGGACTCTGCGCGCTCCTGGGACGGAGCGGGCTCTGGAGCGGACTCTGCGCGCTCCTGGACGGAGGGGCTCTGGAGCGGACTCTGCAAGCTCCTGGGACGGAGCGGACCTGGGGATGCCAGCTGCTCGCACCGACACCAGTGGTGGGTCCAACACACTAGCAATCAGTCCTGGCCAAAGAGGTGCATCCGCAGGCGTGGTAGCCATCCTGGCCGGGGACTCCGACTTGGCAGGCCTGGCGAGAGCAGATTCTGGCTTGGCAGGCACGGTGAGAGCAGATTCTGGCTTGGCAGGACTGAGAGCAGGGGGGGTATGAGACTCAGGATCGGCGGCCATTTTGTGACAAGGTTCGGAAGTGGAGGTTCCCATGGGGGAAGGTTCTCCTCCTCCGCAACTCCCACGGTGAAAGGAGAGCCACTCAGCTTTAATGCTAGGTCACTATACTCTTCCAGTGTCCAGGTAGCCTCATGCAGCGGCATGATTGAACTGAGTGGTTCAGATAAACCCCCTCGAAAAAATATCATCAGGCATATTTCATCGAGCCGAGTCAGGTGTGCCAGTTCCAGAAAGTCTGCAACATATTCCTCAATGGACCTTGTACCTTGGCGGAGTAACATCATCCTTACTGCTGGATTCATCTTTGGCGAAGTCTTCTGTAATGACTGGTCAAAGGCGTGTGGATCCATTTGCAGTATGATATTTATTAGACAGAGACAGAATGAAACAGGCAAAGGTCAGCGGGCAAAAACAGGAATATCAGAGGCAGGGCAGAGACGTAAACGATACCAGGCAGAAGTCGGGGTCACAAGCACAGGTTCAGAGTTCCAAGGTCGGGCAGTCCGGGGTCAAACACAGAGGTAACGAATAGCAGGATGGGTAACGCTCAGAAATGTCAGCCGGGGCAAGAACAAGACTTCGCGGTGAGTGCATGAAGTGTGCTGCTTGCTGCTTATGTGTGTGTGAATGAGGTGCAGGTGTGGTGAGACAATCAGGGCTAATGAGTGATTGGTGACAGCTGTGTGATTGGTGCAATGGTGGATGGGAATGTGTGTGTCGTAAGTGCAGTGAATGATGGGAGTTGTAGTCTGAGGTGGAGTGATGTGCAGCTGTAGTGTGGTGCAAGAGTCCATGTGGTGTAATGGTAACCAGATTCATGACACCAATTGTGCTTGGATCTCGATGATCGGCTCAAGTTAAACTGCATTGTTCTAATTACCTTCCGTGTCATTGCCAACGCTTCGGTGACAGGACTTTGAAATAACAATCAGGAAAAACAATAAAAGGTAGGATGGCTGACGCGAAACGTCTCAGGTTACGTATGTAGCCATGGTTCCCCGAGTGGGGAACGAGACACTGCGTCCCCTAGGGGTCGCTATGGGGGACGCTGTCAGCGTGACTCGTGTCTGAAGCATACATATAAAAACACCACCTGTTGGCCGGCGACAGCCTATGACGTCACTAACGGCGCGACCACAGTATAAGGGGCGCCGGGAGAATACATCATCCACTTCTTCGTCTGAAGCTTGCGTCCGAAGCATGGCACACAGCCTAAGGATGCAGTGTCTCATTCCCCACTCGGGGAACCATGGTTACATACGTAACCTGAGACGTTCCCCTTCATGGGAACTTTGTACTGCGTCCCCTAGGGGTCGCTATGGGGAACTTACCCACGCCACCATGCTGAAAGAGCTCAAGAATTTCATGCAAAAGGCGAGCACTAAGCCAACTCCATGTGGGAGTTACCCTGGGAGGTTGAGCTGTCTGATTATCCCCTTCGGCCAAAGACCCGAGCTGATACCCTGCCCAGGAAGCTCAAAGGCTTGGAATCAGAGAAGATCTTTTAAGGGGATATGGCCAAGCACCTAGTGGTAGTAACTAGGTCTCCGGTCACCCAGGGGCTACCGCTTCTCTGCACAAGTTTGAGGAAATTGTCTCAACAGACCCTTTGGTAGCACACACTGTTCAAACCAAAATATTGGGACAAAAAGGTAGAGTGGGGCCCAAGGCACAAACCGGGGCCTGAACCACTCAAAGAAAGGGCGAAGCTTGCGTGTGCACTTACCATATTACATGATGGCAGTTCTAAATCCCTGAAGCGAAAACTCATTCCTCAGAATGAGAGGAAACTCAGACTCAGAAGGAGCGGCATCATAGGTGACCCTCTATGGGGGGAGCAATGCTGCTCTACCAACAAGGAGCTTGGAGAGCGGAGAACTCATTCCTCAGAGAGAGGGAACTCAGACGCCGGAAGGAGCGGCATTCATAGGTGACCCTCTATGGTGAGGGGAGCAGTTAGCTCGACCAGCAAGGAGCTCTGGAGCAGCTCATTCTGAATGAGAGGGAACTCGACGCCCAGAAGGGAGCGCCATTTGGTGACCCTCTAGTGAGGGGAGCAATGTAGCTCGACCAACAAGGAGAGCGACCTGAGGAGCTCTGGGGAGCGGAGAACTCATTCCTCAGAATGAGAGGGAACTCAGACGCTGAAGGGAGCGGCAGCTCAGGTGACCCTCTATAGGGGAGAGCAGCTCGACCAAGAAGGAGAGCCCTATCACAGAGCTCTGGGGAGCAGAGATCTCATTCCTCAGAATGAGAGGGAATCGCTCAGAAGGGAGCGGCATGCTCAGGTGACCCTCTATGCAAGGTCAAGGTCAAGGTTAATTTATTCTCACATACTCAATTATACAGGATATAATTAGAAGTGAAATGTAATCAGGTCAGCCGCTCAATGGACAGTGCAAAAAAAAAATAACACAACACAGGAGAATATATATAAATATAGGTAAAAATAAAAAAAGAAGAGAGAATAAAGAGTAAAAATGCAATAAAATAAAATGTGCAAAACAGTATACTGAGGACTTTAAATAGTAATATAAACAGGGATGTGCAAGAGGAATTACAAGTTTGTACCGGGTATATACATGTAGTAGCAATACATGATGAGAATAGTGAATGTTTTACTTAATAATGAGTCTTGTATGCATGAAACTGAGTTTGGTTAAGGAGCCTGATGGCCTGAGGGAAGAAGCTCTCCTCAGTTTCTCTTTTTGTCTATGCTCCTGAAGCCTTGCCAGATGAAAAAAAAAAAGACGGTAGGGGTGATTTGAGTTTTGATTTTAGCAGCTCTGCTTATGCAGCGTGAGGTAGTTATCTGGAGAGTGAGACAGAACTGAATGCGCTCAGCTAGGTGCCGACTCTCTCAGCTGCAGTCGGTTTGTGGCGTTACTATACCACACTGATGCACTGTAATACTCTTTCTAGGCCCCTGAATAGAAAGTTTTCAGATTTGGTGAGACCTGAATTTCTCAGCTTCGCAGATTAACTTTTGCTGGCTTTCTTAACCTGTCATGGTGAGGGGGAGCAGTGCTAGCTCGACCATCAATGAGCTCTGGAGAGCGGAGAACTCATTCCTCAGAATGAGAGGAAACTCACATGCTCAGAAGGGAGCGGCATGCTCATAGGTGACCCTCTATGGTGAGGGGAGCAATGCTAGCTCAACCAACAAGGAGCGCTCCTAGCCTGGATCTAGTATCGACGAGTGAGGTAATCACTGCGTTAGTCGATAGCCTTTAGAAATGGATAGTACTCATCCATTGGTTCCTGCGCATGAGAGGTAGTTTCTAGGAAACATAGAACTTAACCTAAAACATCATAAGTCCAGTATAGAGACTTCAATGTGAAGCGCAGGAAGTTTCCACCTAACCTCGGTCAGGTGGAGTTAACGGTGGTTGCAGGGGAATTAGAGAGGAGTAAGAGGGCAGATGCCCCCTAAGGGAAAGGAGTAGATGTTCTTACTCTGGTCCGGACGAGAGTGTCGTTTAGGACGCCTCGTCTGGAACATCTCCCTCAGGTTTTGCCTCTCTCTGACCCGCGCCTCTCTCTAGCCCTACCCGCAGGCGGGGGAGGGGCACGAGTCGCGAGACTAGCCTTCTGAGCCCATCTCTGATCCCCAGACCGAGATGGGCTAGGACCCCTGGTTGTTTGGGCTCAGACCTGGACTTTATAGAAAACCCTTATCCAGGTCTTTCAGCAGATCAGTCTGGTATGCCTGAAGCACTGCCATAGTGTGCAACGAAGCGACGGTCTGACCTGCTGCTGCATATGCCCTGCCATTTAAGCAAGATTCAGGGGCTTAGATGGCAAGGAGGGAGCCTTGAGAGAAGATGTCTCGCCCACAGAGAGATAGCTGGCTATCGTCTCTTGCAAGGGGGCATCGCCTCATAGCCATTTTCATGCATCCCTTCAATGTCAGCATAACCAGTATGCTGAAACCTATGAATGCGAGAAAAAATTGCTTTTTCCACTCCTTCTCAACCCCCACATGGAGATTTAGGAAGAAAGGAAGGCTCGCTCGAGCTGGGGGTTTATGGCCAGAAAGATTATTTTATGATCCATAACCTCCAATAACTCGTCATATGCAGTGCAAGAGGATTGAGAGGGTTCAGTCTCAACTTCCTCACCCTCAAACATCTCCTGCTCTTCCTGGGCATAACCCAGCAGAGCACTAGCCGCTGAATCTGATGATGTCAGAAAGATCGCATCATCACAATCCAGCAGCTCACTCTCGTTCTCGGCCGACGCGCACGAAAAGGGGCGGTCCCTCTCTAACTCATTGGCCAGATCCAACTGTGAACCCCACGATTTCATCCGCCTCCGTGCCTCGGCAGCGGTGGGTCCCGAATCGCGGGAAGCAGACGGCTGCCCCTCTTTCCTCGAAAAGAGGGACAGACGAGAGCGGAGCTTTTTCATAGAAAAAAAGGCTCACAGTACACGTAGATTTTCCCCTCAAGGACATCGCGTGCGTGCTCTTTGCTCAAACAAAAGACGCAAAGATTGTGTGTGTCATCGGGTGTCAAATAACGAGGACACGGATCCACACACTTCTTAAACGCCTTGCTAGTGCTCGCCATGATAATAGAGAGAAAACTGTACTCTTACCAGATTGCACTCTTCAAACAAACCAGTCAGTGAAGACGAAAATAGTGGATGATGTATTCTCCCGGCGCCACTTATACTGTGGTCGCGCCGGTAGTGACGTCATAGGCTGTCGCCGGCCAACAGGTGGTGTTTTTATATGTATGCTTCAGACACGAGTCACGCTGACGGCGTCCCCCATAGCGACCCCTAGGGGGCGCAGTTCGAAGTTCCCATGAAGGGGAACTGACGTTTCGACACGGTGTTGAGATCCCGAAGCGCAGATGTTCAAACGAAGCGTGATTCGAAACACCCATATCACGTGATTAAGGCGAGTCGAAGCATCGGGGCGTGTCACAAGTGTTTCGAGACATCGCATACCTGCCGATTCTGCGTTTGATTGACAGGGTCGGAAACAAATCACACAATTGCACATCTGTCTCTACCTTACTCCCACAAAGTTTACAAGTGGAGTTAACGCATCTTCACTTCGTAGGTTTTTGTGAGAGGATTTTTTTCAAAAGATGGAGAAATTCTATGTAAAAAAAATAAGTAGGCTAATTCCATCAACAGCAGAACATTTTATTTTTAAATAAAAATCTTTATATGTATAAAAAAATTAAGACATTGTGGCTAGATGTATTTTATTGTCTATTTTTCATTACCAAAATACCACTTATTTAGTCACAAAGAGTTCATTCAGAGTTCAGACCGATGTTTCAATACTTTACAAGAACAGAACAATACAGACAGCATTCCAGTCGAGCACACCAACCACTCCCCCAAATCACTTGGGGCACGTTCAGGTTCACACCGGTGCCCAACGTTTTGCTACGGTTTCCGGGTTGAAAGACATGCCAAAACAGCCTGCCGCTGGTTCTCAGCCTCTCTCTCTCTCTGTCTGTGTGTGTGTGTGTGTGTGTGTGTGTGTGTGTGTGTGTGTGTGTGTGTGTGTGTGTGTGTGTGTGTGTGTGTGTGTGTGTGTGTGTGTGTGTGTGTGTGTGTGTGTGTGTGTGTGTGTGTGTGTGTGTGTGTGTGTGTGTGTGTGTGTGTGTGTGTGTGTGTGTGTGTGTGTGTGTGTGTGTGTTTTCAGGACAGTGATGGCCTGAAGTGGGAGATGCTTGTGATATTTGTAGAGATCTCATCCAACTGGCCAGCCATCCTTGAGGAAATGCCAAGAGGCAGGGGTGAGCTGTTGTCATAGCGATGCATCAAGTATGTCCTCTTTCTACCTTTCTGCCAATCAGCCGTGTATTATTCACAGTATGACTCAGTCCTGCTCAATGAGCCAATCACAATCTCCTGCACAGGAGGAAATGATTCTCAGGACAGATATGAAAAATAAGCCTGCTGAACTCTGCTGTGTGCCCTGGATGGGCAAACATCCACCTCTTTCAACTCACTAATAGGAGATGGTCAATCTGACTGCCATGTTGTTTTGAATGTAATTTTATTAACTAAACATTTATAAATCTGAATCTGATCTAAATCTGGAAATTATGTTGTTATAAAGTACATTATGGAATTTGGCATTTAGAAAGAATGTGTCTGTGAAGTTTTAGCTCAAAATAACCCACACTTCATTTATTCTATCACTTAAAAAAGCCTATTTTGAGTGGAAGCATACACACGCTGTTTTCGTGCATGTGTCTTTAAATGCAAATGAGCTGCTGCTCCCTTCCCCCTTTTCCAGAATTTGTTTTAATTATCATGTCTATTGCGCTGAAATTGTGCGTTTTAAAGCATATTTAGATAAAACTTCTGATATGGTTTCCTAAGCATACACATCCAAAGCACGCGCACAGAAAGCGGCTGTCACACGGCATGTAAGTAGGCCTACTATACTAAGTTCTCTTTCATATATTATTGTGCTTAAAGGTGACCTATTATGCCCCTTTTTACTAGATATCAAATATGTCTCTGATATCCCCAGAGTGTGGATATTAAATTTTACCTCAAAATATCCAACAGATAATTTTTTATAGCTTGTTAAAATTGCCACCTATCCACAAGTTCCCTACGCCCCATGAGGCCTTGCGTCAAAAGTGGGAGTGTCTTCCGGTTCGAAGTAACCAAGTGGGACTGTCGGAGTTTCTCCGCGTCTGGAGAGTGTCAGTGCCGCAAATCATTTCATCTAGTTACCAGCTAACATAAACTTTAATGACTTATAAAATAATTTTAGCTCAAAACTCACTTTCAGACTGCAGGGAGGGTTTTAGTGAAGCGCAGCAGAGCTTCTGGCCTGACGGTGGAAACGCAGTGTGATTTTGGGCTCGGTGCTACAGGTCTGAGGCTATTCGCACCATCCTGCCTACTGAAAACACTGGCTCGCACTGGCCCAACTGTGGAAAAGACCCAAAAAACACTTAGCCTCTTCGCTAATTAGCACACAAAATACCATTGGTATACTACTTCCGCCACCTCACCGGAAGTTTTACCCACGTTCTTTTTTACAGTAGCGCCCCCCGGAAACTTGTGGATAGGGTATGAGCCAAAACGTGCCATGTTTGTGTTTATTGTATGTGCACTTATAGTGTATTTAAAATCTTAAAAGTATGAATATAAAACTAGATTTAATATTATATTAAAGGAATAGTTGACCCAAAAATTTAAATTTAAAAAAAAAAAAAAAAAACATTACATCACTTGTTCCCCTCTCTGCAGTGAATGGGTGCCATCAGAATGAGAGTCCAAACAGATGATAAAAACATAACAATAATCCACAAGTAATCCATTTCAGTCCATCAATGAATGTCTTGTGAATTAAAAAGCTGCATGGTTGTAAGAAACAAGTTCATCATTAAGGCATTTTAACTACAGTATAAACCATAATTTCTTGCCATGAAAAGTCCATCCCCTGTAGTTGTCTCACATCAAAATCCACAAACATGTTTGAACTGTTTTGGACTTACTTTTGGAGTACTTAAAGTACACTTCCATGACTATGTTTCTCACTTAACTTAACGCACACACTTTGTCAATTTAAAGGGTTTACGTTTAAGTTAATTTTAAATCTTTTTATCAACTTTGGCATGCTTTAAAAAAGTACATGTATTTTGATGTGTTATTTAATATTACATTTGAAATGAACATATTTTAAATTTTAACTGTATAAAATAAATACACACACACACACACACACACACACACACACACACACACACACACACACACACACACACACACACACACACACACACACACACACACACACACACACACAAATGAACAAATGCTATGCTGGTGTTGCCTCATGGGAACTCAAGTACGTGTTCCTGTAAATCATCCTTCACTGGCACACATCCCACTATATATTTCACAGCGTCATTGGTCTGTTTCTGGCCTGTGGTCTCTGTAGGTGCAGAGGGTGGGCCTGTATGACATATTTTATGACTCCATTGTGTTTGAGTTGCTGGAATGTGTGTATCTACACTGGCCCTCCTTAACCTCTGAGGGTACTACATGAGTTAATTTTTCTCCAGTGTTCAAGTGTTCAATTGTATGAGACCTCCAGCCACTCAGCTCTCATAAAATACTCTGTAGACTTCCCAGAACATCATTTGACTCATCGTGCTGTACTTCTGTCGATAATTCAATTAATTGTGCTATCATACTATTGTTATTGCAATTTGTTCTATTCCTGGTTGGAAATTAAAGGGATAGTTCACCAAAAAATGAAAATTCTGTCATTAATTACTCATCATGTCGTTCCAAAGCAGCAAGACCTTCGTTCCTCTTTGGAACACAAATGAAGATATTTTTTGATGAAATCTGAGAGCTTTCTGACTCTTTAGCTTTATACAGCAATGCAACTATCATGCTCAAGGCCCAGGAAGGTAGTAAAGACATCGTTAAAATAGTCCATGTGACATCAGTGGTTCAACCTTACAGGTTTGCAATGACACGAGGGAGAGTAATTAATAACAGAATGTTCATTTTTGGGTGAACTATCCCTTTAAGAACTATGGGTTATGAAAGCATGTGGCATTAGTAAAATGCCCTTGCTCGTTCATTACCGTCTACCAGAGGGAGGCACTATTATCAAGTGTGCTCAGCTTTGTTATGCAAAAAAACAGCGTGACTCTCAAGCTTTTAGCTTTTATAACACATTTTATGAGTTTGGTGCGCACTGTTATGCACACTATGAATCTAGTCCCACATATGCTATAAATTGACATTTATTGTTTACCATACAAGTGTGGTTTACTGTCGCATTTATTTAAAGCTGTTCTGTTTGTGCAGCAACTGTTAAGTGCGAGAAAGCTGAGATGCTGAGATTAATGCTTACATTTGCTGTCATTCTGTCAACTCCCAATAACCTCATGGCCTGGATTCATGTTTTCTCACCTGATCCTTTTGTCACTGCTTATCCTGCAGACTAAATATTAACTCTCATACGCTTAGGTGAGGTAATGCAAGGTGTCCTTACATTATGCTGTAAGTCAATCTCCATTTTTATCATTGTGAATTGTATCTTGACATGAATATTAAAACATATTACCTTTTTTATTTCAGAATTTGCAGTGCTCCTATAGGGAACGCTGAGATGGAAGGAAAACGTCAATGCTTTTGATTTCTGTTTCATTCCAGAAACATTCATTCATTTGCAAAACTTTTGTGATAAGAACTATATAAACTATGCAAGTGAGTGCAAATATTGTGTGAGAGAATGCAGTTTCTCTGGGTTTATCAGAGGAAGGAACTTTTTTGCAAGAGAATGTGAAAACTTTTCACCTTTTCGAAATATTATTTTGCCCCAAATCATCCTCCCCTAAGAGTCTCTGACAGAAGGCTAAGGTCTCTTTTTAAGAGCTATTAAAACAAATCTATCCATATATCATGAAAGACACATTTAAACTGTGTTATTTAGAAATATCATATTTATTAAAAATACATTTGAATAACAATGCAATATGCATATTGAATTATTCCGTCCATTTGGTACACTACAACACAAGATAAGTACAAAATGTCTTGGTATTGTCATCTGTCCCTAACAGACAACTCATTCATTTTTACACCATTACTCAGAACAGTGACTATGAAGTCAAGCGTACATCAAAAGACATATGCTGGAAGCAGTGTTTTAATACACTTTCCTGGCGAGGACAATATCGTGTTACAGAAGTTTAATTAGAAAACTGATGTTCCATCTTTCACACGGAAGACTGCAAGTGTTCTGCAAAACAGACTTTATCTAGACATCAGTATTTTAGTACCTCACTCACCCAGCTGTCAGCAAAGACAGTTAAACACTCGTGTGCTCACTTTCTGAGCTTAACTTAATGCAGTCCAGGATATCTGACTTAGTGTTTTATTAGTAATAGCCTGAATTAAACACCTTCTCAATTTAAAGGGGTCAATTCATAGGGTTGTTTTGTTTATTTTCTCCCTGAGGTTCTCTTATAAGATTAGTAAAGTTTTATAACCATTTTATACTGCTTTTTGACTGTGTTTATGTCTTTGGACTAATATTTGGCAGGAAGCCCTTTTCAATTCATATTTAAGGATGATATTTCAGGTTCACACTCTGGGCTTGCTTACCTTTTAGAGAGGCGAAAGGTCACACATTATACAACATCAGACAGGCGAGCTGCATACAGAACTGCCATAAGTCATGTACATGTTATCATAAGCCCCGCCATTACAGCGAGATATGTAGATAGAGGAATTCAGACGTGGGAGCGCCTCTTATCTTCATATATGATCCATGCATCATGGACATATTTGTTATATCTGTATATACACATTTACACATGGCAGTTCTTATAATAGTGGTACAAAATGATTTATATAAAGATATAGCATGCATGTTCAACATTTGTTATCATTTGGATGTATTTCAAGTATTTTACAATTAGGACAGCATCTGGTAAATTGTCCTGGCAAAAATTTACATTAGACTTTACATAAAGATTTACTGTAATTCCCTTTGTCTGTTCACATTCTGTTAATCATTTTTCCATGTTATATCATCTTTAATAGTACCTCATTAGCTGACAGATCTAATGAGTGCTTCATTTGAATTAATGACATTTACAGAAATGTCATGTCACACAAACAAGCTCCATCAACAGGTCATCTTAACACTTTCATCCACATATAAGCATCTCTCTTAGTATTACTTATACACATGATACCAACTTTTTTCTATCATTACTTCAAGCCCATTCATTGTTTTCTTGTGCATTTCTCTCCCATCTTGTTCCTCAGTCTGGAAACCATCTGCAAATGGCAAAAACTACCACTTTGTCCTTTGCTTTTTGGAAAAGCTGCCCCATCGCAGACCATCTGCTCAATGTCTGATGAGAAAACAAAAGCTGAGAGTTTACATGCTGCTCATTCACTGTGTGCATGATATCAGTTGTACTGAAACAACACTGTGGAGAGATAGAGCCGTACTGTCCAAACAGTGCTAAAACAACAACTGACCTGGAACACAAACCCTGGACATCATTGGGGACCAAGTACTGAACGCCTTGTTGTTTCTGTTTTATATTGTTTCAGTTCTGACCTCTTTTTCTTCTTGCATGGGAGTCAATGGCAGCCCATATATAAGGTAAGAAGTTGTGAAATTTGGCACACCAATTAAAGGTGTCTAAATAGCACACTAAATATCAGCAGCTTAGGGGGTTCCAACTTGGACCACCTTGGATCTTTATGTTCCTTTAGTAACCTTTAAACATTTGCACTGTCCAAACAGTGCTAAAACAACAACTGACCTGGAACACAATATATTGTTTCTGTTCTGACCTCTTTTTCTTCTTGGGAGTCAGTGACAGCCCATATATAACCCTGGTAAGAAGTTATGAAATTCGGCTCACCACTTAAAGGTGTCTAAATAGCTCTATGAGCAGCTTAGGAGTTACACTGCTTGATTTATATAGATTTCTTTTATAATATATTTTTGTACTTTTTGATGCCTGGGCTGGATAAAAATTATTAGAGAAAATTAAAAATATCTTCATTTGTGTTTCAAAATTGGTAGTTTTATGGGTTTGGAATGCCATGAGGGTAGAAAACTATGTATTTAATTTTTGGGTTTAAATCATAATATTTGAAATAACTGGCATTAAAATCATACTTCTGCTGTTTTTTAATTGCAATGTACTTGATGTCACTGAGGTTCCTTGCTCTAAATTTGCTGCTTGTATTTATGCATCTTACATAAAGTGACTAAAGGATACATTTTTGTTTATTAACTTAACTAGTCAGCATTTGTTAACAGTGTTGAGCAAGTTATTCTAAAAAGTAATTCATCACTAGCTACTAATTACATCTTAAACAATGTAATTAGATTACTGTACTAATGTATTGCATTACTTATTACTGATAACTTACAGTTTTTTTCCAACTGCTTACAAACAAAATCTTTACTTGTCACATAATTTCTGAAAGCTGACACTCAACCATCAGAACCGCACACCAAATCTGAAATTTTCAATTTCATAAAACACTTTTTGCAAAACACAATTCTCAGTGTAACACACACAAATCCAAGGTGTTTGCAAATGCTTGCTTTTGATATATTTTGTGATGTTTTGAATGCAGTGCTTCGTTTTGCAAGAGATGTGAGGCATTTTGCATTTTGTGTGTGCAATTCTTGGATGTGTGTGTAAAGTTTTGAAAATGTGTGTAAGCAGTTGAAAAGAAACTGTAAATCCCATATCAGCCTAAACCAGTTGAACAATACAAGGATAAATATGAAATAGCTATTTTAATTCTTTCAAATAAATAATATAAAATTGAACTGACTAAAGTATTTAAAGCAGTGGTCTCGGTAACACTTTATTTCGTCCACTTTAGACATTCTACTAACAGTATGTAACTTTGCAACTATGTCAACTAGCAGTCATTAGAGTATTAGTAGACTGTCTAATACCTTCTAACACTATATTTTGATGGGTCCACAACATACAACATACTGACTATGAGAAACTTTGTGATGTATATGCCAACTTCTACTAACCCTAAACCTACTCTAACAGTCTACTCTGAGAGTTAGTAGACATTAATGAGAATTAGTTGACATGTAGTTACAAAGTTACTTATAGTTATTAATGTCCATCAAAATAAAGTATAACCGTGGTCTCAAACTCAATTCCTGGATGGCCACAACTCTTCACAGTTTTGCTCCAACCATAATCAAGCACACCTGATCCAGCTAATCAAGGTCTTCAGGATCACTGGAAACTGTGAAAGCAGATGTGAGTTGGATCTGCTTGGAGCTATGGCCCTCCAGAAATGGAGCTTGACACCACTGATTTAAAGGGAGAAGGTAAAAAATATACATTTTAACATTATATGTTAAACTTTAATGTTAGATCCACTATTGTTTTATATAGAATTGCCATATAGGCCTACAATATGTAATGCAATTACATCAATAGTAACTGTACAGAAAAAATTAAGAGCAATCCCTTACTTTTTCAAGGAAAATTATTTAAATTACAGTAATGCAGTACACCCAAGACGGATCATTCAAATATAAGTCTTAGTGTCAGATTTTGACCTTCATTTTCCATAGTTATTGCCGTAGGAAGTAGCAGAGGATGTATTTTTCAGCCTACCTGATTAACACTACTCTGGCCACAGATAGTCCAGTTTCTGATGGCCCAGAGCGATCATGGAGTTTCTGTTTGTCCTGGGCCGTTCTGCTGACATCACATCTGGGCTGTGAGGAAGACAGACACCATTTTAGCAATCTTAGTAGCAGTAAACAAATTTCGTAGTGTAATTTGGGTGTGGATATACCATAGCATGCTAAACACTGGGACACTACTTTAAAAATTGTAACCACGTATTACATAACCTTTTCCAGATAGCACCAATGAGAATTCTTAATGCCCCATTAAGTTCATCTGAATTAATGTAAGACAGTCTGCCCTGGTTTTTAAAATCGCACAGCACTTACGCAACACACTGATTATTACAGTATGAAAAAACAGAGACACAGAGCAAATACTGTCTCTTAAAGTCAGCATATTGCATGAATCACCTCAGAAAATATCTGCTCTCGGGAGGAGAGTGCGTTCAGCATAGCTCTCATATCTCATCTAATGAGTGAAATACATGGGGCATTCGCTTACTCCCACCAGCATACCTCCAACCTGACACTACTGCCCTGAACTATTCATCTGAGTCTGTGCCAACCTGTGTGTGGGATCGCAGCTCACTAGTGGAATAGGTTGAGGTTCAAGTTGTTGTTTTTTATTGAGAGAAAGGACATTTCTCAAGGGTATGTCCCTAAAATGCTCTTCTCAGATGAAGTATCTGTTATTAGTTCAGAAAGAATGTGGAGGCGATGTTGCAATTCACTCATCAAACCTGGAACTATCTCTAGCCTTTTCAACCAATCAGAATAAAGAACTGAACAGTGTCACAGTATAAACTGATTCATTAACATATAAAAAGGTGCGGTATAGATGTACTAACATCAAGTATTGGTGACGTCCACAAAACCCATGCTACTGGGAGTTCAGTGACTGAATCAGGGTTGTTATTAACATACTGGCTGTTTATTAGTACTTAGAAAGCACATATTCTGCATGACCATATTCTACATCTCTAATCTTACCCAATACCTAAACTTAACAACTACCTTGCTAATTATTAATAATCAGCAAATTAGGAGTTTATTGAGGCAAAAGTCATAGTTGTTAATAGCTAGAATTGGACCTTAAAATAAAGTGTGACCAGATTGTTTATTTTTAACTAACGTAGTCAACTAATGTTGGGGGGGAAGGAGGGGGGCTTAATAAAAATTAAAGAAGAACACAACAAAATTACTAAAACTTAAACTAAAATACAAAAATATATCAAATAAGATATTGCAAAATATGAATAAATACTCCAATAGTATGAGATCCTCAGTGTTGGGGAGTAACTAGTTACATGTAACGGAATTACGTAATTTAATTACAAATAAAAGTAATTGTAATTAGTTACAGTTACTAAGAAAAGATGTGTAATTAAATTACAGTTACTTATGAAAAATTAAGGATTACAAAGAGGGTTACATCTGATTTTTTCACACACACTCCTACATACAGATTTAACTGTTTGTTTTTCATAAATTGCAGTGACTGCTCTAAAATATGAAGCACCAATGTTTCAGAAATGTATATCATGGTTTTCCGATAAGTCTTATATTTCCTATATGGGTTTATGTATATGCTTTTTTTAAGATTAAACTGTTTTTTCTAAGGCATCATTAGATTCCAGTGTTTCATATCATAACTAGCAAAGATTTGATTTTAAAATCAATATCATAGCTATTAAACAATTTATTGTTATGATTTTAAATCTGTATTTAACCTCATAATGATTTTAAAGTAAGTCTGATTTTGAGGTGGCTGTGCTTCAAAGAGGACATCAGATGCCTATTTTCCACAAGTTGTATGATTCTTTAGGGTAATCTTGAAATGGTCTCGGTGGGCGTGTAAAAGAACACAGCGACTCGTTTCGGTGCATATCTCTTTACATGTTAATGAGCTCTGCTCACCGCCCTCTCTTCTGTGGAAGAGCAAAGGCGATTTGCAGATAATCATAAACAAATATAAAGTGAGAGACTTACTTCTTCTGGAGGTGCAGCTGCATCATGAACAATGGTTGCTGATCCATCCTTTAGTTTTAACTTTTTAACAAAACTTGCCTTGAATTGGCCCTTATTCAGAAAGCAGTCTGGAGTAAAATGATTTGCGCAGCCAGAAATAAACTAATTTAGAGAAAGTGAAGTGACATGTGGCCAAGGATGGTGACCCTACTCAGAATTTGTGCTCTGCTTTATTAAACCCATCCAAAGCGCACACACACAGCAGTGAACAAATGTGAACACACACCGGAGCAGTGGGCAGCCTTCTATGCTGAGGCCCCCGGGGAGCAGTTGGGGTTCGGTGCCTTGCTCAAGGGTCTCACCTCAGTCGTGGTATTGAGGACGGAGAGAGTGCTGGTTATTCACTACAAAATCAAAATTGCTTGATAATTGAGACTGTTTTGGCTTTTGGGGGGATCAAAAAAGGAGTGAATTTTTACCATTGTAGGGTGATTGTGTCCACACACTGCAAAGACACTTATATGCAAATGAAGATATTTTGCATCCAACATCTCCTTTAAAATTAAAATATTATAATCTTAATTCAAGTGATGAAGGCTTTTGAGAGTCTGACAGTAATTAGAGTTAAACTCTACTGTAAGTTTAACCCTGCCTGCTTTGCATGTTTGAAAATGATTAATAGTTGAAAATATTAGAAATTTAGAAAAGTAATCAAAAAGTAATCAAATGTAATCAGTTACTTTACTTTATAAAGTAATTGAAAAGTTACACTACTTATTACATTTTAAGTAGGGTAACTTGTAATCTGTAACCTATTACATTTCCAAAGTAACCTTCCCAACACTGGAGATCCTATACTTAATCAGTGTTCTGCTCTCCGCTCATTCATACAATGTGGTGCTAGTCACCGACTACCACATGAGCCCAGTGCTGAAGTATTTAAGAGGAGGCAGCGTACAGGCGAGATTACGCCCCGCAGCTTAGCGTTACAGCGTGCGGTTGTGATGAGAGCCTTATCTTGCATCACATGGACACATAGTGAGTCATAGCATCAAAAGAGCAGAGCCATTAGTAGTACTTGTGTTTGGATGCGGCTTCCCAGAAGTTACTGTATGTGCTCCCATTGGAACTTCAGGGTGGAGTGCTAAAGCTTTAAAACATTTCCATTCTGATTCATTTTTAATATCGTAACCAATCGTCTGTGAAATAATATGTCAATTTGACTTTTAGAAATAATATATAAATATTTGTTTTTCTTCAGAGGGAGATCAAATCTGAGTGTTGCTTTGAGTGCTAATGATCTGAAACTCCTGAATGAGTATGAAAGCATGGATGGAGTACCGGTAAAGCTGTGGACAGGATCTCTTCAGGGAGCCTGAAGACAGTCCCAGCCGGCTCTGGTTCCTCAGTTTGGTCTTCTTCACCAGTTCCTTCACTCTTCCCCATGTATAGTTCTCACTCAACTGTGATACACAAAGTTACACTGTAAAAATGATTGTCATTTTTAGCATGTAAGAATACTACAGTACAATTGGTTAGGTTCGTTGAATTTATTTTTTTAACCTCATTTGTAAGTTGCTTTGCATAAAAGCAAAATGAGTAAATGTAAATGTTAAAGTAAATCCCCTTATACGGTGAAAACACTGTAATAGATCTTATTGCGTTTAATTCGACAGTAAATACTGCTAATTGTGCAGTTTTTTAAGTGAAAAAGAATAAGTAATCTTGTATTTTACAGTGATAAGCCATACACTGACATTCACTCAATTCCTTACATGACACTTTACATTTGAGTCTTTACATTTAAATAATTGTGTTTCTTGTTTATTTGTTAACAGTTCTGCACATTAGGGTTTTGTTACATATTATGCTGTTAAATTAATGTTAATTGCATTGTTTGTGTGCACCCTCTATATATTTGTATTTACCCCAGCTTGTAATTTTTTTTATTTAAATTCAATCTATACATTTTAAATATTGCTTCCATATTTTTACAGTAAAGTTCTAGCAAACACAGCTGCTGTTTTTACCATTAATATTTGTGTATGATAGTGAGATACACATGAAAGCCATTCATAATACCAGTGGACTTTTAATTAGTCAATGCATTTGCATTACTTTATTAGGTAACACTTTAGTATAGAGACCAGTCCTCACTATTAACTAGTTGCTTATTAGCATGCCTATTATTAACATACTGGCTGTTTATTAGTGCACATATTCTATTTATCTGCATAACCATATTCTACATCCCTAATCCTACCCAATACCTAAATTTAACAACTACCTTACTAACTATTAATAAGCAGCAAATTAGGAATTTATTGAGGCAAATGTCATAATGGTTTGTTAATAGCAAGAATTGAACCTTAAAATAAAGTGTGACCATATGATTATTATTATTTATGCTAAGTTTGGAGTTTCTATGTCGAGTGGAATGTTTTGTCAGCTTCATTTTCATTTTCTTTTGAGTCAGCTACTACCTTCTCGAATAGTGTGATGAGTAAACGGATGAGACAGAGAGGCTTGACCAAACATTGGCTGTAATTCTGCTTCCTCTGGGTGTTTGTCAGATTGAGTCAGCGGTGTAGATATTTGATTGACTCACCTGTCTGTGATGAGCGGAGAGGACCTCAGCGCTGTCACTCAGGTACTTGGCCTCTCCCTCGGTGTAGCTCCTTCGATTCAGACCCCTCCTCCAAACAGGAAGAGCAGGTTGGCAACCCATGTCACCATCTGTCCAAAATAAAAGAAGCAGTTTTATTATCATCGAAACACACTATACTAGTGTTCATAAACTATTATGGACAATTATAAATGTGTTATCCATGACTAAACTCTAGACTCTCTGAAGGGTGTGGTTTGTATACACACTGAAATATACAGTACATTAGCTCTGTTTTCCTGCCCACCAAAAATCCCTGGGATATGTTTCTCCTCTCTATATGGAATTCCAGAAATTACACCTATAGCTGAAATATTAATTTCCCATTTCTCCAGAGACTAATGTTTGGTTGCCCACCCACCTGATGGAACATGAGATGGAAGAAAATAACCAGGAAAAACATGTCTACGTGCAACGTGGACAGCAAGGGGTTAATCTATCTATTTTTCAGTTTAATTATGTGCTTATATAATTAATTCCGTTATCAGATTACTATCAGGCGTAGATAAGCCTGCTCGATGCCTTACAAACATTAGGCTTTTTCAATAGGGGCTCCAGCCTGTGTAAACACAGATTAATCTTAGCACTTAGTGTATGACTCCAGGTGTGTTTGCACACTGACCTCTCATTGCTGCCCTGAGGGGGGTGCGCGTGACCTCAGGGATAGTGCTGAGGTCAGACAGTGTGCTGCTTGATGCCATCAGGCTGTAGTGGTCACTGCGAAAGTGTCTCTTGAGCTCTTGGAAGGCCAAGCTAGCTGCTCCACAGCTACAGTGCTGCATGAAGAAGTCCTGAGAAAGAGAGTTGGAAGTGAGAATTTGTCTCATAAAACTGAGGCAGTTTGATTTATTCATTTAGTTAGTGATCTGTTTTATGAAGGTATGCACAGATGGGCCTACATTGTAAAATTACACATGGATTTGTAAAGCTTTATGTTTTGTATAGATTTAATGCTCCAAAAAGTAGCGTGGTCATTTGGGAAAGAAGAACGCGTAAAATTCAATTGGATGAATTTGTGGATGTTCACGCCCATGGGTCAAGGATGATAGCACATACTTGTCCCGGGGAATAGACATCTGGTTCAGATTTATTCAAGAGAAAAATGACCGAAGCCCTCAAACACAAGCATTCAGTGACATAAATACAATTTATGTCACACTATTTTTTTTTATTCTTGGGTAGCCTTGCTACTTGAAAAATAGGGTACATTTCTAATCCCACGTTGTCTGATTTTATATTTATTTTACAAAGCATAATTAATCTAGCTGTGATATAGACCCATAGTATGAACATATCAATCATATTTCAGACTTAAAAATATCTAACGAGAATGGCTTCATCACATATTCTGTGGACAGAGCTCAAATTAATGCAGATAGCAGCTCAGATAATTTGGTTTTAAAAAAATGAGAAGGATTGAGTTCATATTAAGAAGCAAGAGTCCTCATTTGCTCTATTTTATTCTATTGTTCTCTATGAGAAACAATTCAAATAATGAAGACATCTCACTAGTGATTTTTCATTCCCATGGAGAACATTTAAGTTTACATTTATTTTGCAACAGTTGCAATCGAGAAAACATCAAAATGACCCTGAATTGCTTTTCCAGTGGGAAATGTCTTTATCTGGGTCACTATTTAAGCATTTTCCACATGTATCACACATCATCCCTTGGACCACCTGAACAGCTAAAATCTGCTAGTGTCATTTCCACCAATTATTCTTATTGTTAACAATATTTGCCTCTCAACTAAATGTAGAGTGTAGTAGATATGACTTGTATTTTGTGTATTGAAATGCATAAAGGGTCTTCGATGGAGTCTTTGATCCATTCATCTGAAAAGTTTTTAACATGGCAGTGTTTCTTAGTCAGAGTGATAAGACGCTTCCCAAATCACTGTTTATCCCAGATTATCCTCTTAGTTCCATTACATTAGTTTTTGCGTGGTAAACGCTGTCTGACTGATGGGGTGATGATACCAAGACGGATGGTGTTTTTGAGGATTTTTTTTGTTGTTGTTGTTGTTGTTGTTGTTGTTGTTGTTGTTGTTGTTGTTGTAGCACAGATTCCTTTGAAAGCATCTCTGAATCGTAGAGTCTTGATGTTTTCGAAAAGAAAGAAGCATATGCTCTGAACATGGACTGAAGATGAAAGAATTCACCTTAAATGTCCCATAAACCAAAACACCAGATGCTTCAACCTGATGTGATGGAGCGTATCTGTTCCTTGGATCGGTCAGGGCTGATAACTGAGGAGAGCAGGGTGTAGAACTAACAAGAGAGACAGAGGACACTACAATGGGGGTAATTAAATAGTTTCTGAGTTCTGAATGCTTTTTATGAGTACAGATGAAAGCGTGTTGTGAGGGTTTGGGGGCGGGTGGGTAAAACAGCCCGGGAGGAGACGGGCGAGATAGCTTGGTTGATTATAGTGGAGACTGGGGCACGTTTCAGGAGTTCCCCTGCTTTTTGAAGTGTGTAAGAGCATGCTGCTGCCTGTTGTTTTTTTCTCCAAAGACACACAGCTCAGAGAATCTAAAAGACCCAGGGAGTTCAAGAAGGGTGGTCCACAGAATATTCCTGTATGTCACAGTTTTCTGTTTGGAATTATGAGGAATAAAGGATTCAACAATCTGGATCCACTGATCTGTTTTTTTTTTGGCTCCTAACGATTCCATTAACAATTCTTTCAATATTTTTGAAAGTATTTTTGAGTATATCTGAACAAATCTTTCGACTGATTCTAAGAGATCGTTCAGTTTAAGACCTTATCAACCTGAAGAGATTTGATCAACCTGATCTCACGAGAGAACAAAGCTATTTTAAAAGTGTGCAATTTTGTACAAAAAATACATGAGTTGTATACAAACTTAGTATGAGTTAGAGAGCAGATAGTAAAAAAAAACCTTACAAATTCATATGAATTTGCAACAAATCAAAACGGTCATACACTGTCGTGAGACTGTGTTGGATCTTTTTGGTCTTTTTGACCATTTCAAAAATCTGGTTTCATTCATGAATCACTCTACACTTTGTTGTGTGGAACCTCTGGGGACGACGCAATATAAAGTTGTCTTGTCCATTTATTGTCTTTACTGTCATGCTTGCATAGTGCTACAGGACTGGGTGTTGTGAGAATCATTCACTTCCAGTATTTTAAATGAATGCAATCAGTTCTTATTCAGAACCTAAACCTAAAGCAAACAATACATGTTTGGTTTCTGTAAAGAGGAACAATTTTAAAATGTCCTTCTTTCTTTTGCAGGTCTTTCTCTCTTGCTTTCTTTGATGACTTTGAAGTGCAGGCTCCCACTGAGCTCACTCACTGTGACCGTGGAAGTCTTTTCCGGCCCCAGGGCCCAAACTGACAGAGCCAGTTTAGAGATGACTCTCTGAAAAACCATGAACAAAACAACTCTCATTCAACAGCACAGAGTCTAGAGACCAGGAAGATGTCTACACAATATAATGCCTTGGCCTTTAGTCAGGTAAGCAAAGGACTAGAGCAGCGGGAGAACTGGGGTAGACGACGGGCAAATGGACAGCTGCATTAGATAAAATATAGGTTCCAAAAATTATATTAAAAATAAAGGTTCCAAAAAGGATTTTTCGCAGCAGTGCAATATAAGAGCTACTCTGGGTTCCCCAAAAAACCTTTCAGTGAGCAGTTCTTAAAATAACTTTTTTTTATTCTGATTTTATATGACAATACATAACTTAACATAACTGAATGTTACAAATACATTTAAGGATGTTTTTAGTGAATTTCCACTTTAATGGAAATGAGGCATGCACTCATTTTTTAACTTGTATCCGCTTTTAACAAAGATAAGTTCCCTGTAGACTCAATATTTTGGAATTATGTTACTAATTTTGGAGCAGTTCAAATTCAAAGGGAAAAACAAAGGCTGACATGTTAGAAAAACACCCATGACTTCACAAAACATTGTAAAACATGTTGATATTTTTTCCTGTGGTTTTGGGCTGATAACATTCAAGCCAGATGTTCCGTCTTGAGCTAAGACGGGAAAACAAAGACGCAGTGTAGAGTTTAGATTTTTATGGGTTACACATTGTTAACTCAAGTGAATCTGAACAACTTTGCGATTGACCAGAACTCCTTCTCATTTTTGCATTTTGCAGTAAACAAATGACATAATCCTTTCTGCTTACCAGCATATTTTTTGTTAAGTTTATATTGATGTCCATCTGTTTTTCAATCCCATTTTTAATCAAACAAAATATATTTGATGCCTGAGTGAGCTTCTCTCAATGACCCTCAAAACAAAGACACAGTAAAAGACTTTCGTCCTGAATAATGTCAACACGGGGCACATAAAAACAAATTAAATCCATGTGAGGGGACATCACATCCTTTGAAACGAATACCCCATCTGCGTACGGGTCGAAAAGGGCAGAACCCAGCAGCTCTATTTATTAAATACGCTTTTATCCATCTTGACCAAAAGCCCCTAAACCCCACTCAAACCAGCTGGATTTACACTGACACAGTATTAACCAATAATCCCTTGCCCTAGGGCATCAATATAACCCCCGCAACAACTCATAAATCCAACACGTCATCTTTCATACTCAGACCTAAAGCAGTGCATTTCAGATTGAGAATTATGGTGTGTTTCCAAATCTTCATCTACACAAGTATATGAATCAGGTAAGCCGGGGCTGTCCATACCTGCTCCTGGAGGACCAATGTTCTGCAGAATTTAGCTACAACCTACTTGACTAAATATTTCTAGTACTCCTGAAGACCTTGTTTAGCTGATTCAGGTGTGTTTAAACAGTAATGGAGCTAAACTCTGCAGGATAGTAGCCTTCAGGAGTAGGATTGGACACCCTTCAGTTAAGCTCATAAAGACTAATGCTGTCAGATGATTGATACCTCTTTAGTCTGTATCACTCGGCCTTCCTTCTGCAGGCCACAGATCTGTTTCTGTAGTCGAAGGTTGTGTTCCTGTAGCTGTCCGATCTTCTCTATGAGCTGGCAGATGTGCTCTAGGTACCCCAGTCCAGAGCCTAGTGGGTTGGACTGACTGGCTTGGTTCACCTGGTTGTCAAGACAAAACAGAGACAAAATCATTGAAGTTTTCATAATAAAACCAAAAAAGGGGGCTGTAAACATTCACACTGGACACTAGGACTGCACCCTTGGGGAAAGACCCCCCACCCCTCTCTGGACAATAGGTTGGTTCTAAATAAAGGGATTACTGGAGATGTTTATGTACACCATAGGGGGTTAAGCAACTTTTGTGGAACAAGCCAACAAGAACAGTGTGAACTGCATCCTATTGTTTGAAAGGCAATGGCTCATTTGACGCGCTAATGAGCACAGAGCAAAGCCAAGGCTTCTACAGTTCATTCCAAGAGCATGACGGCATGTGTTCAGGTGGACCTGAGGTTCACAAACTGATGATGGCAGCACCATGATCTCCACCCTTTATTTAACACTACAAGTATTTTTACTATCGCTGTGGAATTCTTAATTGATTTATTACAGCTCTTGAAACACATTTAGCCAAAAAGATGGTCTAAATACAGTTTGCCAACTACTCCGCTGCCTTTCGTTAAAAAATCTGACACATTCCAGGAAACCAGATATTATTAGACCACTGTACATCATTCATTTCAACCAAGACTGACACTGTTATGTAATTAAATTGGTTTATGAAAACAAATCCCAAAATTCCAACGTAGTCTTTTATGTTTGCACCCCACTTTTTCATCTGAAAGCTTGAAAAACTGCATTAGAAATCGAAGGTTAGTTGATTGAAGGTGTGAATGATTGGTGGGAAACATGTTAGGTGCTGTTGTTTATTTGTTGAATCATCCTTCTATCTTTGGTTGTAAAGGTGCAGATGCTCACGTTTTTCAAAAATTTCAAAGGAAATATTGAATAAATATTTATACAATCTTCAACATTCCAAAAAGTGTCCCAACAAAAGCAGGATGTGAGTTCAGGTCTCTGGCTTTTTCCCTCCGAAAGCTTTTCCGTGCCACTTACGTCCAATCCAGTCCCAAAGCCCAGCAATAATGGAAACGCAGAGGCTAAACAATAGAGGACATGACGGAGAGATGAAATACTAGGAGCTGACATCACTCGCTTCCTCACACAGAGTGTGAGATCCTCGGCAGGTCACGCTTCTGCTCACTTGACTGTGAACTTTTCTCATGCCTTTCTAGTAGCCTTGCACTTCCAGCAAACTTCCATTATTGCTTTAAATGGGTCATATAAGACAACTCTTTATTTTTAATTGTTTTATTTTATTTCATACTGATTTACAACTTATAAATCATATACAACAAATGATAGAAGGGCTTTGTTAAAAGTAAAGTCACTAGTAGTGTCTAACATTGGGATTCTTCATATGTTGAGTGAGGAAAGTTATAGTAAACTATATATATATATATATATATATAATATATATATATATATATATTATATATATATATATATATATATATATATTATTTTTTTTATCTGTACTGGATTTGACCAAAAATTGCATATACTTTCTTTACTTCTGTCAATACAAATATAAAAGAAACAAGAAAACTACTGTGTATACTAGATGCTTGTCTGGCAAGAAACCCCTTTTGAGGCTCTTTCAGGCTTAGACTTGTTTAGATCATGTGAATGAACTACAGTCTTTCTCTCGTTTGTAGTATTGGAAGCCAGACAGGTGGCAGGTGTTCGCTCATAAAACGACAACCAGCTTGATGTGGGGTAACTAGAGGAACGTAACTTTGCCAGGCCCTATGAATGCAGAAACATGACAGATCTTATCTCTTTCCTCTACCAGGATCTCCAGTGACCCAGGAGAAGGGAAGACACAAACGTTTGGGAAAGCCCCACTCCCTTCCTCCCCCTCCTTCTCTTCTCAATGTGAAAGAATCTGCGTTTCTCACGTGTGTTTCTGCACAGACACAGAAACAAAGTGGGGAATGTTGTTCCATACAAAAAAAGAAAACACAGGGATCATTTTCTATAAAGCTGTTAACACTTAAGCATGACATTGCGTTTATTGATAGTGTATTGATGGTGTGGGGGGGATTTTAGCTCTCTGTGCTGTGAGGATGTGGGTTTTTAACCGCACCCTGAAGATCAAAACAAACTGAGGAAAACAATTATGCATATGCCTCTGGGTTGAATTGCAAGAACAATATTTTTCTAATTACATAAGCTCTGTATTTCCAAATATGAGGGAAGATATTAAAAAGCCAATCAGGCGTGTCTGAGAAAATAATCCTTTATTATTTGAAATATTTCACTGGGTCTGTTGTAAAGCAATACTAAGCATGACTCAGTGGAGAGGAATAAGGAACCATATGTGGGCTGTATTCAAAGATATAGGAAAATGTGTTTTATAGGTTTTTTTATACAAACATAAATGGTGCCTTCAACACAAGTTTTTAATGCATTTTCAATGCGTATGGACTTACACATTTATGTGCTTAACAAATGATGTATAATTCATCTGAAAACCTAATGAGAGATTTGAGAACTTTTTTAACAATGAATCATTTGAGGTGACACAAATGATTCACTGAATACATTTGGTGAATCAACATTTTGAATAATTGCTGATTCAATAATTCAACAATTAGGTTTTTCCTAATGCTCTCATGGGACTATAGTTTACTTTAGATTTTGAGGAAACAGGCCTGGGACACACTACGTTTACATTTACTTTACATTTATGCATTTAGCAGACTAGACTAGACTATTTCTTCACTAGACTATTTCACTAGACACTAGACTATTTTCAAATCATAACCAATTTTAAAACCATGGCAGACCACAGACATGAAGACAGTATCGAACGAGTTTTGGCCTTATAATCCTCAAAGATATGAATATTTTATATATCACTTAGCCCTACATATGCCATCATTGCAGTGTTTTTGTATTGTTAATATATTTTTGTAGAATATATTAATGTTGCTTTGACAAATACAATACGTTTAAAAATAAGTAAAAAAACAACCTTTTTATTATAAATTTTTTATATATTTGAATTTATCAAAAAAGATATTGGATCACTGTAAAACAATACAAAACACATCAATTTCGAGTCGATTATTCCAAGTTCACCTTGTTTTTCTTTCTACAGGTTCATTTACGGCCCATTATCACCCCACACTGTGACTGTGATCCTGGGAGAGATACACAGAGCTTGTGTTCTTCTTGAAGTTAGCACTATATTTTCATTTATTGTACTAGCGGTTATGAGCCTAAAACAAAGCTGAGAACTAATATTGTTGGCTGATATGATGTCTCACAAAACATGCTTTGAGTATTTATCCAAAGACGTCCCTTAGACCAAGAAGATGTGTTGATATTCTGTGTTTTTCTGTGTATCTGAAAACCATTGAAAATCGTTCAAGTGTCACGACCCGTTACATCACATTTCGGGGTGTCAGCCAAATGTTTGAAGCTGGATGTGGCGTACACAGCGCCAGTCTCCACGCCTCGTCTATCACTAGATTAAAGCCTCACACTCACACTCTGGAAATATTCGCTTTATGACTGTTTATATGTTACAGCTGAGGAATGCAACTCCTCAGCTGTAGCTGTCCTGGGGGTGGGGGTGGCTGTAAGGGCAACAGCAATTATGCAGTCTTCATTCCTCCCTGACACCATATTTTGGTTCCATCAACTCGGACTCAAAAAATGCTTTTAATGTCCCATAGACCCACTTATAGAGAGACTTGCATATGGAGGCTAGCAGGCAACCAGCCGAACACATGCATTTGATTAACACTCAGAGTCTAAATCTCTTTTAGGTTTTTTAATAATTCCCAAATCCATCTTTAAATATAGCGAATGAGCCTGTTATAGGCTGTATTTCTACAGTCTGCCTCTTCACCGGTCCATATCTGACTGCTCAGGCTCACACATAATCTGAGTTTACAGGATTTTGCTGAACTAGAAGTTATACATCATCCTGCCCTTGTGTATTCATTTCTGAAATATTTTGGCTAATTTGATTAAGCTTTCAGCTATCAATAATCAATTAATAAGAGTTATGAGAAATGGCTGTACAAAGGAGTTATGAACCGCAAACATGGCATATTTCAGCATCTGCTCAAAATATGTGGTGTGCTACCACTGCACTGGATTGTGAGGCGACTGGAAACATATTGTTCAGTCAGTTTACTTTGTCTGATGAAGAAAAAAAGATGTGTGCTGAATATGCACTTGCAGAGTACATCTAATCCTAAAAGTAAAAAAACTGTACTTTCAGATAATGTCATATTATGTATACTTAAAGTCGTGACTTTCATAACGGTTTTCATACACACTGAAGTAGACTTTAAAAAGTCCACTTCATTATAATGTAAAATTAAACATATTATTTTAAAGTAAATTACTATATTTTAATAATCTTTTCTCATACTATGAAGTACATTTATTTTCATGTGTTGACTAGCATACCGAAGTGCATGGAAATGACTTATAATTGTAAGAGTATCAAAATATTAAATCTGTAATTACAAATATATACATGACATGAATACAAATGACACTAAACTATGTTTTAGTTTCCATGAAATGCTTTTCAGTACATTATCAGTACATTTTGATATTTTTACAAAAACAATATAAGTAATTATGAAATTAACATATAAAATACTTAAATCCTACTAAAATAGGTAAAAAGGTACTCAATTTCAATTAACTGAATTTACCATGAATTTAACCTATGAAGCATTTTCAAATAACATGAAATTTAGTGTCTGAAAACATTATATTTAATTTGCAGTTAAGTATATTCTTTTACACTTAAGTATATAAAATATATTTTCTTAAATATGTAAGTATATTATGTCTAATAAGTAATGTGTTCTCAAGGGCAGTGTAAATATGAATCTGTTTCCATTCAATATTTAGTTTGAAAGCAAACAATCACAAAGAGTATTGGTTCTTTTTGTGAACAGGCCTGTCGAATTCAAAATGTGTTAAATGGAGCAAATACATATTTCATTTTAAATCTGTCCCTGTTGAAGAAACCAGCATATACTGGTTAGTTAGGTATTTTGAAGCATGACAGCTGGTTTGAGCTGGTTTAAGCTGGTCCTTGGTTGGACATGAGCTGGTTTTTCAACAGGGGTGTGACTTTGTTCAATGGAGTCCAAAACAGGTGTTTCATTTTCAAACCTTTTGTTTTTGATATCAAAAAAGCATTCTGCTCCATTTAACAGTGCCCTGCCCCACCCCCCCCCCCACACAAATCAGTGCAGAAGCTAAGGAAAAAAAGGTATTCAATCAGTCTACTGTGATTGGCATACACCTGCTGTACATTTAAATCTTCACTGTAGCTCTGTGTCCTTCCTACCCTCATAAGTTGAGAACAAATCAGATTAGAAATGAGAGAGAGAGAGGCCCTTTGAAGTCGCCATGTTTGAAGCGGATGGGAAAAAAGCTCATAGTCCCTTTTCAATATCCTCTTCCTCGGGCCACAGAGCTCCATTTAACAGGCAGGGGAATTAGCTTATTAGCTTTGGTGACAGGTGATGATGAGGGCCGAGTTTACCGCCCCGGCAACCTGTCATCGCAGCTCCCATAAAGTCCACCATTCGTCAAAAAAAAGTCCAGTCACTGGCCACCAAAAGACCTAGGAGCTATCAAAGAGGCATTATTTGGGTAAATATGTGAGTAATTTGAGCTATTTGACACCTGTTTGATGCATCCAGGCAGGCTTGGACGAGTATGGCGGACTGAGGGACACAGTCCAGATGAGAGGCATTGGCTGTTCCAGCTGTAATCGCCGCTGCCATCTGCATGCTCTCTCAACACAGATGAACAGGTGCTGTGTGATTTGGCGGCCACGTTAAAAGAGGCGAGATCTGTAGCGCACCCCGTACTACATCCTCTCAGCTCTCAGTACTGTACTCCAACACACAATCCCACTCATTGGCCTTTTGTGGCTGCAGTGGTTATCAGCAATTACATCATTAGAGTCACCACATGGTTGCCACAGTCTGTAAAACATTGACCTTCAATGCATGAACTGTATTTGTCAAGCCAAATTAAACAGTTCTCAATTGGTGTGTGACACAAAAATTAAAGATTGGTTATTATTGGGTGGCAGAAAGCAGAACCCAGAGAAAAAAGTGCTATGATGACTATATACTTGTTAGTGTCGTGCCTTCATCTTTAAAAACCATGTAAAAACTATGGTAAAATGTGACTTAAATACTTGTTCCCATGTAACACGGCTAAACACGGACCATGGTGTATGCCGACCACAGTGTGTTTTGTGTGGTGAACAGTTGGCTGCTCAGAGTTTAAAAATAATTTAAGACACATTTAGAAACCAAAACCTCAAAATGCAAAGACAAGCTTTTGTTTTGAGTATCTCTAAAACAAAGCTTGATCTGAGAGTGCAGATTTTTCTTTTTACTTATATTTCATAATAATATTTATTCAAATCCAAAATGGATTAGACAGAAACAATGTTTGTTATGTTTAGAATACATCATTAATAAATAATTACTATGGCTAATGTACAATTTACTACTATTAACTAACAAGAAACTCTAATTATGGTTTAATAAGTAATATTGCTCAGTTGAAAGTGGCAGTTCACTATTAGCTAATCAGTAACTACTATTTATTTTCCATATATCCCAGAGAACTATGCATAATGTATGTGAATTATGCATAACGTATAATTAATTCTAAAGTGAAGATCATGTTAATCCACTAGAAATGACTCAAGTATTACAAATAATTAATACTTATAAACTAATAATTACCTGGATGCATTCAGAAACAGTGTAAATCTCTGGCTGAAACTTAATTTAAGGTTTTGAATGTAATGATTCAAGTGCTACTACATTCTTCTGGAAATTACATTATTTACAGTATTCTGAAGTGAAGATCTAACCCATTAGTAATGACTCACGTCTCTAGCAAAAGGAATTATTATCCAGATCACACTGCTTAAAAAATGCTTTTCACAGAATACTTATTGGTGGCAGTTAAAGAATTAATTATTTGTAATACTGGATTTTTGGATTAACATGATCTTGACGAATTTAGAATTAATTATACTTTCATAATTCACATACATTATACATAGGAAAAATTAGTAATTAGCTTGCTTGTGAATTTGATATTCTGTAAACGACCTTATTTAGAATTAATTATGTATTATGAATTATTCATATTAATTATGGACCAGTATGCAGTAGTTCTTAGTAGTTATAAGGAAGGTATGAAAAAATAGTAGTTACTAATTGGTTAAGCATAAGCACTTCTGCATGTCTTGTTATCAATTGTGTTAAATATTGTGTTACTTTTGTTCTTTTTTTTATTGGAACAGTTTTCTAAGTGTTAAATAAATGGATTTGTTTCTGAAAACAGCTTTCCACTTCACGAGTCATGAATTGATGAACTGGAGACGTGTGATTACTGTGGTGTTTTATCAGCTGTTTGGACTCTAATTCTGATGGCACCCATATGCTAGGATCCCGTGGTGAAAACTGTTCTGAAGAAGCTCTGTGGCCCGAAAAATCTACATCTTGGCTATTGATAAAAGCAATTATTTTTGGGTGAAGCTTTTTAAACAATTTTGTGTGACCATGAAGAAAAACCAGATTCCTGAAAACCAAAGCCTTTTGTTGAATGGAATGCTGTTCTATATATAAAATAGATAGTTGTTTATTCATACCCTTTAATATACCAAATAAGACAAATTGTAATCTTATACCACACATTTTAAGCACTGATTTATACTAGAAAAGGGCTTATTCTTAAAACAAATATATTAAAAAGTGCTGCTTGGCATGAGGTGTGCCTTGTTGTTTTTCATTTCAGACAAAATGCTGAGAGTTTCAGGGAACAAAATTAATCTGCTCTGCTCACAGGAAGCCTTTGTTTTCCTTTTTAAAAAAAACGAAGAGGACGTGCAGAAAGACCGTCATTATGGCTAATGAGAAAGGATGTGTGTGTGCTTCTAAACTGTAAACAGAAACAATAACCATGTTGACTGTGTAGTCTGATGCCCAGAAATATTATCACAAATGTAAATTGATAAATCTCCTGCAAATCTTTCTTTAATGAGCTTCTTCTTTTGGTGTTTTTTTCTTTGGATTATGTTATGTTTAGCAGTGGTAAACAATCATTGTGAACTTGATTGACAGGAAGAGTATTTCACTCTGATATTCAGAAGTGTATCTCTGAAACTTAATTTCAAAGGCATTATTTACACTGCTGGGTCTCTTGATCACACTGCAAAAAAAAACACTAAATTTTTGCTTTCAATAAAATATACTGTATAATGTTTACTTCTATTTTCTATACATTTCTGCATATCAGTTCCATATTTTTTTCTTATTTTAAGAAATAAACAATAATAAACTTGAATAAAGTTATGCTTAAAACAAGAAAAAAGGCAAATAAAACTATTTCAATTTCCTGAAATCATATACATTTTAATATACCAAATTTGTAAAGCACTGATTTAGAAAATTATTCTTTATAGTGCATGCCTTGTTTTTGATAGAGTTTCATTAAGATTTGTTTAAAAAAAATAATGCTCCCATTCCAATAAATGCTGTGTAATGCCCAGAAGTGAGGAAAAAACAGCATAATGTTCTTGTTTTATCACATTTAAATGTAAATTGTTGAAATAAAAGCTACATTATGATGTCTCAATAAAAGACTTAAATTGCCTGCAGCACTCTTCCATGTACTCATCAAGACTGTCGCTGGTTGTACTTTTCCTCAAAGGCCGTTGATGAAATTCAGGTCCTGTTTTGCCATCATAAGCTTCTATAGAACACTGGCTCCTTGACATTGTGTCCTCAGCCATTGCAGTGTCTATTATGTCCTCCTGTGCTGCCATGATTTCAATGGCATCTTTACAGTCCTCCATGGTATTCCTCAGGGTTCTGTCCTCAGACCTCTCTAAATCTGCTGTAATGTCTATTAAATCATCAGCAACATTCTCTTCCTCTGTTCTGTCTCCCAGGATTGTAAGAGTGTCTTGTTTAGCACACTTACAAGATGTTTGTTCAGTTTCTAAGAAGACTGAACTGTCTTCAAGAGGATTATCAGCAAGTACAGGAGAGTTCAGTTTGCTAGAGTCACATGAAGACTCTCTACTGTGGACCACAAAGCTTTGCTCTGAACCAGTTGGGGTGGATGGAGAAGTTGCTCCACTAGTCATTTCTACCCCAGAGTCCTCAGATTCAAATTTATACAATCTTGGAAGTTCAGAACCTGCAAAAATTGAAGATAGATAGTCTGTTTTTAATTCAGGGAGAGTGGTCTCGGGAGCAGCGCTGTGGACAGAGATCGCCTCATCAGCTTGGAGAGCTTCTGTGTTATCCTGCTCAGACATTGAAATCGAGATGGTTGAAATGGAATCCTCAACATTAAGCAGTTTCTCAGGGACGTTGTTGAGGAGCTTCATTTTTGTCAGTACAACATCATTATCTAAAACAATATCCCCTTTACCTGCAAAACAAACAAAGAGAGAGGTCTGAGTCATTTTATACTTTCAAAATAAAAATTTGTTCAAAAATGTATTCATTTGAACTTTGCATTTTCTGCGCAACTACCACCAGATGGCGTTGCAAAAATCATCGTTATTTTCAAAGTGGTTTAATATTTTGATATCACCACCAGTGTTGGGGGTAACGCATTACAAGTAACGCGAGTTACGTAATAATATTACTTTTTTCCATTTATTGACTGACAGTGCACTGTGTGAACATGATCTTACTGTAGTTCTAATCTAGACTAAATGTGAATGTGTATTAATTCATCCCACTCGCAAAAAACAGATTCAGTATTCATCAAAATGAATTAAAACAGTGAAATGCAAACTCAGAATATGACGCAAGCCTGCAATAATTAAATATGTTAAACAACACAAATATATCTAATCTCATTTTATTAACCAATGTGTTTGCTGCTGACCTTTGATGATCCAGTCCAACCATATTAATAAGCAAAAAATTACTTTAGATAAACTAACAATTGTGCTTCATTGTTTTTTTATTGCTGAAGAGTGTTGAATCTTCTCATGCGTTCTACTGTACAGACGTGAATTTACTTTTCCTTCAGTCTGAGGTTTATTCATTACACTTTTTGGTGTGAAAGGGCTTTTACATTTGCTATAAATAGAACTTATTGTATTAAAAACAAACAATCAAGCCCTGCTCATATTTAAAAAGTAGCGCGAAAGTAATGCAAAAGTAATGTAACGCATTACTTTCCATAAAAAGTAACTAAGTAACGTAATTAGTTCCTTTTTTAGAGAGTAACGCAATATTGTAATGCATTACTTTTAAAAGTAACTTTCCTCAACACTGATCACCACAAGAGCAAAAATGTTTACTCTTCTCTGGGAAATAAATCAACTTATGGACTTATAATTGTGTCTAATATTAAACTGCGATGGGTAAAATAATTTTAAAATCACAAAAAAATCAGAGACTGCAGTAGTGAAGCTGATTTTCCATTGCATACTTCAGCTCTCATTATTCACATTATTTAAAAGCATTTATATGCAGACATACTTCCCGTGCCAAAATAAGAGCGCTTATCTCACTATAAAGCATTCTTTAGCGTCAGTGGTCCACAAAGAGTCGTATAGTCCTGTCTTGCTCTGAACTTTGATCTGTGCATTATCTTAATGCTGTTACGAGGCTCTGCTCTTTCATATTACTGGAAATCTGATATATTTCAGGTGCCATTGACTTCATATCTTAATCTCACTTTCAATAGTACGACTCTTTGCTCGTACTTTTAAATTCGATTAATATTGGTTGAGCACTTCTGAATGCAATCAGGTCAAAATAACAATATCCTGCACACTTCTCGTTTTGCTTATGATTAACAGGGGTAAACAATGTGAACATGATTGTCAGGAAGAGGTGTGACGAGAAGCTTCCAGTGGGGTGGAAATAAATGGTTAAGTAGATGAATCACAGGATATTTATTCTGAATATGTTTAGAGGAAATGCTTCACTAATTTACGTACTGTGAGGAAACTGAGAGATGTCTAAATATTCTTCACAGACTCATCACAGTGATACAACGTGAGATTAGAAATCATACTCTAAGATATAATTTCATGAAGTCTTGAAAAGGATAATAATAACGACTCCAGCCATTCCCTGCTCTCTCATAGGTCTAAATGTTGTTTTTGTATGTCACTTTTATTAATAATAAACATACCCATGTGTTTTGTTAAAAAAGAATGTGTGATGATTTTTTTTCCAGATGGGATAGTGACTGTGAAAACACTGATAGCATTTCAATTATGTGAGATCTGTTGCTGCTCCAGGGTTTTTTCCCCTTATTTAAAACAGTGCATGTGTTTTTGCAGTTCTTTCTCATGGACCATGGTTACACAACACCTGGACTCCAGCACAAACCTTTTTAAGATCTATTTCAAATAGACTTCATTGTTCACTTTTATTTAATCTAAATGGGAAAAGTTTCCCTCATAAGGCATCAAGCAATAATGTTGATGTTAATCTAATTCTTTCGTGCTAACCAGGTGCAATTCAACACGTTTCCAGAAACAGTATGTCCATGATGAAAGCAAAAATACATAAGAAAGATTTCTAAAGAAATATATCTAATTTCTGTAACATATCTGTAGTGGGCATGATGCAATTTAAATATTAAGCATAATAGACTGACAAAATATCCTCACCTATAAATACATATATATATAATATCCATGCAGCACTAATAAAACATAATCTTAGATATTTTCCAAAGATTAGCCTACATACAAACGGTCCCAACATGAAATCCAAGCATACAGTAATTGGAGTCCTCTACATGAGGTCTCTGATCATAATTCAGCTAATTTACTTCTACAGGTCAATTAGACCGACCCATTGGGTCAGTCTTTCATACAGCAGTGCTCTCCAGCTGAGACTACAGAACTGCTGATGGCGGGACATTTTTGATGCCACTCAGTAGGAGCAAGTAGTCAGTATCGAAATCCCCCTGGGTTTTCAATTAACATCGCTCAGACGTGGCCGCTTGTAAAGAGAGATCAAAAAGCCCTCGCTAGCCCCTGGCAGCCAGGAATGTAAGTAATACTAAGGTCCTTCATGCTGCAGAGTATAATGCATTCAAAATAAAAACAGGTCAATGATAGTGTTGGCGGGAATCAAACCCACATATTTCTGGTCTTTATCACTCAGGAGTCTGCCAATTTCTACTGGGGATTATTTCAGAAGTAAAAGACAGGTACAACAAGACAAGAAAATCTACACATCTACAAACTATCAATCTTCTGTGGAAGCCCAATTCTGTCTTGGCCAATCTGAATGTGACATAAAAAGTCCAAATTATTACATACAAAATTATTACAGTCTCGTAACTAAATTATGAGATAAGGTCATAATGGCATTAAAAAGGCTATTTTTAGGTGTCACAATTGGACTATAATTGTATGTCATAATTAAGACATTTTATCTCATAATTTTGCCTTTTTTCAATTTTGTGAATTATGAATTCATATTAATCAGTTTCGTCAGTTTCAACTATCTCATAATTAATTAATTCACATATTTTTATTTTGAATTTTCAGATCATATTTTTTTTTATCTCATAATTGTGACAATATGTCATAATTTCTACTTAGTATGTCATAATTTGGACTTAAATTATGACAGTATATCATAATTGATTTTACCTCATAATTAATGACTTAGTGTATCATAATTATCACTAATATAATTTTGACTTTTTATCTCATAATTATGAAATAGTATGTCAACTTTGACTTTTTATTTCAAAATGTTGTCTTTTATCCCATAATTATGGCTCAGTATCTCATAGTTTTGACTTTTTAATGCCGTGATTTAATCTTTTTGTCACTTAACTTTGACATTGCAAGTTATACTTTAGACCAAAAGTAGGATTTATTTTCTTATATGGCAGAAATGGGTTTGGCTTTGTGCATTTATTAATTTGTTTTTGTAATTTTTAAGCAGCACTGTTAGTCACGTCCCATCTGCAGTAGTGTTTTTCTTCCAGGCAAGCAGAGAATGTTTTTTCACTGTGTACAACTGGCAAGTGTCTCACATTTTTGAGCTGATAAAATACTCTGTTCACATTCAAGAATCCTGGAATCATCTGGTCCAGTGTATTTTACAGCTGCACGTACATTTGGTGAGTAAAAACACTGATATGTCCCAGGTGGGCATGGTGATGTTTTCAAGGCAAGTCTAATAAATATTTAATTTGAGGAATTTCTGGGAGACTTAACTACTCTAACCATATTTTGTCAATTATCTGTCCTGAAAGGTCTGCTTCAATTACCAAATGTTGCTGTTATTCATTTGAGATGAAGGATGTGAGAATCATTAAGGGCCATCGTTAGAAACATTCACAGGGATGAAATGTGAAGAATTCACAAGCTTAGAAAAGAACATGTTTACTGCATCTGGCCTCACCCACTCATGTTTAGCACATTTCAGCGCTGCTGTGTTTGTGAGTTTGGCTTTACTCTCTTTAACTGACACAAAAGATACTGACACAAAGATGTGTGAACCAGTTCTTTTTTAACAATATCATTTTCAGATAATACAACCAGTTCATCAGTTCTTTTCATATAATTTTCACATCTAACATCCCAGCATTATGTGTACACTAAAATAATACAAAATGATGAACATTTAAAATGTTTTCAAATATTATTATTTAATTCAGTGGCTTTCCTGCTTGTTGAATGACTGATTCTACTTCCAGGAATACACAAGAATATAGAGGACCTCAAAGCTAATGTACTGAACATTTAGTGAACTGGATGTGGTAGTTCAGTCCAATTAGGAAATCGGACATTTGTGAACAATAACAACAACAACAAAACGTATTTTGGCTCTTTATAAATGGAAGTGCATAAGGTTTTCAAATGATTATAAGCTACTTGACGATTTAGTTAGGGGATGCAGTATAGGTGTTTAGGGACGCTCTTGTTTGCAGACACGTCCATTGTGATTGTGGGTGGAGAGGTCAGAGGCAGGCCGGGGCAGGTCTTCTATTTTAACAGCCAGGAGAACGTCAGAACACTGTTAGCACTTGGGTGGCCAGACTGAACGGCCCCGAAACCATGAGAGCATATGAACCAATAATCGCTCTGCTAGAGTCTATATATGGACTGTTTTAACATTGCATTGAAGTTTTGAACTTACAAGAATAATACAAGCATCTACATGTATATTAAATCGAACAATACTGTACGTTGCTATTAAGGCAAGCATTAGTTTTACTATTTCTCTTTTTTCCTGTCATTTCTCAGATTTAACTTTCTCTTTTTTAATGGCCCCATACAAACTAATGATATTCAAGATATCCTGCTCACTACCTCATTCAGTAATGGACTGACCTCTTTCAACTACCTCTTCTGACAGTTTAAATAAAGACTGCTCTCTCAGCTTTTTGTCACTTTAATCAGACTGATAAGCTCTGAGAAGCACTACAATCATTATATCTGCACTGTTTGTTTATTTCACTGGTTTTCACTCTATCTGCCATGTGCCTTGTTACTTTATCTATTTTTTACATGTCGTTATTTGTATATTTGTAAAGTTGTATTTTATGTATTTTTTATCTGTATTTATCTGTATTTGTGTAAGGGGTATTTCTGTTGACCATGGGTTTGACAGTAACATCAATGTTCAGGGAATGAAATTTGCATGTTCACTCGGTGCTGTACATGTGGCAGAAAAATAAAGCGCTTGGGGTGTGAACATAAAAAACACATAAAAAACGCCTGGCAGATTGTATAACGTTGAGCCCGATAATGTGTGTGTACGGTTAAGTCGTAGAGACTTGAAACTTGGAGGGATGGTAGAACTCACACCACATACAACGTGACCGAGGCTCGCCCCAATTGGCCTGACGAGGGCGCTACAGTGATCGAAAGTACGAAATCGCTCATAACTCCTAAACAGGCAGTCGCAGGCTCAAGTATCTTATGTCGTTGGAATCCTTGTATCCCCAGATTCAATCGTGTTGTGTTTATGAGGACGTTTGCGTATCTCCAAAAAACATGGCCGATGAAGTTTGGTTAACGGAGGCCGCTCGGAACGAAACTGAACTGGCCTGTTTGACTCACGGCCCCAAAGGTCAATCGGCCACTGAGGGGCGGTATCGCATTTTTTGAGGGTGTAAACGATTGTACATTGTTTTTCGCACATACACGCAATATTCATATTGTATGATAGACCTCCTCTTTCCGAACAACTTTGCCTCTAGAACCACTGCTGTCCAATCAAACCGTTTTTTAAATGATTATGAAGATGTGAAAAACCTACTTTTGCGAAAAAACACGGCAGTGTAATTCTCTGGACTCTCTAGGTCAATAATTATCAAAAACATGTTGAAATTTACCCTTTGGGAAGCTATAACGGGGTCCTTTAGAAAAGGAGCCTGTCCAAATATACCCAAAAGCCTTTAAAGCCTAAACAAAAAGTCAAAACTTTGCGAAACCCGCTGAGCACATGCAACCGTGACAGGTGATTCTAAACAAGCAACGTTTCAGGGAGATCGGATCACAGCTGGCGCTATAAAAGTAAAAAAACATCATGTTTCTTTGGTAAATCACCTGGATTTTCCAAAAAGTTTATATATTTTTTTTTTTTGATAGGACAGTAGATAGACAAAAAACAAAGTTGGAGAGAGAGGGGGGACGGGATCGGGAAAGGTCCGCGAGCCGGGACTCGAACACATGACGGCCGAAGCGCAACAGCGCTACATGTCGATGCGCTGCCCACAAGGCTAACGGTGCTATTTTTTTTTTAAATAATTGATTTAGCTGGCTACAGGCTTGCTAAATAATATGTAATCTCTTTTCCTTACTTGCTTAAATGCCTAAGCGCTTGAACCCCTGTAATCGCTGCTTGCAGCTATATTTTAGTTTTTGTTATTATACTTAAAATTAAACTAAACAAAAATGAGAGTTATGACAGTTGTCAATATTTATTTTATTTAAAGTATGGATAATATATGTATATGTATATTATATATATATTCATATATATATATATATATATATTTTTTTTTTTTTTTTTGTAAACAATTTTTAGGGGCAAACCTCAACGCTTCCCAATGAGACTGTAAATGAAAGTTAAAGTCCTTTGACTTTTTTCTGTTTTCCTCCTGAATTGCTCTTTGCTGAAGGAGGTGACAAAGGCCAGATGTCAGGTTTGATGAGGTGTTAAATACAGTCATACACCTTTTGTCTCCCTTCTTCCTAATCTAAAGCCAGCAGACCTTTAGTGCCTCACACCTCTCTGTGTCTCTCTCATCACAATGCCAGAACATTTTCCCTGCACTCTTTCTGTGCTCCAGCAAGGCAATGGTTTTGACCCTAAGGAGTCTTTCCAGAAGCACATTATCAATGCGGACTGAACGGGCCGGTCTTTCATTATCTAACACATTAGGATAAGGCAAGAATGTGCGGGAGCAGTAACATCAGTCAAGCCTTCAGGCAAACTCACCCCGCTCTTCTCCCTTCATTTACTTCGAAAAAATACCCATGAATGGTAGATTTCTGAGGAAACTGATGATTGTTTTGGAGAGTAAGATTACTTACTAACTTTAAGTTTTGCACTTGTGACCACAATAAAGGCACAAGTACTGCAAACCTGACAGTGACGGACCATCTGTTTTTGTCAATCTGGATGTCAATTTCTAAATAATGATATCTCTCATCTTGTCCCTTCTGGTCAGTTTCACATCCGTATTACCTGAGTCACGTGTCAGTGATCTCACACACTGGCTGATCCGTACGCATGAAGAATTTGACTGCAGCTGTGCCTGTTTACAGTTATGAGTCACGTATAATATAACTCAAGTAGAGGAGAAGAGCCCCGCTCATGAAGCTGTCACCACTAAAACATTCACATCTGATATCACTTTCATATGATGCTCTCGCTGAAAGTTGAAACACCTGTGTGACACTCTCCTCCCATTGTCTTCCATCAATAACACACATACTAATCATCTAAACTGGCATTTATTATGAATCACACCCGCTGATTGACCTAATTCAGTCTGAATAAAAGATAAACAATCACATCAGAAATCCTGTTCATTGTTATATGCTTTATAGTGTGTGTGTTACAACCCAACACAGTAACACTTTAGATTAGGGAACACTATTCACTATTAACTAGTTGCTTATTAGCATGCATATTACTAGCATATTAGCTGTTTATTAGTACGTATGACGCACATACCAATGCATGACCATATTCTAGATCCCTTAACCCTATCAAATACCTAAACATAACTACAACAACAACTACCTTACTTACTATTAATAAGCAGCAAAAAGAGTTTATTTAGGAGGAAACTAGTTAATAGTGAATATGTGTTCCCTAATAAAAAAAATATATATACATATATATATATATATATATATACTGGTGCTTTATGCAGGAACCAATGTGCTAATTTTAAGAATTGATAATGTATAATTAGTTATAAAATTTAATTATAATTTTTTGTAATCTTCAAAGAGATTATATATAAATAATCTGAACATATATATATATTTAAGCAAAAACCCTTGATAGAACAATCCGTCTGTTGATCATTACAATTGCATAAAATGACGTCTTATGCTTCTGTGTTTTACAATAAAACAAAACAAATGGCTCATAAATCCTCTCTCATTAAGCTGACGTTTGATTTGAATTTCTTACTAATTAAATGCAAATCTGCCCCTCTGCCACATGTTTTTCTAGTTAACACCAAAGCAACACTAACAACTGTAGTTAAAAACAACATTCTGTGTATATGTAATAAAGTTTGTGGCTGAAGCGTGTGGGTTTTCTATATGAGCTCAGCTTTGCGAGCTAACTTTATTGAAATGACATCAGCTCAACTATACAGTACCTGTGAAGCTCATCTGATGATAGCTAAATGACTGTTTTTGCAGATAACCCGACCGTGTTCAACCAAACAGATGACGCCTCAGAGTTCAAATTACAGGTTTCTAAATATCCTCCAACACCTCATCCAGACAAATTACTACCTGTGCTGCACATCCAGGTGTTGCGTAGAGCTAAACGGGTGAAGCAATATGACTCCATGCATCCAAAGCAGAAGATTGAGTCACAACGCTTACCTTTTCTCCACGGGGCACGGATGGTGAAAGACTTTTGCCAGCTGAACACCATACTTGGTTTCCTCTTCTTAAGACTCATGGTGGACGTCCAAAACTTCAGTTTTCAGTGTCAAGAGGAAGAAAACCCTCCTTGTTAACTGGTTCAAGCACACTTCATACCTTAGTGCTGGTTGATCTTTCTTCTCCTCAGTCAAGTGCTCAAATAGTTCAAATGCTCCACAAAGGTATGCTGCTTGGAGTATATCCAGTCTTAAGCATATTGTCAGAATAGCACAGGAGTGTGTGTGAGATACAGAGGCTGGTTGTGAAGGAGTGTGTGCTGTCCTCACACTGAGGAGAACGAGCAGACTGCCTACAGCAGGACCATCAGCAGCTGGAGGAGGGGTGACGGATCACCAGATGGAGGGAGGGGAAAGACTTCGGCGAAAACCTTTGTGTGTGTAGAGAGAGAGAGAGAGAGAGAGAGAGAGAGAGAGAGAGAGAGAGAGAGAGAGAGAGAGAGAGAGAGAGAGAGAGAGAGAGAGAGAGAGAGAGAGAGAGAGAGAGAGAGAGAGTGAGAGAGAGAGAGAGAGAGAGGGAGAGAGAGAGGATAGCGGGAGAAGTTGGAAAATGTGTTTTGCAATCATATGCCAGTGAATAAGTTCTTCTCAGAAGACATTCCTTGAGGAGTCCACCTCATTAAAGCCAACATACTGTCATTGAGCAAACTTGGGTTTGAGGTCAAACTATATCCACCAACCTTCAGGCTGTTCTGTCATTTTACATTTTTCATCTAGCTTTCTCATAGTGGACGATCAAAATTCCTAAAGAATCTCAATCCCATACTCCTAACTTTTTTTTCTTTTTAAGTTACATAAAGCCAACATACCCTTATCAAAATATGTGTATTTAATTGTATTAAATGTGCACTTGTAGTGCTTTCAATTTTTTTGTTTTTGCAGATAATAATAATTAAATAAATGGCCACCAAACTTACAGAGAGACACTTTCAAGTAGCTGTTTCTTAACACACTTAAGTACAATTTTAAGTGCACTTTACAATAATTTCAATTTTAAGTCGACATGTCATGCTGCTTTGGAGCTTCGCATAGTTTCGCAAAGGCTCATAAGGAGGTACAGGAGCAATACTGTCATGAGAAACACTTCTGAGAAGTTTCAATAGAAATGACATTAAAGTATATTTTAGTTTACCATAAATGATTATCAGTACATTCGGAAGTACTCTTTAACCAGATTTAAATAATAATAGAAGTCATCATGAAATTACATATAAAAATGTACTTATGTCCTATTTAAGTGGCTCAAAAACACCTTAAGGTTTAGGTAATTGCATTATATAAATTATACTTTAATACATTTTCATTTAATTGTAGTTTACAAGCAATTAAGTATCTGAAAATATTATACTCAGTTAAGCTTAAGCATTACTTTTTAAAAGTATAAAGTGGACCTATTTTAGACAAGATTTTGTCAAGCCAACGTTTAAAGTTTGTCTTGAGACAATTCCAAAAGAAAAATATGAAATTGGTCATATCTTCTCACTAACAGACAAACAAATTCAGGCATATTAAAGACAATGAGATGATAGACAATTGATTTACTTTAAAAACAAACCGCTCTCAAAACATATATATTAATGGTGGTCATTTAAACCCCATCCTTTTATTAAGATACACAAACCAAAAAGCTCACATTTCATTATTTAATAATGAAGTGTACAAATATTTCAGTTCATAGAAAAAGATGTAATTCAGATGCACCCACACACTAAGCTTTCACGATCACAATGCAAGGCTTTCTCAGCCGCTCCTCAGTTCAGACGTGGGAGGGAAAGCAAGATGGAAAAGTAACACAGCATTACATGAAGTGTCCCATTGTTCTGGGGAAAAATGATGCAGTAATTTGTCACATTTACTTCTTTTTCTCATGTTTATTACAGCCTAATTATATCTCTGACGACAGATACGGTTTGTTTTTTTGACACTGCTGACATCTGATGCCATTCTGGTTCTCTGTTGTTTTGGTAAAGAACAGGTGAGGACATTAGTGCGGAGACAGACACTATCGAGTGGTTAGGGATCACCCTGGGCTAGAAGATGAAGCTAAGAATGGGTAATTACCTCAAACAGGCCTGGACAATGCTGAGGTCTCCAAATGCAGTCTCATTGTAAACCAAATGAGGAGCAAGAGAGCCTCAGGTTCCCTGGATTTGTAATGCCTGTTGAATATGATTACATAGTTGCCACCTGATTGCATGAAACCTTTGTTATGCTTTCAACTCACAAAAAACTTGACTTTTAACTGTAAATATGCTGTTTTTAGTTCCTGACCACATGCAGAGTTCCCGAAACAACTGCAACAACAAAATCAAAATGACTTTTTAAGCACAAATAATCCAGGGTTTCTCAATTAATAATAAAAAATAGTTTTTAAAATACAATTTAAATACTTTATATAATATTTGGACAAGATTTAAGCCATATAAAGTAGTTTTGGTGGTAAAACAAAATATATTTTGGTTGATACAGCGATAAATAAATAATGTTTTTGACTTAATACTAGTTCATTTATATGTTACTTTTCGGTTACCATTTTTTTCAGTGTAACTTCAAATTTTAGATATAAATATTTTTGGGGGATTATCTTAAACAATACTGCATTGCTTTGAAGTGTTCTATTTTCATTCATTAAATTGTAATGTCAAAATGTTAAAATATGTTAAATATATTAAAATAAAATATATAATTACTACTACTAACAATAATAATAATAACAGTTCTACACACAGTTCTATGATGGGAACGCGTCTCTGAAAAGTCACAAGTGAGATGCTCCCTGCAGACCGTGCACAAACACATCTGGTTGTCCTTTGGAACCACACATAGATAGGATGTACAATACTGAGGAAAAGTTGGCCAAATGTGTGTTTACTTGGGAACCTCCAATGTGATTTTTACAATGTCTTGTTGGTCTTGGATTGTGCAGAGATCTATCTCTCCAGATTTGAAGCTCTGCATTTCGTATTGTTATATAACTGATGTCTTTGAAAAGCATCGTAGTGGAACATTTCATGCTGCTTTGGAGCTTCAAGGGTGTTTCACATAATGAGGTACAGGAGCAATCCTGTCATGAGAAACACTTCTGAGAGAGTTTGTAAATGAGAACTGAAACGAAAATGGGTGGAATGTTTTAACAGTGATCTTGTTACGTCATCTATTTGGAGATTAAATATGCAGAGGAGTAAGATTTCCCTAATGGAAACTAAAGTGTGAACAGGTGAGCCCTTTCAAAGCCAGAAATAATGTAAGGGCTCAACGATTAGGTAATGCTAAGTTATCATTCCATAATTAACAATATTGAATTTCACTTCAAATTCTATATAAAATTGGTCAGCTGTCTGAATTTCTCTTGTGTTTAGGTATAATATGAACTTTAATGGAAGATGAACAATATAGATTCACATAACATATGTTCTTTATTTCTGGTAACTTTCATACCTTTGTTTGCTGTAGAGGTGGACACATGAAACTTTGTGTGGAAGTATGAGAAGTTAATCATTTCCAGATCTGCGGCAGTGACGTATTGAATATTTTCTTTAGTTGTTGGTTTTGCTTCACTGGTGATGTCGCTAACAATGATTCACTGATTCATGAACCAGATTCCTTTCGTAAAAATCACAAGACACGGTACATGATACAGGTGTGATCCCATTGTTTCAGAAGGGAATTGTGCTTATTATTGGAATAATCACAGGGGGGAAGAGAAAATGGGTCCGTGAATTGTAGGGGGAGCAAGCTAAAGTTACAGGGGAGGGTCAGAGTCACCTTTAATTCTTGTTTCAACATGCCCAGGACCCCTGCAAACCCCTTCAAATATAAAAAAAAAAGGTTGGTGGCTAAAGTTGTTGGTCCCCATTGACTTCTAGTGTGAAACAAATGCAGTGGTTACCCACATTCTTCAAAATATCCTCTTATGTGTTTAACAGAAGAAAGAAACTCATATGGCCTACATGTATGACGGTGAGTAAATTTGCATTTAACACTGTAAAATAAATGCTGATAGTCAATACAGGGTCCTATATAGTCATAGATATAGTAACAGCTAAGATGCAAAACGTAGCCTATTCATATCTCATATATCCATATGCACAAATATTTTTACATAACTTTCTGTAAAGACATTTAATACATTTACTTCAGAACTGTAATGAATGTTTGTCCTTAATATTTTTTTAAATGTTGTAAGTGATTTTGATATAGCCTATTCACAATTCAGCATGTACCTTTTTGCTAAACTACAGAACTGCATAAGTAAATGATAGAATTCATGAAAATAACTTCTCTTTTTCAAGAAACATTCATTTAGTGAAAGTCCAATTTTGTAAATAGTTTGTCTTAATTTTACTGTTTTTCACTAATTTTAATATTTCAACTAATTTGTGTTTCATTGAAATAGTGCTATGGTTTTTACATTTGTTATGAATGTTTTAATGAATTTTGTCAGTAAGGTCAATAAGGTTTCTTAATATGACATCATATAGCTCTTAATAGTAAGACAAGAAAAAGCTGAATATAGTTTTATAGTTTTAATGAACTACTTTTTATTTTCTGGTCAAACTTTATTTAAAGGGGTCATATGACGTTGCTAAAAAATAACTTTTGTGTATTTGGTGTAATGCAATGTGTTTATGTGGTTTGTGGTTCAAAAAACACATTATTTTCCACATACTGTACATTATTGTTTCTCCTTTATGCCCTGACTTTCTGAAACACGTTGATTTTTACAAAGCTCATCGTTCTGAGAAGCGAGGCGTGCTCTGATTGGCCAGCTATCTGGTGCGTTGTGATTGGCCGAATACCACAAGTATGAGACGGAAATGTTACGCCCCTCACCGTATTGTGATGCCGTGTTCCGGCGCAATGAGACTAAAACAATAAAACCCATTATAAATGAGGCATTTGTTGCATCCAGTGGGGACATAATTACTGATTATAATGACTTATACTGTCTTTTTATCGTTGCGTGCCGCGTAAACATTACCATGTCTGCATTTGTGACAAGCACTACTCTACACAGCTCAAAACTCGCGTTTGAATCGTCAGTAGCAGAAACATACTTACAGGCTGTGAGTCAGAAGCGTCAGACTGTCCTTGCAAAGTTTGAATTCTCTCACTTTATAGATACAGCCTGAGCATATCTGGCAGGCTTCTCCCAGGTTCAGGAAATAGTCCTCCATAAAATGCGCTGCACACACTCTAATATTTGGGTTGACCGTTGAACTGTTCTGGATCACTATTTTCTAGTTGTGTCCTCTTTTGGAAGCCCAAACAAAGTAATTTTACTTTCACAACGAAACACAGCGTCTCCAGGACATGGCGCCGGCGGCAGCAACAATACTACAGCGAGAATAAAAATCACGCCCTTTCTTTGCGTACACATTTGGGCTGTGTTTTGCAAATCTCCCCACATCGTGACGTAGACATGTGAGGGCGTGTTTGAATGAGCCGTTTTAGGAGGGCGTGGACGAGTCTTACCTTTGATAAAGAATATTTATTTGGTTTTGAGACTTTAGTCTTTGCAACTTCATGGATCTTATCTATGCACAAACAGCTTGTAACACTCCAAAGAGAAAGCAAAACTTGAAATCGCATCATATGACCCCTTTAATTTCCAATTCTCCCTATTAACAAACCATTAACTACGACTTTTGTCTCAATAAACTCCTAATTTGCTGCTTATTAATAGTTAGTAAGGTAATTGTTAAGTTTAGGTATTGGTTATAATTGGGTCATGCCGAATATGTGCTTTAGAAGCACTAATAAACAGCCAATATGTTAATAATAGGCATGCTAATAAGCATTTATTTATGAGAATTGGTCATGGTACCGATTTTCTCAAATAATACACATTTTTTTTAAGTGTTATATTTTCATTAAATTGGGATTTTGTCCTCATAAATTGTAATCATCTCAAATCTCTCTCTCTCTCCAAATATGCACATCTCACATCGCCTCGTGGGAATAACAGAGCTGTTTATTACTGTATAAGACCGTCATTCTCCTGAGATTCGAACATCTCAGGGAGCATAACAAGCAGAGATGTTTATAAATGACTTGAGAGCTGTATATCTTGGCATATTTATTAAATATTACAGTCCAAGCAGATTCAAAGTAAGCAGAACCATATGGGCCTCCAGTCGTACAAAGATCTTTTGAATTAATACCTTTGCTGATAGTAAGGGCATATCTGGTTCAGATGTCCCAATTTTATTCTGTTTGACACACTGCCATTTGTCTAGTCTTATATCAGATGGTTTTGATGGTTCGGGTTCGGTGTTCCCTGCAGTACTGATGAAAACCAGAGATACGTTCCACAACAACATTCGTACACCCTGCAGTCACCAAGCCCCAGAGCACCTTGTGTTTGATTTCTGTCACATGATTTAAAATCATAATTTCCTTGATGAGATCAGACAGAGCAGTGTATTTTCAGCCTACAGCTGCAGTGAAGCCGGACGGACCCCCCGTCACACCCCAAACACCATTTTCCCAAAACTCCCTAAACATTTTCCCTAATCTCATTTCCGCAAATTGAGGACCATGCAACAAAGACATCAAAAGAAAAGCGGGCATCAGTTGAACGTGGATTTCTCCTACACAGAGTGACATGTCCTTCAGAGGATGTATTTTTCTTCTTTGGAGATTTGTTTACCAGATTTTGGGTTTTCCTTTTTATTATTTTGTGGGTAGGCATCCATTTATATGTTTATCAACTGCTCAGATCAGTCCAATTTGTGTGTAAGTGCTTGACATTAAAGAGAAGTGGATGTTGCCTAAACCAAGAATAACCAAATTAGTGGTAATTTACTTCCAGAAAACCCGACACTGTGTGTGATCAGGAATATAGTTGTTTTGATGTTTTTTCCTAAGAAAAACACGTGAGCTATCAGTGTTTCTGCCATCCTAAATCAGAAATGATTACATTTGGCTTTTCCTCCGTACAGAGGTGTTGACTTTACTTTAGGCCAGTGTTTACTTGAGTATTGCAGGAACTGGGTCAGACTTGGATGGGGTGGGGGGGCTTCACACACTCTGTCAGATATCTGTGACCTTAGTTATTAAATTATTCTTCATGTTATCCTAAGTAACACTGAGCACTTTTAATAAATGTGACTGCATGCCTTTCTGATGGTGTTTGGCTGGGTAGAAACATATTAGGTTTTCCAAACCTTTGACATGTCATGAAATTCTACATTCCAGGGTGCATTACTGGAAAAACAGACACTCCCCAAACTGAGAAGTCTGTGTTAAGAGCTGAAGAAATGCTGAAAACATGTTTGATTAAAAATAATAATGATAATCATGATTTTAATCATTGCTTAGCTGTTTATGTTTTTTGTTAAAGGGACAGTGACATTTCCGTACCCTCGTGTCGTTCCAAACCTGTATGACTTTCTTTCTTTGGTAGAACACAAAAGAAAATGTCCAAGCTGCTCTTTTCCACACAATGAAATTAGACAGCGACAGTGCCACTCTCTTCCTCCAATGTATTTTCAGTTGTTGGTGGACTATTCCTTTAAAAATGAACAAATAAATAATTAAACAAATAAAAAGATTTACTTTAAAATATTAGAACTAATTGGCAAAAAGACACCAATAACTGAATACAAATCATTTTAACATCTTACATTTTTAGGATTTACTGCATTGACTGAACGGTTTGTTGCGCAACCAATACAATAATTAAAAGAGCTGATAAAAAATACTTTTAAAACAGGCATATCATCCACACTGTAACTGAAGGGATGTCAAAAAACTGTGCATTTTAATTGTGTAAATCTGTTAGTTTGTAAGGCCTTCACACTTCAAAGCTTTTTAAACATTTTTCAAAACTTTCGAACAAGATATTCAAAGTTGATCTTAAAGTGCCCCTTATGGATTTTTGAAAATTACCTTTCATGCAGTGTGTAACAGCTCTAAGTGAATGAAAGCATCCTGCAAAGTTATAAATCTGAAAGTGCACCGTGTATAAAGTTATTGTCGCTCAAAAGAAAGCGTCAGCTCTGAATCATTGTCGTTTCATGTTGACACTTGTTGGTCTTTTCGAGTTTGTCTGAATGAAAATGCAAATTCATTCTTTGCCACTAGATGCCGCTTTTGGAGCCGTAACAATAGCGGTTTCCCCGGTACGGCTGTACACAAAGCAGCGCTGCTCACAAACACTGCTTTATCAGGCATTACAGTCAGGCGGGATGACATGAAAATGAGACCAATCGGAGAAATCACAGCAGATCAGCGTCACGCAAAGGGGGGGTTTGGAAAAATGAATCGTTCAATAAATCGTTTGGGAGTCGTTGAGCAAATAAGGTAAAAATAAATGCATGTTATAAGATAATGAAAGTGTTTTTTGACTTTGCATGCATGTCGACCTGTTGTTGGGGAGTCTGGGGACTCCCAAAACCAAAATAGGAAATTTTCATAACGCATAATAGGGGCACTTTAAATTTTGCCTTTTCTAGTTTAGAACGACTTTATAAGCACAAAACTGCAATATTGCATCCTGGTTGCTTCCTCAATTCAAATTGAGCCTAATTCAAATTAAGGAATTTAAATATAATCTAAAAGCATTCTCAATTCAGTTCAGAATAGCACACTCTTTGTTTGGTCAACTTTCAAAGGAGAAATGGACTAGATCTCAAAATCCCAATTTTGATTTCATGGGGGTCTTTATTTGATGGGAAAATGTTCTTACTATTAACATCTGTTTGTCAGGACTTGTTACAGTTTTATCAGTTAACAAGCTGAGCCTTGTTGGCAACAGCACAGAATATGAATGAGGTAGGAACAGCTGTTTCTCCAATCTCCCATTCACAAAACAAAGACAGGAGAAATAAAACTATCTCTTCTATCTGAAAATCTCCCTGCTGTCTTTGCACATTTAAAATGATGACATGACTGGCTACACCTGTGTGATGTTTATTCATTCTCGGGTTTTCCTCAAGCATCAACATGTGTCTTATACATTGTTATTTGATCTCTTAAACAGTGAATAAACCTATATTTATCTTGAACAAGACGACAATAAAGCCGGTCTTTAAGCAAAGTGTTTTATGATGAGTACAGGAAACCTTGAAGTGTTCGCGACAAAGACAAGTTCCCTCATGCGAACTCCTACATTGTGGCCAGATGAAGAACAATGTGGACAGAGGACAATGGAGGCGCTACGGAGTAGAAAAATGAAGAAATGGAACAAAGCGAACTTGTGTGGGCCAACACATCTTCAAACAGCAATAAAGATTTGGAGAAATTAATCACTTGCTCAGCAATGGATCCTCTGCAGTGAATGGGTGCCGTCAGAATGAAAGTCCAAACAGCTGATAAAAACATCACAATAATCCATAAATAATCCCTTATTAACTTTAAACCCCCATTTCTGGCAAAAACAAACTGTTTTGGACTGTTTTCGTGTGTGAAATCTGTGCATATTTTGTGCATATTTTTGTGCAACTTTCTTTACCGGAGAAAACACTTATGGATAGATGACTTGTGGGCTATTTTAGCTGGAAACAATGGTTTGAAGTTAATAATGGATTAGTTTCTTACAAACACACAGCTTTTCACTTCACAAGACATTAATGGATGGACTGGAGTGGTGTGGATTATTTGTGGATTATTGCGATGTTTTTATCAGCTGTTTGGACTCTCATTCTGACGGCACCCATTCACTGCAGAGGATTCATTGATGATCAAGTGATGTAAGGCTATGTTTCTTCAAGTCTTTTCAGCTGTACAAACAAACTCACGTACATTTTGAATGTCATTTTTTCAGAAATTTTCAGAAAATTCCCATTTTTGAGTGAACTCTTCTTTTAGGAATAATGAATGTTACATCACAGGTCATAATTACAAATGTCAGTGAGTGAAGAGTAAAATATGTGGCACACTTAACAGTCTAAACTAACAGACAGAGAGCTGTAATGGAGGAAATGGGTTAATAGGTCTTTTCCATATGTTTACAGGCAGCCAGCTGTCCATGATAACCTTCCTGATAACCCGGATGTATCCCCACTACTCCAACTTAACACACCCTGCACATGTATGACCACCATTTTTCAACTTATACGTTATTATGAAAGAATTTCTAGTCGAAGGTCTCCTCTTACACTCCATTGTTTGGTTATCGCCCCTCCTGCATATTTAAGTCAATCATTTGCTAAGGTGAACATAGACATATTCCAACACTGTTACACCAAAATACATAAATCATGTGGTGTTTGGTCAGTGAATATTGAATTTTCAGTACTGAGTTATTGAAATGTTAAGTTATTGAATTAAGTTTTATTTATAGAACATCTTATCTGTCTTTGTTTGGTTAGGAGGTCAATATCATCACAAAAAATCTTCAAAAATGGTTCTCGCACCAAAAACGTTCTTGATTTGTATTCTTAATAAAGATGATTTTTCAGATTTTTTTCAAAAACACGTTACAACAAGGTTTCATTTGTTAACATTACAGTTATCATGAACAAACAATTAACTATACAACATTTAATTTAGATAATCTCAGTAATACATTTTTAAAATCAAAAGTTGAACAAATAAATTTTTAAAAACAACAAAGATTAATAAGTATAAAAACAGACTGCTCATCTGTTAGTTCATCTTAGCTAATGCATTAAGTAATTATTCACCTTGCTGTAAAGTGATTTCTGTTAATAGTAATGTAAATTGATTAAAAGGCCATTTATTTTATGTCTTTTAAATTTTACCACAATGACGTGAATGAATGAAAACCTTCCCATACACATTATTTTCCATTACTGGATGCGGGGCTATTGGATTTCAAGCATAATTTGGGCAGATCTGACCTCAGGCTCCTGTGGCATCTGCAGAGATTCATTCTTCAAGATGGAAGAAAGGAAGGAAGGCCGAAGAATCGCTGAGCAGACGCGTGACGCAGAGCACACACTCTCCCAAAGGAAAGATAAGACTGCTCTGGGACAGTGCGCAGGAGGGAGTCCTGTCCTTTGACGAAAAGCTGTTTTGTAAATGGATCTGCTCTTATCAAGCGTGAAGAATTTCAGAGCCACCTTTGTTTCACTACTGTTGGCTTATGCTCAGAATCCACTGAGTGTGCCCTCGAAATCAAATTAAAGACCATAATGCACGAGCTGACATGTTTTTCAGCAAAGCTCAATTATAGTCATTGATCACACATTACTAAGACAGGAGATGTTTATAAATGATTATTTAACCTAATGAATAAAGTTTATGTTTATGATCCAAATCTGCATTTTAGTACACATTGTAAAGCACAGTCTTCAAATTACGCCTGAATAAAACTGTTGTGAGAAGTATAGTATCAATAGGCAATACAATAATTAAGCCTGCAATTAATACAGGTGAGAAGGGTAGACAATTAATTAAAGTGTAAAACAATTCAAGAATATGAAGTATGTTTATAAAAGTCTTTCACACGTACAATCAACGCTGTACACATAATATGTGCTCAGTAGCCAATAGCAGAGCCAGGCTCACCTAATTTGAACTCGACTAGTAATATGAACCAAATAAAGACAGAAAAGCAACTCTATGCTGACACCTTGTGGTTAATTCAGATCATAGCATTCAGACATCATGTGATGTGCACTATTTATAGTTCAGTCTCTACGCCATCTCTCAGTGCCCTTCTTACTCCACTTTTAGTGCTATATTTTACAAATATATTTTGCTTATTCATATCCACTATTGTATCCACAAAATTTATTTTTGTGTCTTATTTTTGTATTTATCTAACCTATGTATGCACTGGAAGATTAATTAAAACAAAACAAAAATAAAAATTCCAAACTCTTAATTTTTGATTGGATAAGCTAATTGTGTGACCACACGTCAAATCAGCACTACGTTGAAACATCATACAATTTAAGGGAGGAATTAATAATTTATTAAGAATAAAGTTGATTGTTAATGGGACATACGGTACATAACAGTGATTTTTTTTAAGGAATGTATTTAGGCACGTCATCATGACCACGTCTTTGCTCTAATTAATGATACTTTGTCATGCTCTCGTTGCATACATGTTTACGTTATAGTAACATTGCTGAGAGAAACGCGAGACCTGACGTAACGTGATCCAGGTAACTTAATTCATCAAGCTCTTGCTATTTTCTACTTTAACGTTTCTATTTTGCTGCATCTTCTTTGTACTACAGGTTTGAGTTTTCACCTCAACAGAGATGTTCACGGCATGAGCCGCCTCAGGGACTTCTTATGGGTTATTAGAACAGCGGATATCAATTTATGAGTAAAATAAAGGTTTGTGGACATTTTCGGAGATTTTTACTCTTTGTTCGGCGAATCTGAAGCCACTCTGTTCCTGAAATGCAAAGTAAAATGCAAGTTATCCAGTTACCCCATAGACTGAAAAGGTGACTTATGAGGACATTGCACCATGTCCCCACTTTTCAAAACGCTTATAAATCATACAGAGTGAGTACAAAAAATAGTTAAGGGCTATGTTTAGGTGTAGGGCAATATCACATACGGTTTGTACAGTATAAAAACCATTACGCCTATGGAATGTACCTACTTTTCACAAAAACAAACGTGCGTGTGTGTGTTTGTGTGTACGTGTACATAGCGCGGCGGAAAGATCACACAATCCTTTAATCCTCTCACACCCCACAGTGTTGCACTGAATGAACTGTACTTTCGCGGGAAAAATCAACTAGGCAGTTTGAATACGCACCGTAGTATAAGGGGTGGATGTTAATACGTCTCAAACTTTTCGACTTGCTTTACGAAGTTGTTTGCGAGAAGAAGCCTTCATTGTTTTTAACCATTTTTATTTTACGGTCTTAATCAATATGTTTATATATTACTGCAATAAAGCGAATTATTAAACGAGCAGAGTTAGACGTGCGCCCCTCCAAATCTGCGCTCTGTAATGGTTTCGTCCACAGTGGCGCGAAACGCCTCGCGCTCTACAGCAAAGTTTCACGTTACAGGCGCGAGGTTGGTGCATCTGCCGGCAGCGTGACTCTTCCTCGGCTTTTAGAAGAGTGGTTGTATAATTTTATAATTTTGCTAAGAAATATTCTCCGTCTGAGTGCATTTATGCTATTTGCATTCCGTTCTGCTATTACTAAACGCGTGCGTGTTTGTTGTGTAAGGCTTTGTTGTGTGTTATCTAATCGGGTCTTTAGTTAGACACATTTGCATTATAAAGTTACTAAGCTGCACGGTAGACGTTTGAGAGACGTGCACTACAGCGTTTAATTCTACAGCCGGTTTACCCAGAAAGCAGTAGAAATGAGTGGGTAAGTTAAGTGTATTTATTGTATTAGGCATGAAGAGTTGGCAGAGCCATATGTTTCAATTGACTTCATGTTCACATGTTGCAGCATTGTAAAAGAAGAGACACGCAGTGTTTCTCCTCACTGCCCCAAACCCAACGAATCTGAAGAACCAGAAGGTACTGCTATGGAGGAGACCACTACTGGTAGGTCTAAAGTATTCACAGTACATGATGGCAGACCTGCCTGTGCAAGTCCATGCAGCCTTCAGTTTAATTTCAGTAATCTCCTGCATACTACAGAAAAAACCCAGCATGGAGAGATTGTCATTACAAAAGAGATGGAGGAGGAGGAGAAGCATTTAGTGGAGGAGGGAGAGAAGAAAGAAAGAGAAATGATGGAAGAGGTACTGCTTTCTCACACACATGAAAACTATAAGGCAAAATGTCATTGTCTTTATGTATGCAATCCCTGGAAAGTGAACTGGTATCTTTAGCCAGTAATAACTTTGAAGAAGTATTAGAAATTATTTTTGTTGAAGTGTGGGTCCCTTGAGTCACCTTTTTTGCAAAAGTCTTTATATGTGTATACATTAAATGTAATTTATTATGGAGTCTGGGATTCACTTTATTAATACTGAATGCTGTTTTAACAGGCCAGACAGTCGCGGGAGAAAGAGTCTCACGAAATGCGTTTCAGACGGCTTCAGCACCTTTTGGAGAAAAGCAACATTTACTCAAAGTTTCTGCTCACTAAGATGGAGCAGCAGCAGCAAGATGTGAGTTGTGTGTGAAAGACAGGAAAGAGCTGTCACTAGGAGGTTTACCGTTTCCGGATGTAAATCTTTCTTGAATGTTTTCATCTGATGTGAATTGTAACGTGGCATGGAAGCAGATGTTTGTTGGCAGAGGGTTGTGAAGGATCTAATGATTCTGTTAAGCTTCCAGTTTAATCTGTTAAGTTCGTTTTTGTCAGTTCTTAGTGATAGACGATATCAGCTGCATTATTACCATCATAATTGTGCTTGTGAAGTACTTGACCATTACATTTTGATTTAGAATTTATTTAAACAAATTTTAAATGCAGGAAAAAGTAAAAAAAGAGAGACTGGAAAAGAAAGCTGCTGGTCAGAAGCAAAAGGTAAGTTTGGGTTCATACTTTATCACATTTTTCTTCATGTAGACAAATATGGATAAAAGAGTTGTCTTTCTCAAATTTAATGTTGTATTATTTTCCACAGGGAAATGATAAAAAGACTGTAAAAGGTAGGATTCACAGATTGCATTTTAATACAGGGTATTAATTATGATCCTGTTATATTAAAATAAAAAGTAAGATGTCTGATGTGCAATCAATTGTACTGACCTTTTTTTGTGTGTGTGAAGTTGAAAGAAAGAAGCGTGAAAGGGACGAGGATTACAAAATTGCAGATGTTATGACCAAAGAGGTGAGCCTTCAATTTAGTTTGTTTTTCAATGACAAATTCATTTTTCAATTTTTACCGATGTGGATTTTTCTCTTTTAGGAAATTCTGTCAAAAGCCAAAAAACCTAAATTGGAAGAGGTAAAGTTTTATGGTTTGTTTATTGTGCTTTCAGACATTGTGAAATCAGTATTATCTGCATTGACACTGTCATAAAATGCAGATAAAACACCTGAGAGTTCGCGTTCTGTATTAATGACAAGTAGAGGTCTGCTGTCCCGCATATCTGTGCTTTATTCTTATCGAGCACCGGTACAGCCTGCACTCAGGACTGTTATGCACGCATGAACCAGTACTTTGTTTTATTTGCGGGGTCTGTGCAGCATGTGCATAATGATGCCTAGAGCCCGCTAGCCCGCTTTTTTTTATCACAATACATTTTTGTATTGTGTTGTAGACTGAATGTTAGCCAAAACGAATTATATCATGACAAGACTAATAAAAATAAGTAATACAATTTTATTGATTTTTATTTTCTCTGTGACACTTTTTTTCCTTCTGTGTTGGCAGCAAAATGTTAAAACAAATTTTGTATCCTAAGACACACAATTCGTTTTAACATTTTGCTGTCAATACATTCTAGACTTTTGACAAGACAAATAAAATAATAAATACAATTATGTGCAGACTAAACTTTTATTTGTTAGTCTATCTCTCTTTCAGTAGAGGAAATTTAAATGTGAGATTCTGGAAACGAGATCTAAATTTAGCTGGGAACGGTCGAGTCAGTAAGAACATTATTCAAAGCGGATAGCGGGTGAACAAATGGTGAATATATTGCGAGAGCGGGTGGGTGTGGAATAAAACCTCGTGAGAGTGGGACTAAAAAAACAATCCGGTGCAGACCTCTAATGCCAAGTTGCTACATTTCTTGGCAGCCATATACAACCTACACTAGGAGTAGTTAAAGGGATATTTCCCTTTATAGTCTTGCCCCCAAAAATGCCTCGCCCTCATGTCAAAAGAATCTTCAAGGAAATCCGAGAGCTTCTGATCCATAGACAGCAACAAAACTACATTCAAGACCCAGTAATTATCGTTGAAATACTCAGTGGTTTAACTGTAACTTTATGAAGCATGTGCACAACGGGTCAGAAAGCTCTCGGATTTCATCAAAAATATTTAAATTTGAGAGGCGAGTAATTAATGACAGAATTTTTATTTTTGGGTGAAACTAACCCTTTAACAACATTTTAAAATACAGGTTATTGTTGTAATATTTAATAATGTAATTATTGAACATTATTGTCTTAATACTTGTTTTGATCTCTTTTCTGAAGGAGGCTCATTCATCAGTAAAACTGGAAGCTGAGGATATAGAGAAGATGAGCGACTCCAACTCCGATATTAAAGGCCGACTGTCTGAGACTTTGCGGGAAAATAGTAAGCAGATGCTGGATCCAGAGAGAACCGTGAATGGCCAACCTGTGCCTGCACAGCAGCCCCAACTCTTCACTGGGGGTGTGATGAGGTGGTACCAGGTGGAGGGCATAGAGTGGCTCAGGGTGAGTGAGATCTGAATAAACGCATGACCAGCAGAGGGCAGGATATTTATCTTACATTGTCTGGAATTAGAGCTGTATTCTGTTTTCTTAATGTTGTGTGCATGCTCTGAACTGCCTAATAAGGGATAAGCAAACACCCATCTGTCTTATGCTTTTATACATGTGAGTTGCAAAGCAAGGATGTTGTGTGAATATATATTACGTTTGTATAATAGCTAATTAATGGCCGTGTCTGCTTTGCAGATGCTGTGGGAGAACGGTATCAATGGTATCCTGGCTGATGAGATGGGTCTTGGGAAAACCATACAGTGCATCGCCCATATTGCGATGATGGTTGAGAAGAAGGTCCTTGGGCCCTTCCTTGTTGTGGCTCCTTTGTCCACTCTTCCAAACTGGATCTCAGAATTCAAGCGCTTCACCCCAGAGGTGTGAAACAATAACTGTTGTTCATCTTGTTGTGTTGATATGAATGCTTTAAGGACATTTCCAACAGTTTGCGAGGTTTCTCTTAATTGACTGATTTTTGTTCTTGCTCTGTGTTTTAAGGTGTCTGTCCTGCTGTATCATGGTCCACAAAAAGAGAGGATGGACCTGGTGAAGAAGATCCGTCAGGCGCAGGGTCCTTTCAGAATGTGCCCTGTTGTTGTTACATCCTTTGAAATAGCCATGAGAGACAGAAAGCTTCTACAGGTAAACAGATCTGGTGTTGCTTTGTTTTACTTGCATATACAAATTTGACTTTTTAATAAAAAAATTTTATATAGTCTGTTCAGTGAATTTTTGTACATTCAGTCTTTCATCCAAGTAATGCATGGGGCCCATTCTGCCACTTAAAGGGTTAGTTCACCCAAAAATAAAACTGTTGTCATTAATTACTCCCCCTCATGTCATTCCAAACCCGTAAGATCTTTGTTCATCTTCAGAACACAAATCATTTTTATATAAATTAGGGGTGCTCCGATCAGGATTTGAGGCCGATCACTGATCGCAGAAAGCAGTATCTGCCGATATGATCACCGATACTGATCTTTTTAAAGAATTATTTATAGTAATACTCCAATCAGGAATTGTAGACATTTATTCAGGGCCTGAATTTCATTTTTGAAAATGAATTGCCCTCTTATTTGTGAGAGGGGAAGCATTTTTTTTGACATTTTTCAAAAATATATATTTGTCTCACCTAAATGTTCGATCGTGCAGTACATTTTTGTTTTTACAATCATGCAATTATTGCACAATAGCTTACACCCAGCACAACACAGTTGCTCAAGCAAGTGGAAAAATATTTAAAATACATTTCTTACGTTCATAATCATTCTAAATTAAAACTTACCACTGACGGAAACGGCTCTACTTTTTCTTTATTACAAGCAATCCTGCGGTTCATTAAGAACTTTGTTTTCCTATCTCCACGAGTGCCGCTTATTATTGCTTTATCTAGTGCTCTTTTCCTTTAAACCCCCATATTTGACTGTTTTAATTATATGCATTTATGGTGTAATTACATTTCCTTTTTATATTTGATAAAACTATGCGCTGTCACTTTAATTCAGCGCGTGCAGCAAACTCTGTGTGGAAACTATCGCTGCCCTGCTGCAGACGCAGCGCTCCTGGAACGCACAACCGTGTGCAGTGTGAACATTTTAAAATCCGTTAACATGAGCACAGTAAAAATACGCACCGCATAGTAGGGGTTGCACAGACTAATCGACAAGTCAACTTCAGTGCTCTGCCATGACGCTTTAAGCTGAAGCTTGTGTAATTCCTAGTTACCACAGGATGTTAATCAGGCAGAAAGTCGACTTAAAAAAAAATCAGAAGTCGATCAACCCCTACTGCATAGGCCTACGCACTCTAACTGTGCAGCTCGCTTATAGACCGACTCGCTGTGTGGTGATTTGAAGCCTTTTGCACAGTTTGAGAGAGAAAGGGCGAGTGTGCGGTGATTCACTCACGCTGTTTGTTGTCTCACAGAAAGTTTTCACATTTCTTTAGAAGTTAGTTAATCAAGAAATATGAATTGTACCTCACCTTCAGCATTATAATTATTTGACCCACTCCGGACAGAAACTGAGACTGTGCCATGAATTTTTGAAGTGCATGAATGGAGTGTTGTCCTCTGTCTCCTCAGCGTTTCCACTGGAACTATATGATTGTGGATGAAGGCCATAGGATTAAAAACTTGAACTGCCGGCTGGTGCAAGAACTAAAGATGCTGATGTCTGACAACAAACTGCTGCTGACAGGAACCCCCCTGCAGAATAACCTGTCCGAACTGTGGTCTCTGCTCAACTTCCTCCTCCCTGATGTGTTTGATGACCTGAAGAGGTAAGAAGGCACATGCAAAGGGAGTTCACGATACTGATTTTGTCTTGAGAACAGAAGATTTTCTTGACTCAAATCAAAATTTGATGTTTTTTTTCTTCCCCTCAGTTTTGAATCATGGTTTGACATTAGCACCATCACTTCAGATGCAGAAAACATTGTGGCTAATGAGCGCGAGCAGAATATCCTTCACATGCTTCATCAGGTATCTTCATGACCATGTTTTGTAGACATTGTCCAAAATGGACATCTTAAATGGTCTTTGGCTAGATACAGCCCGAGTATTATATGCATTTGTTCTGTTCTTTGCTTTTGGTTTTAAAGGCATTTTAATGATTTCAGATCCTCACACCCTTTCTTCTGAGAAGACTGAAGTCAGACGTCACACTGGAGGTTCCACCTAAGAAAGAGATCATAGTGTACGCACCCCTCACCAACAAACAGGAGGCCTTTTACATGGCCATTGTTAACAAGACTATAGCAAAGCTGCTGGGTCAGGAGAAGGTGAGTTTTACACAGTGGGCTATTTGCACCAACACAAATGTTTTGCATAAAAATTCTGTTTGGATCAATGCATGCATGGGCTGAATAAAAATGTAAATGCATTTTATGCCAGTATGTTGCACTGATGGAAAAGAAAATCAGCAGTTACTGTGGTTCACAAAGCGCTATGCAACTTTCTTTTTCTGCTTTACACCTGCTTGTCATGGAGAAGAAAGTCCAACATCATTTAATATTTACAGATGTTCAGATTTTTGTATCTGCTCTGGTGTTCATCAAACAGCACCAAATACAAGATGCACTAAAATAACAGATTAATTCTGTTCATTCTAATCAAAATGTTTATCATGCTGAATATTTGTGTGAACAGGATATTAAAGTTATAGCAGGATGAGTATGGTTGAAGTATTTATTCATTATTAATAATATATTTTTTTTGACACCTCCTTAAGGATGATTCAGCACCTGTGCCGCTAACATCCAGTGGCCGACCAAAGCGCAGGTCCAGGAAGGTGGTGGACTATTATGAGTCAAACACTGACTCTGCGAAAGATCTTGAGAAATACCTAGAGAAGGTTCGGAAAGAGATGGAAAGTCAGGCAAGGTCTGTCTCTTTGTATTTACTAGTTTAACCTCTGCTTTGGACTCATCTGTGAGCTTTTTGATGTGACGTGATTACTCTCTCCTTAGCTCCAGCCCAGTGGTGGATATTTCCATGCCAGTTGATGCTCAAGTCAACTTGAAACTGCAAAACATACTTATGCTGCTGAAGAGGTGCTGCAACCATGCTTACTTGATAGAGTATCCTTTGGACCCCGCCACTGGAGAATTTAAGGTACTTCACACAGCTGTGCATGAGTTGGAATGATCTGATCTGGTATGAAGGTATTGGCAACAGAACGAGTGCAATAATTATCTCATTGATACAGATTGATGAGCAGTTAGTGCAAGCATCAGGGAAGTTTCTTATCCTGGACCGAATGCTTCCTGAACTGAAGAAAAGAGGGCACAAGGTAAAGTTCACAATCTCTCATGCTTGCATTTTAATGATTAACGACTCTATCAGTCAGTGTCAAACTCCACTGTGGTTATAAGCCATTTTTGCACCGTGTGTGTGTGTGCAACCTTTCAAAATATTTTTTAATGTTTTTATTTCAGTGATGCAAATCAGAATTTCATCAACCTTTACGCCAGTCTTCAGTGTCACATAATCCTTCAGAAATCATTCCAATATGTTAATTTATTATCAATACTGTTCTTTTTAGCTTTCTATTCATCAAAGAATCCTCAACAAAATGTCACCGGTTCCAAAAAATATTAAACAGGAAAACTGTTTCCAACACTGGTAATAAATCAATATATTAGAATTATTTCTGAAGGATCATGTGACTCCGAAAACTGTAGTAACAGCTGATGAAATTTCTGATTTGCATTACTGAATGAAATAATATTTTAAAATATATTATGTATTATATATATATTATAGCCTATATATGACACGGAGAAGAGTAAAAACTCTTCACATGACCGCTACTGAACATCAACGAAACAAATGCACATTGACTGATCTTCTTCCATCTGTTCTGCAAAATGTAAACCATTATATATTTCTGCAAGCGTAAATATTGTGAAAATATCAACATGGTCTAGGCAAAGGCATTCCTCCTGGAACTCGCGCCGCTGCGCAGAGCAAACGCGGGTTTGGCGGGTGTTCATTTAATTCTCTGTGACTGCTTATTTAATGTATAAATTATACATTGTATTTAATGTATTAGGTACTTGTACAACAAACAGGTAATGTCATAGTGGTATCGTGTACTGTAATCGAATGTAGCCTATCTATACCGGTGTAACCGTAGACAGCATACGCCGTGTTCATCTGATAAAGATCTTCATAGCAAACAATAGCCTTTGCAGATTTGCTTTCAATTGACTGTAGATCCAAAGCCACGTCTTCAACGCTCTTGATGTTCTTAAACTTTTTGTTACAACTCTGAGTGAGAACCGCTTCAGACGACTCGGCACGTGCGGCGGGGAACTGAACGAATCATTAAACTGATTCATGAACCGATTCACTGGTTTGATCAAGCCTTTGAACAGAATTGACTCAAAAGAATGAATCATTCGTGAATGGGCATCGCTTAATGCCCAGAGAAAAGTAGATGGCGCGTTTGGAATAAATTGAAGCCTTTTTAACTTGTATTGCATTAAGATAAAGTAACAAGAGGAGCGTCGCCCACAGTAACGAAGTAAAAGTACTGTTTTTTTCACTAAAAATGTACTTGAGTAAAAGTACCCATCTTTAAATATACTATAAAAGTATTAGTTACCCCCAAAAAATTACTCAAGTAAATGTAAAGAAGTAAACGTAACTCGTTACTACCCACCTCTGAATTTCTGTATGTACAGTTAGATTTAGGGCTGAACAATACACCAAAATATTTTTTATGTTTTCACAAAGGCTGCATTTATTTGATCAAAGTACAGAAAAACAGTAATATTGTGAAATATTAAAATTCATGTAATTTTAAAATGTATTTTATTCCTGTGATGCAAAGCTGAATTTTCAGCATCATTACTCCAGTCTTCAGTGTCACATGATCCTTCAGAAATCATTCTGAATGCTGGTTTGCTGCTCAAGAAAAACAGCTACTTTATATTTTTGCCGAAAAACTTATTCAGGTCACTTTTGGTCAATGCAATATCAAACACTTAATTACACCCACTTTTTTTAAACAGGTGCTGATTTTCAGCCAGATGACTCCATATTAGATATTCTAATGGATTATTGTTATCTCCGTGGTTATGAGTACAGCCGTCTGGATGGGTCAATGAGCTACACAGACCGAGATGAGAATGTGAGCAGCAGTTTGTTGGTTAATGCAAATTGCCACCACTTTACTGTTAGTGAGTTGTTTTCATTGAATTTTCTTTTGTTTTCATGCAGATGAAGAAGTTTTCTTCTGATCCGGAGGTGTTCCTCTTCCTCCTGAGCACTCGAGCTGGTGGTCTTGGGATCAACCTCACAGCTGCTGACACAGTCATCATATTTGACAGTGACTGGGTATGAATTTAGTTGTGCAACCTGTTCATATGTGACTTGTATAGAGCCCCACACATGACATGCAGACAAAATATTTATTGTGGCCATGAAATTTAAGAATTTGTTACATCATTTTAGTTAAAACATGGTCATGTTGTAGTAATTTGTTCCCTCATTTTAATTTAACTAACATGAGGGAAAAAATCTTAATTTGTGGCCACTTTAAATTGGTTGGCTTTAAAAGCAAAAAAAATTGAGTTGGACAAAGCCTCTACAATTTCATTAATTTTAATGATTTTAAACGAAAAGCCCTCATTATCAGCAAATGTTTTATGAATTTCATCTTCAGAATCCTCAGGCAGATTTGCAGGCACAGGATCGGTGTCACAGAATTGGGCAAACGAAGCCTGTGATGGTTTACCGCCTCATTACGGCCAACACCATTGATGAGAAGATCCTGGAGAGAGCCTCTGCCAAGAGAAAGCTGGAGAAGATGGTCATTCACAAAAGTATGTAGCGGGTGCAGAAAATGCCACATTACCAACCTTTGGATTTAATGAGATTAATCAATATTTTTTGCTGTGACTCTCTTGACTTTTTCCCCTTATATTTGTTCTTTTAGATAAGTTTAAAGGTTCTAAAGCAGAGCTCAAACAGACCAAGAGCTGTGTGGATGTAAACGAGCTTGTGGAACTGCTGAAGTCCAGAGACTATGACGGGTACAGATTTTCATATCTCCACTGTCACAAGACTTTTAATCCATCACAAAGTATTGCTAAATTCTGTTGTAAGTTGCATCACAATGTGACTGTCCCGATGTTATTCATGCTGTTACAGGGCAGTGAAAGGCACTAAAGGAAAGGTCATCAGTGACAAAGATCTGGAGATCCTGCTGGACCGTAGTGATTTAATGAGTAAGAGTCCTATGTCTCAGATCTGAATGTCTTTTGTGTCTTTGTAATGCGTGTAGATTCCACTGCATATTGATTTTCATAGTACTGCTTTGACATTTGAATGCCCCTCTCATGTGAATCAAATCTTCCTTTTCAGAGCAAGCCAAGAAGCGTGTTAAATGTGGGAAGGATGGGGTGTTTAAAGTTATTGAGACCAAAGAGGAAAATAGTGACATTAGTCTGTCCTAAGAGTACTGACACTTGAAACCAAAGTGCCTAAACTGATCAAGTGCTCTAAAAGCTGCCTGCTGGTTCTACTCAAAGATTGAGATCTTTTCTGTTTTAGACTCGTATGTCCAACCACTGCTCCTTTTAATAAGTCCATCCTTGGTTGTGCGTTTAGCTGTGAGTTTTAGCTGGTTTAACATGTCTTTTTTTTCGTACTATGTCAACCTTTGTTTTGGGATTAGCACAAAAAAAACCCAATCCCACATTTTGGCTACTTTGTAAATACTGTTGTACATGTTCATATGTAGTTCACTGAATAGGAATTGCACAAGTATATTGCTTTAAAGCACTTTGACCTTCTAGAATACTGTAGAACAAACATTCCTGTTTTATATTTCATGTTTTCAAACTATAATAAACATTTTGTATACAGCATGTGATGTTTATTTAAAATGGGCTATACTTTTGCATTTCAAAGATAATGTTATATTGTTACAGAAGAAAGTGCACATGGACACAATAGCTAGGGTAGTAGAAACTTACAATTGATTTCATTTTTGCTGGTTCTCCTCTTCTAGTTTTCTTCTTATGTCCTGAATCACTGTAGGGAAGAAATCATGAGATTATGCATCCTGTCTTTGCAATGAAAATATAAAGTAGTAATGAATGCCTTCATGTGACTTCATGGATATGTACACTTCCATTCAAAAATACTGCATTTACTTGATCAAATTACAATTAAAACAATATAGAGATTTAATTTATGTACAAGTATAAATTTTTGGGCTTCTGCGTTTGTCACTGAAGAGAAGAAATTGAATAAAGTCGTTATTTTTGTTTTCTTTGTGCTCCAAAGTATTCTCGTAGCTTTATAAAATCACGGTTGAACCGCCGATGTCACATGGACTATTTTAACGATGTCCTTACCACCTTTCTGGGCCTTGAATATGTCAGTTGTGTTGCTGTCTATGGAGGGTCGGAAAGCTCTCAGATTTCATCAAAAATATCTTAATCTGTGTTCCGAAGATGAACGGACGTCTTATGGGTTTGGAACAACATGAGGGTGAGTAATTAATGACAGTTTATTTTGTGTGGTCGATCCCTTTAAAGCTAAATTTCCAGCAGCCATTACTCCAGTGCTCAAATATGGAAACATGATACATTTTTTAATAGAAAGTTTAAAACGGCATTAAAATATAAATCGTTTGTAATATTATGGTCTTTGTCACTTTTGATCCTAACTGTCTGCAAAAACATTTTAATTGTGCTCACACCTGGAAATGTAAATATATTTTTATAAAAAGCTGAGATTCTGCACTATTTCTAGTTAATGAAACAATTTTTGTGACTTTGAGAAAGTGTCAGATTTCAGGTCAGAGTTCATGCAGCTTGAGTGCTGCTGTAATTAAAAGACCAAACCAAATACTAAAATGTTTAGAAATACATAACTTTTTCATCTCAACTTTACTCTATAATATAATGAATAAATTAGGCATTAAAACATAAAGGCCTAGTTTCACAGACAGGACTTAAATTAAGCCAGGATTAGGTCATAGTTCATTTAGGACATTGAAGTATCTTTTATAAACGTGCCTTGGGAAAACATTACTGGTGTGTATCTTGAGACAAATCAACAGTACGAACATGTTTTAAGATCAGTCTTTTAGTTGAAACAGCCCAGACATGCATTTTAGTCTAGGACTAGGCTTAAGCCTTGTTTGTGAAACCGGGAGTATAATACAAAATCTAGTAGTCGAATTTCACTAGTAGTCATTTTTTAGGAATCAGAACTCCTACCATCATCAGGAATCATTCCATCATCGGCGTGTGAGAACTTCTGAGCATTTCTTCGATGGTTTGTAGTGATGTCAGTGATGGTCATGGGAGGATCAGCTGCATCCATGTGGCCCATTTTCTGCATGATCTTGTCGCTGAGGCCGACGTAATCCCTTCGCAAGTCCTCCATCTCCGCTAACAGCACCTCTCTCTCTCGCTCCAGCAGTCGAATGACCTCTTTGAGTCGTGCTACCTCCTTCGTGCTTGCCATCTCCGACACCATCTTTTCTTTATGAGCACTCTCCAGCTTCTCTGTCAAGACTTGCTTGTCTCTCTTGAGTTTAATCTCCATCTCCATCAAAGTCTTGCACTCTCTTCTCAAACCATTGGACTGCTGCAGACAGGCTTTCTGCTGCTCCTGCAGCTGAAGTATCTCCACTTTCTGCTTGTTGTGAATCACTTTCGATTCATATTTCACAGCCTCCACCTGTTGAAGTGCTTTGTCTCTTTCTGTTTTGCAATTTTCCAACTCTGCGTTCAGTTTTTCAATCACCTCCTGAAACTCCTTGACGTTCTTCTCATTGTCAGATTCTTTGGAGCGAGTCGACTGAATGAGCTCCTTGTTCTTCTCCTGAGCTTTACGTAAATGTTCTCTGAGGTTTGCAGATTCACTTCTCGAGGCTGATATCTCCTCCTTCAGTCTCTGATGAATGCTGATGTTCTTCTTGTGTTCGGCGTCCATCATCTCTTTACATAACGCGAGCTCTCGATCTGCTACATCTCTTTGCTCCTCCAGAAGTTTCTGCTTGTTTAGCAGCTCTTGAGACATCTGCTGGAGCTTCCTCAATGATTTTTGACAGCTCTTTTTCTCATTGAGCTCCACGTTGAGTTGGTCCTTCATGGCGTTAGCACGAGTTTTTAGGCGCTCGTATTTCTCCATCAGTGCTTTAAGCTGCTTCATAGACGTTTTGTTGTTACTTTTGGCTTCAGCGAGTTCCTTCTTCAAATCTTCAGAGGTTTGCTCAAACCTGGTGGTGATTTTGGTATTTTTCTGTTCCTCACACTTCAGCTTTTCAGTAATGAGTTGGGTTTCCTTCTCCTTTTGCTTTGACATCTCTTTCACATCTTTCAGTTCTTGTTGCTTGACCAACAACAGATGGACAAGATGTTGATTCTCCAAGTCCTTCTGTTGCAGTTGTTCCTTCACGACTTCAAAGAAGTCAAGATGTTTGCTCTTCAAAGATGAACTTTTGTCAGCTCTGCTTCTTTCTCGGCCTTTTGATATTTCCTTCAACACTGCTTTCGATGGGTTTGAGGAACATTCAACAGATCTTGTTGAATTAGACCTAATTAAGTATCCGAAGGGCAGGTGTAAGGCTTCAGAGTTATGATCCATGTGGGAATCATATTTTGACCCGAGGATACTCATCGTAGCCTCTTCTTGTTTCAGCAGATCTGCTCCTGCTAGAATTCTTTGCAGGGAGTCCATTGTCTGCTCATTAAAATCTTGACTGATATTTTCCTTTGCATTTCGCAGTAAACTCTGTTGCACTTTCAAGAACCTGTTTTCAAGCGTATCCACTGCAGCATGCTGGGATTTAGCAGGGAGTGCTTTTCCTTTCTTCCATCGACTAAAAAGCATCTCTTTGTCGTTTGATAGCATTTCACTGCGGATGGTGATGGCTTCTGGCTGACGGCTGCCCAACTTATCAGGAACCGGTCTGTCACAGTCCTGCTGTGTGTCTTGAATGCTATCAAGTTTACACTTGTGCATACATCTAGTCTGTTTAACGTCCTGATCCATGTGAGTTGAGTTTGTTTGAACTGTAAGAAATCCAGTTAAGTCATTTAGGCAATGGTGTTGGATATTTACTTCTAATAAGCACTTCATAGAGATATTGAAATGAGCCCTTACCTTATACTTGCCTCACTCCCCAGCATCCAAACGGACTGCAACAGAAGCCTACTGTGCCACTCAATCCCCATTGTTCAAAACGGTTTAAAATGTCTGTCGCCATAGTAACCGGACCAATGCTGGCAACGCGAAGCACTGGGGAAAAGACGTTATAAAAATGGTTTTGACCAGAACCGGTTCCGCTTGAATGAACGTTAGCGTCGCCAGAACAAAAGCAGCTTTTATCACACTGGTCTGGTGTGAGCTCAACTCAAACAGTCAGCAGTTTTGCTATGTCGTACATGAACTTGAGGAAAATTGAGGAAGCATCTCATTGTTTTAAATAAAACAAAGCGAAAATATTTGCCATCGTTAGAATTGTGTAGTTTTATTTAATAAATACATTTTTAGCTAACACTTTACAACAAGTAGAATTAGTTAATGCATTATGAACTAATAATAAACAATACTCGTATGGCATTTATTTTTATTATGTATTTATTTAAAAATCGATCTATTTCTGAATACTTAGGTCACTTTTCAAACCTCTTCAGTTTTCCTTACCAACTTTCAGCTTGGCCAACAATACATTTCACATCCAAAATGTAAACTACCAAAACACTTAATACATGTTTCAAATCAATGATTATTACATGGTCCATATTGATATTACTGTACAAAAATATTCTTGTTTTCCCCTTTTGTACAAAAAGGTGTGTTCATCTAAATCTGTTTTGATTGCATTTAATTTTTAGATTTGTAATATATTTCAGTATTACTATAGAAATGTGGCATATTACTGAGGACATATTGGCCCATAGGTACATCCAGTTTTAATGGTGGTTGTTTCTTAATGAGAAAAGAACTCATGCACGTTAATATATGAAAGATAAGTCATTGTTGCATTTTGTGCCAAAGCTTAGCTGTTGTACTCACTGTATAAAGTTTTGCAATAAAATGTTTTATGTAAGTTAATAGTGAAACTGTTCTAAATTCATGTTTAAATTTTAACTTTAATACAAAAATTACCATTGTTAACATACAGAAGCTTACTGTAAAGTGTTGTTTTTTGAAAATACAAAAGTGAAAGCTTCCTAAACAATCCTCAAGAAACCAGAAACACAAATTTTAAATATTTTAATCATTTAAAAAATAAATTACATGGCATGACCTTAAAAGTTTTCCACTCCCTCGTGTCAGAAGACTGCACAATGAAAAGTGCTCTGAAGTACAACAAAAGGCAAATACAGCGTCACATTCATACTCCTCTCACAACATTGTACATTAAATCCTCGTGATCTACAGCTGATATTTGTACACTCATTTACATGCATGAAGCTATGATACAGTCTCAAACAACACTGTACAGAAAGAGGCCCAATAGAGGGGTGTCTTGGATGGATTCGGCTTCAGCATTCCTTAAAGGCTCTAAAAATACCTCACAAGAAATCCAGCAAAATGCGATTACATTTTCACACTGAGTAACTGTGCGCAAGAAGGCAAAATGCTACGGATAATCTACTGGGAGCAGAAATTCAACCGTTAAGCATATAAGGGATTAAACAGCGACTGTTGAAATTCACTTTCAGATTGTAAAACATTTGTAGAGCTTCCCTGAATTATCCCTCCAAGCAAGAGAAATCCAAAGCTGCATGTATACCTGATGTTACACCTGAATTTATAAGCATTTGTACTGATGTCCGTTGCTGTTACAGTGTCAGTCAGCATGTTGGTCAGGGTAAAGTATGCTGTAAACTTTGGTTAGAGTCTACATGACCAAACATCACAGAAACTACACAACATAAAAGCAGTGATTGTTCAAACACAGGGAAGATAAGGCACAGCAAACTCAGTTCTTCTTCAACTTTGTAGCTTGTGTCATCTGATCTGTTAGTGTGGCTCTTATAGAGTTCACAACAGTCTGTCGGACATTTTCTTCCATGTATTGCTCAGTGAGTGGCTTCAGCATCTAGAATCAACAAAAAGGGGGAAAAAAAATAATTTAATGGTGCTCGGACAGTTTTTAGCCTGTCGTCAAGTGGTTGCTAGTGTGTTGAGTGACTGTTTACAAGTCACAGGAGTCAAATCCCAAAATATGGCTTTCCCATAAATGGACTGGAACTTTTTACACCTCTTTTAACCTCCATCTATGCCTGTTGCTTGAAGTAACTTCACCTCAAAGTTTTGAATGTCCATGTTTTTTCCAGTCATTTGCAACTGTTGTATAAGGATTTTTAACAATTGTATAAAAATTGCACTCACAAAGAGCAATGTCTTACTGATAAAATAATAAATGTACATGTATTTTAGAAGATTAAAAAATGCCCATGACTTGATTTTAAGTCGTAAGATTGTATTAACTTCTTTTTTTTGTTCAGGTCCGGGATAAATAAATTCCTTGATTTTCCAGATTTTCCATGAGGATGAGAACTCTGGACTTATGGTCAGGCATTTGTTCAAATCCTTAAAGCAATAATTCACCCAAAAATGTTAATTCTGTCATCATTTACTAACCCTTATGTTGTTCCCAAACCATACGACAATAAATGTATCTTTAAAACACAAATTAAGATATTTTAAATTAAACCTGACAGTTTTGGGTCTCTCCTAGTTTTCTAATCTACCAAATATTTGATGCTTCTGTCATAAAAATGTCATAACATCATAAAAGTAAGATAGAGTAGTTTACTCTAAGTTTTCTATCTTGCTCTATTTGAAAATTATATTTTCGTCATTTATTTTAAAGCATGTTGTGTTTCCTCAGAAGACTTGAATTAAACCGCTTGATTTACAATGTCTTTATGAACTGAAGCATCAAAGTTTTGGTAAAATGCACTTCCAATTAGTGCTGCGATGATAAATCGATGCATTGCGCTTCATGAATCGATTCTGAGATATTCTGAATGCATCGCGATTCTTACTGTTAACAGCAGACGACGCTCGAATCTCGTTTTTAACGAGTCGTATAGGCTACTTGCACCTCGGCTCAGATTGCTTTTATGACGCGAGATTAATGTAAACAGCCCACTGTGAACACCATTTGAATTCGTTTCAACCTTTTCGAATGCTTGCTTCCAGTTCCTTACACAAACTCGAACCTAATATGATGAGTATGGCTGTTGCTAAAGCATGCAGTGTCATCTGCTGTTAGAAACGGAGCTCAGAATCGATTTGAGAGAGGGAATCGTGATGCATTTCTCGATTCACAATGCATCGATTTATTTTCCCAGTCCTACTTCCAATAACAGGAACCGAAATCTTTCAGGTTTAAATCTGATTCAAAGATCTTAAGGGTTTGAAATGACATGAGGGTAAATGAGTAAATTACACTTTTTTTGTACAAGAGCAATAGTAATACAAAAAAGTTAATTAAGAAACAAATCTCTATATACTATCATAGTCTAATACCAAGACTAATGCGGTCTCAGCAAAGCACCTCAGTTGAGAATAATGTTCAATCCAATAAAGATTCAGCTAAATCTTGACACTCCCATTAAGGCACAAGAATAAAACCTGGCATTAGAATTAAGATTTGTTCTTATAATGCACAGGTCCTGGGACAAAAATATTTGTATGTGGGCTCTCACTTGCCTTGACTCCATGAGTAAGTTATACTATAGAGGAGTTTCATGGGCCCCCATTGTCTCAGGGCCCAGGACAATGCAGCCCTCTTTACAACTGCTATCAACAGGGAGTCAAATTACTTCCTCGGCTTTAGAAAAGTGGGTTATGACAGGACTGGAAGTGAAAGGTTTATAGGAGAGGCAGGGGCGGACTTAGTGATTTGGGGACCCCAAGCAAATTCCAGGTATGGGGCCCCAACACAATAACTATGTGCTCTTTTACGCCTAACCCTTATTTTGCTCGCTCGCTCTAATAGTTTATTTATCCCTTCACAACCAGTAATTAGTCAACCTAATGCTGTTCTAAAGCCATATTAGGCTACCTTTTATTTCTTACTTCACAAAAGAAGATTAAAAAAATGCACTTGTCCATTTAATATATTGTAAACTTTTTCCATTTTTTTACAAACATGAAATTATGCCATGCATTATTCCATATTCCAAGTGTTCTGAAGGCATACGGCTAGAAACAAATCGAAAATGTAATCTATAATTAAGCAAAAATCTCCAGTCATAGCATTCGTGCATTTTATACGAGTGCAGTTTGCGCTGATGTGCCAAGGAAAAGCACACAAGAGTCATTTTGAAACATCAAGGCTTTCTTTACTGAGGGGAATATCTCTGTTCTGAGACCGTAATATACAGCCTAATGTGCGCTCCCTCATAATCACTAAAAGCTGTCCCTCACTTCAGTTCATTGCGATCTCACGACGTTCCGTTAATGAGCTCTCTACACTGAGTGCACAATGAATTTCTTATTTACATCGCATCTACACTTTGTTATAATGAGAGGATTCCCGAGCTCGCAGGACTCAGCAAACTCGGCATTTTGAGCGGTGAGTGGATTCTAAATTAAACACCTCTGGTCATTGCGTTCAACAAATGAACAGATATGTCTGTGATTGGCTACATTGTTCAATGCTGCAAATATGTTTCTGCAGTATCAGATGGGGCCCCCTGATTCCCCGGGGCCCTAAGCGGCCACTTACTTGCTTATTGGTTAAGTCCACCCCTGAGAATGGGATGAACGCAATTGATGACAGGAAAGCAACTGAAACAACAATATTGTAGAATGGGCTCAAGCATCCAGGAAGCATAACTCACCTGTTCCCACAGGGCCTCTGCTATGAGGTCTATGGCCACACCCACTTCTCGATACTCTCCTGAGTATCTGACATACGCCCAGGCACACAACGACAGCAGCGACACCCCCATTACCAGATTGGCCAGAGCGGCGATTACCGACAGGCCAATGAAACCTGTTAGTGTGGAGATCATATAGGTAACAAACATGACGGCAAACAGGGTAGCCGGAGTTCTCGCTGCATAGAAAATGTTCTTGCTTTCATTGTGTTTCACGAAATTCGTGTACACTTCATCCAGCTCAGTCTCTAACTGCTGTTGGTAGCGCTGACAGAACTCCACGCCGCCCATTTTCTTCACCACACAAAACTGTTGCACCGAAGTTTTCTTAAACTCTTCGTGATAGCTCTGAAGGTCAACAGGGGGCGATGTATGGTTTGTCACCTCCACATACCTGTGACACACACACAACAAAAACATAAGCTCAAAATCATTTCCTAATCAACAGACGCAAGTATTGTAGAAATGATTAAACCATACCAGCCATCTCTGTATTTTGAGTTATCTAGGCCAAACCTACTATTTTAGTGCAATGGCCTCTGGTTATTTTCAGTTATATAGGCTAGCTCATCTCACGTCACGCTCCTGCTATATTTAAAGAGAATTGAGGTCCCTCTCCATCCATGATCCATTTAGAAAATAAAGAACCTTGATATGCAGGATGCCTTTTGCTCACACCACTTGCAATTTGTCTACATGCATGTTTCTGTCAAACAGATGCAAAATTAGCAGCTCAGAGTAACTCTACCTGCTCCATGGCTCTGTTATAAGTGTCTTTCGCTCCAGCGACAGCGGTCAGGTTGTTCGCTTCAGCAGTTGCCTGAGTAAAAGAGGCACAGTGGGCATTTAACATTTTCAGATTGATTTACTGTACAAAATATATATTTTTTCTTCTGAAAACCAATAACACATTCAGCAAGGACACATTTAAATTAAGAAAAAGTGACAGTAAAGGTGTTTATAATGTTACTAAAAAATATCTGAAATAAAAGCTTCTCTTGAGAACTTTCTATTCAAAAGAATCACGAAAAAAATGAACCCAAAAAACCTTTAAGCTGAATAACTGCTTTCATCATTGATAATAATAGTAAATGTTTCTGGAGCAGCAAATCAGTATATTAGAATGATTTCTGAAGGATCATGTGACACTGAAGACTGGAGTAATGATGCTGCATCACAGGATTAAATTACAATTTTAAATATACTCAAATAGAAAACATTTTATTATAGATATTATTCATTATTTTAAATGTTTCACAATATTGCTGTGTTCACTGCATTTCTGATCAAAATGTTTGAATAGCGCCGTCGGTGACATTAAAGATTGAGAGCAACACACCTGCAACATGGATTTAGGATGTGGAAGCTCCTCCCCTTGATAGATTTTAATATACGCCTACAAACAGGGAACATACACATTTGGATATTCATAAAGCAGAAAATGTTCTGGAAATACAATCTGATTGGATGAAGCATGTTCAATGACACTATAAAAAGCACACCAGTGATCTCACAACAACTCTGTTCTACATTAATGTTGCTTGAAAACTGTAAACACAACTGGCTAATGCACTATATTTCTTACCATAATAATTGTTTAGTGTGATAAATAATTGACTTGATGAAAAAATAAGTTTACTGTTGTAGTAGCAATAAAGACTTGCAGGACTCTGCTCTACACGAACACTTGAATAGAGCCTCTTTAGTTTCAACCCTGACACAATTAACACCTGATCTGATTTGTGTTTACAGCTGTTACTGCAGCTCAATAATCAAATCTGACCTTGAAGTACTCCAGCAGGTCTCTGCACGTGACTTTAGCTCCGCCGATCTCTTTCTCTACCAGGTTCTCTGGTGCCAGCAGTAAAGGCATTAGATTCTGCAGCTCCATCTTGAACTCATCATTAATGTCTGCACAAAAAAGGTCATGATGAGCCTAGAGTTCAAACGTGTGTCTACGTGTCTGTGTCTAAGAGAAAATCCGTAGCGACCTTTCAGTCTGCCATCAAAGTGAGGGTTGATGGCCACCTCCAGACCAGGATGTGGCAGCAGAAAGCAGCCTATGCTGGAGAAACAGCTGTGAATATGCTTCCTGACGTTCTGCAGCTCTTCATGTTGATTCTGCTTCACCTACAGAGAAGAAATAAAACAACTCACACTCCATTCTACATGCTGATGTTTATATGTTGTGTGCTTCATCTCACTTGTAGTCTCCGTTCCAGGAAGTGATTCCCTCCATTGAGCCCGTAGTTATGCTCGTATGGGTAACACCAGTCTCTGATCAGAAACAATAATTTCTAGAAGACAGTATAGAAGAAGAGTGAAGCTAAAGGCCAATTCCTACAAAATAATAATAACAAAAAACAGGCACAACTATTTTTTCAAACAAAACCATGCACCTCAATGACTGATGATGGAAGAACACTCAAAAGAACAGCATTGACTGGGAATAGAAATATTTTGTAACATTATAAATGTCTTTACTGTCCCTTTTGATCAGTTTAATGTGTTCTTTCTGAATAAAACCTTTCTAAATAACCTGCTCCCAAACTTTTGAGCAGTAGTGTACATATATAGATCAAACATGATGCATATCAGTGTCTGAATTATCACTTTTTATTGAAGGTCAGTATTTGGCCCCGTACATTTTATTTTTTTTTTTACATATTGAGGGGATATTTATTTTCTAGCAATATAAAACATAACAAATACCTTTCATACAACCCATCAAAACAAATGATCTGATTCTTCAGTAATGGCTGTAAAGTTGGATCTGAGATATTTTATATATATATCTGGGGCATGTGTGTCATGTCGTGTACTCAGTATGAAAGTTCTCAGCTTTTCTACCTGAAATGGTTTCTCGTATATCTCCTCCATTGCAAGTCGACCATATTCTGTGAACAGCTATAAAAGACACATGAGGTTACTATCCCACACACACTATTAACCCTAACAGTGTACGCCAACAAAGAAAGCTGCTACCTGGAGATGCTGCAAATCATCTTCTTGGATATTCTGAGAAAGATTATAAACCTAAAAAAACAAGATTGTTAGGTCACGGAATATGATAATATGATTATTTAAAGTCCTAAGCACCACTAATGTGCTTCAACGCACCTGCACAGAGCTGGTCATAGTGCTCAGAGCAAAAACTGTGGCACAGTCTTTGATGGTGGACTGACTGTCAAAGGCTCCCTGAGTGTCCACCAGCAGAACAGCCACCTTCAGACACACAGAGATTAGTCTTATCACACAGCCAAAATATCTTGACAGTGATATAATACACATCTTCAAGTAAACGCCCATCCACCTTAGTTCCGTCTTCCTTTTCCACAACAAACACCTCACTCCAGGCCTGGATTCCTGTGGTCTCTCTCTCACAGCCTCCCCTCCAGGAGAAACCAGTCAACGGCTCATCGTCTCCTCCCATCCATGACTCAGATGACTACAAAGACACAGGACATTGTTCATGTGAATGTTCTGAAACGTACTTAAAAACATGCATGCTCACATCCATGTGACCTAGCTGGTTTTGTACATGCAGGACGCGGTCGCAAGTTAAGACATGTCAATGAACTTGTTCTCAGGAATGAGAATTCAGATTGTTTTTAACAGATAATATGTGGGAGCACTCATGCCTCACATATTTGAATGGTTGAAAAAAACAAAAAATGGGCCAATACATTATTTTTCTTCCAATTTAGCCGTGTTATTTTTTATATTGTTATAGTGTGTATAGCTGTTATAAACAGAAAAATATACAAAACTTTAGAAAATTAAATAATTTTTATTAAAAATACTTTTTAAAATGATAGCATATACACAAGTCAACATTTGAAGTGGATCAAAACCTTTCATTAAAGTTGTCCTAAAACCTAAAAGCGTTCTTGTCATAGGACATCTTTGATGAACTTTTTTGATCCACTTGAAATGTTGACGACTGTATATCTGATAACAAATTTGTAACCAAATATTAATAACAAGGTTCTTGTTTCACTGTAAAAAATTATGTCTGTATTACGTGTTTTCCTTGTACATTGGGGAAGAATATTTGACCGTTTGCTAAGTAAAAGCAACATGAAACGTGAAAAATTGAAACTTAAAACTGTGGATAGAAATACTTTATACTATTTAATTAGGATCTACATTAATGACTGAACAATGTAATCTTAACGGAGTAAATTACATTTTTCTCATCAATTCTTGAAGAAATATTCTGAGGACCCTTGAAAAATATTTAGAACCCTAACAGGAAGTAAATAATAAAATTAAGCTTTTAAAATATGACTAAAGTGAATTAAAAGAAGATTAAAAATTGAGAAAAATAATAAAATGTGACAAATGACATCATACTAAAAACATACAATTTCTCATTTACAATTATACGCATTTTAATCTAAAATCTTAAATTGTACATTTTTCAACCGCTCATACATTTACATCAGTAGAAGCGGATTCGTTCTAACCTGATTATGCATGTAACGCAGCATGAAGTCCAGCAGGAAGGACTTCCCCTTGCGGAAGGCACCGGCCACAGACACCACAACCACGTCGAGATCCTTCACATGTTCCTGCATCAGGATTTTTTCCAAAGCAGCGGCGTCCAACTCAAACTTATGATCATCCTCATTCGCGACCACAATTTGGATGGGTCGAGCCCCCTCAGGAACTGGGTCCTCCTCCAGCTCAAGATCTTCTGCTACAGCACACGGTGCCACTCCATTAGTATCAGAGCTGAACTCCTCCAGCGAGCTCGACGACTCAACGGGGCGGCACAAGGGAACATCTTCCACACCGGTCATATCTGAAGGGGAAAAACAGGGTACTTCGAAGTTATTATCATTAAGCAAAAATATTTAAAACATTTTGTTAACTGAAATAAAGCAACAATAAAATAAAATAGTAAACAGAAGATTATAAAATGAACTTTGAAAGTTTAAGTTGAGGCACTAAAATTATTAACTGAAATAAATCAAACTGAACCAAAACTAATACTGAAAAAATAATAGTACACAAATTAGTTAAATTAAATAAATAACTGAAAATATAAAAATAAAAGCTAAACAAAATATAAATAAAACTATAACAGTATATAAATAATACTGAAATAACACTGGTAATATGTACATTTAAATACTTTTATTAAATAAAAAAATATACATTGTGACAGTTATTTTTGACATTTTAAACTGATGAATTTAAGGCTGCCACAATCTCCTCTTTTGTTGTGCAATGGGTTGTGTGCAATACTGGCCATGGATGTGAAAAATCCACATATTGAGACCAAGCTCTTGTTGGTCAGACACGAGTTTTGTGACGTTTGCAGCTTTGCTTTTCAGCACTACACTAGCAGCTCATTACTGCGGTCACTTTCTATTCCAGGAGTGTGGGTCTCCGTTTGAACCCCATGCACTTTATCCAAGAGCTGCGATAAGCCTAGATCCCTTCAGCCACAGGGCTAAATTTGGTCATTTTTATCCTCAGGTTAAGACGCATGTAACACAAAACAAACACCCTTTCTCTCCCCTTCGCTCTGGTCTCCCCAGGCTCACGGTCACGGCCAGTCGAGCAGAGCCACTGGAACAGAGCCAAGCAGTGTCGGTGTGAGCAAACACACTGGAGAGGGGACAGTCCATTAAAACTGCGTCAAGTACAGGCCGATACAGATCTGTGCCACACTCATATTGGCCAGACCGAATGATTGGCGAATACTCAGTTTAAATAGAAATTATACATGGGCCAAAGTGGTTCTGTTCACAAAATAAAAATGCTTGGGAATCCCTGCATTACATGAACAAACATTAGTAAGCATGAAAACATGACGAAGTCTTCCAGGTTTTAAATGCATTTGTCCAGATGTCCATTATTAATAATTAGTGAAGATCACTGGATATGATGAACACAGAATTTCACAGCTATGCATCGGCAGTGTTTAGTAATCTGCATAATTATTAGTCTTATGTTTATAAGTGATAGGTTCATTTAGACAGAAAAAAAACTGGGGAGAATCAATACATAATGAATATAATATACTGCTACTGTGTGAATAATATTTAATCCACAAAAAGTAACTGTAATCTGATTATGAGCATTTTAACATGCAATCTATTCACAAGAGCTTCATTTTTGGAATCTGATTATGTAATCCAGATTATGAATTATATTACACTTAATACTTGATAATACATTAAAAAGTTGCATGACTACATAATGTTTAAGTTTGTGCGATGTTGTTAAACTCAACATAGAGTGAAATATAGAAAGCGGAGCCAACTAAAAATAGTATGATATTAAATTATAGTTTATAGTAAACTATAATTTTAAATGAACCTCTTCCTTATGTCATGACATAAAATGATATAGCATGGCTGCATTTGTTAATTAATGCACTGGCTAACATAAGCAATATATTTATTCATCTTTTAATTTTAGTTAAAAATACAGTTGTTCATTACTGTTATTCACAGCACTATGAACAAATACTAAAAAATTGTTTGGAAAAATGTTACACTAAATATTTGAATGAAATTGAATTATGAATAATAAATAATGTAGTAGTAGTATTGTTCATAGTACGTTTATGTTAACTATGCGCTTGCGTCTATAATGGCAGAGGACTGTCGAAGAAAAGAAATCGTTGAATAAAGATGTTATTTTTGTTTTCTTTGCGCACAAAAAGTAGTCTCGCAGCTTCATTAAAGTATGGTTGAACCACTGATGTCACGTGGACCATTTTAACAATGTCCTTGCTACATTTCTGGACCTTAATCGTGGTAGTTTCGTTGCGGTCTATGGAGGTGCAGAAAGCTCTTGAATTTCATCAAAACATCCTAATTTGTGTTCCAAAGATGAACGAAGGTCTTACGGGTTCTGAACAACAATTAATGACAGAATTTACATTTTTGGGTGCTCTATCCCTTTAAGGTGCAACTAACATTCACAATTCTGTCTTTTTTGTTTACTCTTGTGGAAATATTGCCATTTTAAAAAACTAATAATAGGCAAAGTAGCGCTGTCATAATTAATCCCATCCAAAATAAAAGTTTTTGTTTACATGATATATGTGTGTGTACATATTAGATACATCGTTATTATAAGACATATCATGGATTAGGCAACAAACTCGCAGGCTCATAAACTGAAGCAGCTAATACTATTGTCTAAACACACATGTTGATTTACTAGACAGAACAGCCTAGCCCTAAGTAAAAGTAAATTTACATGGCAAATTACCCTGGTAAGTTCTGAGACCAAACACACAGGCGTACAGGACATCCACCACCCTAAAGCTCAACACAGAAACGTGGATACAAAGTCAAACTGACTTCAATCACAAAGCAGCTGGCGAATTCAGTGAAAATACTGACAATTAGGATATTTCATATAACTTATCAATACATTTCCACTCACAAACAACCATAATATTAAAGTGTACTGCACGACACTGGAAATCAAATATAAACAATAAGAAAGACTTCCAAAGTTTGCTGGCGTGAACACGCCGTTTATTCAGAGTGTGTATATCACACATAAAACCGTTGGTGTCAATGACAGGTATCTCAACTCTCTGAAGCGCGTCTCACGAGGCTTTCACCGCCAGCGACGCACGTCAACAAGCGCTCAATGTCTGGCAAACTCTTCGTTTCAGCTCTCACTGCACGAGGAAATCCTTTTTTTTTAACTTTTAACCGGTCGTTAAAACACATGCGATCGCAAACTAGCAAACAGGCACCCGGAAAACAAAATGAGTTTGTGAAGAATGACTTTCCGATCATACGCGATATGAAATTACGATGTCACCTTCAGCAAAGTTGTGGCATTCACGGTTGTTCTCTGAGAAATTCCGATTCCTCGGTCCGCCGTCTTCCGCCATCTTGGATCTGTTCAAACTTTGCTGTGACGTCGCACAGCCCCAGTTTCCCTCAAACTGTACATATCAACTTGACGCAGTCATTCAGAGAGAGATGTTTGGGAAACAAAGACTGGTTTACCAGTGTGGATTACGAAACAAAAAAAGAGAACTACAGCTTTTACAAGAAAATATGATATGTAAACAAAAAAGTATGTAAGGAGGAATAAGCACTATTTTTATGTCACTCATCAAAAAAGTCATTTTGTGGCACTGATCGTGTCAAAGTCCAAGCCACTCACAATATGTAGGCTAATACAGTATAGCCATTATCAGAATCGGATTATAAATGTTATAGACCTACATCATATATTAAACAGCAGCAGCTGTGCCTACTACAATAGAAACGCGGCTGGAAACGTGAAAACGACTAAATTTGTGTTTTTAAAAGACTATATTCAATATTCAGGTTGTCAGATTTCCTCCACTGAAGAACAGAATGCTCTTTGGATCTCTTTGGAGAAAATGTTCTTAAAGTTTTACACAAATTTGGGGAGTAAAAGAAAAATATGGTAGTGATCTCAGATTTATGCCATATTGCAATGTTTCCCTGATAAACTAAGTGAAGATTTAAAGGAGCAACTCTCAGAGGCACAGCATATCTAGGACTGGTCTATTTTTAGACTGACACATTTAAAATCCATCTGCATATGTTGCCCGTTTTATAACTCTCCAGGTCAGAATGTCACAAAATAATTATTAGGGAAAAATAAACAAATAAATGACGAATGCATAGAAATTCAAGAGGAAATGAATGAACAAAGCTGTCAGCGAATGACACGTGGCACAGATTAAATTAATAATTAAATAAATAGTAATTGTATTGCAATAGTAACTTAGTGATCATTAATACAATTTTATTATTGTATTGTAGTTATTGTAATTTATTATAATTAGTATTCCAGATCAATAGCAATTAGATCTCCAGTCTTAAGTCTCGATGATACGATGATCCCCACAGGTATTTTTTATCACATTATTTTATAGAATTATATCTTTTAAACATCTATAACCAGAAACTGTGTTTGTGTGGTTTCTTTATTATGTACAGGGGAGGTGAAACCTGTGGAGAAGACCCTGTTTGACCTGAGAAAGCCTGTCCTCCTGGGCTCAAGGCTGAAAGAGCTGCCTGGTCCAGGCTTTGATCACAACTTCTGTCTGCGTTCACCTGGTGATCCGACACTGGAGCGAAAATGTGCTCGGTAATCTGTTATTTCAAGTGGATTATTGAGCCCACCTGATTACTCTATGTGCCTTAATATTACTGCACGTGTTGGTCTGTGTAGAGTGGTGCATCCTGGGACGGGTCGTGTTCTGGAGGTGAGCACTACACAGCCTGGGGTTCAGTTCTACACATCCAACTTCCTGGATGGGACATTGAAAGGAAAGGGTGGAGCTGCTTACTCCAAACACAGTGCCTTCTGTTTAGAGACCCAAAACTGGCCAGATGCTGTTAACCAGGTAAATTAATTCAAAGTACTTTAATCCAGACAAAACAAAATGTAAAATGTACTCAATTCAAAAGTTTAGATCAGTAAGATATTATATTTAATACTGCTATTCTGTTGGAATGCTTTAAATTGATCAAAATTGACAGTAAAGACAATTATAATGCTGCAAAATGTTCTTTTGGACTTTCTATTAATCAGAAAATCCTGAAAATTGTTTAAAGGTTCCCACGTAAATATTAAGCAGCACAACTTTTTTCTACATTGATAATAAGAAATGTGTCTTGAGCAGTAAATCAGCATATTAGAATGATTTCTGAAGGAGTAATGATGAAAATTATTTGCATCATATCACAGGAAAAAAATACCTTTTTTGCCACATTTAAAATGTTACTGTATTTTCAATCAAATACAAATAGGTGTGCATAAGAGACGTAAAATTAAAAACATAATAAATCGTTCAGACCCCAAACTTTCGAACTTTAGTATACATTATACCATATAGTATACATTATACCATATAACACACACAGACCATATTTGTGTCCTTGTTTATCTATATATATGTGATGTTTTTGCTTTATAAAAAAGCGAATGTTTCTGAATTAATGCGAGATCTGTCTCTTTCTTCTCAGCTTCATTTTCCTGATGCTCTGCTGAGGCCAGGAGAGACGTACACACACACAACACGCTTCACGTTCTCAGTGCTCTGAAATTACATCAGCACATCTTCTCTAGCATAATGTTATATGACCAATACAGTGTACTGCTTCTAAGACCATGGTATTGTATTTCTATAATTTTTGCTGGTTTTATAGGGGATATGTGTTCCCCCACCATAAATTCTACACTAACACGAATACTACTTGGTTAAAATTAACATTACGGTTTGCTTGTAATTATACATTTTAATGTCATCTAATAGAAACAAAGCCTGTAATTTGTTTACAATTTAATTTTTTGTCAAATACCATAATAGCGTTACCCAAAAAGTGCAGTCATGTAATGAGACCGCTGTAACATTTTAACATTTGCATAAATTATATAAACGCAATAGAATCACAATTATTTTGTAAGTCATGTGCCCAAAACATAATTAGGGGAAAAAGTTTATTTAAAAAAAAAAAAATACATTATTTTTAACCGTTAATTAATGAATTTTTAAATACACTTGATAATGCATCTTTTGGCAAAAATATGACTTTTCATAGTAGTCACACATTATAATAGAAGTTAATAATTCTCAACAAAATAACAGTGTCTTTTATAATTTGACTCGATTCATCCTCACAAATACCTCATGCCATACATTCAAGATCCATGCACATGCTGTCGTTTCTGTAACATTGCATTAAAGCAGTCCAATATGGACTCTGGGATTTCGGAAATGTTTGTGTGAAATCACACAATGCCAAAGTATATTTTCTGCATTTACTTTGTAAAAGAAAATGTTTCAAGTGCCTCCACAAAGTTCAACAAAATCATCTACTGGCATGTTATAAGGCTGTTTTCAGGTGAACATCCCGCTGTTGGTTAATTGTGAATAGTATGTGAGTGGTGTGTATTGGATGCTACTGTGTGGAGATGAGCGACACTATGGTGTGTATGATGCGAGATCCTCGAGGACAGCTGATCAGATCCATGCTGGGATTTTTTATCTTCTCCTCTAAGAGCTGATCCAGCTCCCACCGCAGCTCTTTCACCAGTTCAGCCACCTACACAAACACAGTCTGAAATCAAACACTGCCATAGCATGATATAATATTCTAGAGCAAGTCTCTTTTACCTCATGAGACGCAGCAGCAAATTTGACCCAGCCGTCGTCCAGAGAGATGATGAACTGTCCACGCTGCAGCTCCACGCTCACGTGCCCGCCACCGAGTAGCACCATGGGATACACGCACACCATGCTACAGTCACGGATAAACACTCGACTGGTCTTCACTTTCTCATGGTACACCAGGTATGGGCTGTCATAGTGCCGCACCTACACAGAGTGAAAGTTATATATAAACTTTTTCAGTAATAAATGTAATTTTTTTTAATGGCAAGCCAGAGTGAATGTAGTTTAGGTGAGATAGTTACAGCGTAGTTGACAGATGAGGGGTGTATGTGGACGGCTCCGTCACTCTTGGTCATGAAGCGCAGCTCCTCTGCTTTAGGCTGCATCTGCACAGCTCCTTTACTAGTGAGCTTATACTTCCCCTGAGGAGATCTCACCTAAATAAAACATGGCATGATTTACACACATTCCCATTAAACATCTTACACACCAGTTCAGAGAAATCTGCACGGACCTGGACTACATTAGGGTAGAGAGCCGCACACAACATGGCTGACATCAGCTTTGTGTTATCAGAGTTCAGGTTGGCCTGTGAGGGACAGAAAAACACGTGCTGTGAGTTGATTCTAATGGTTTTCATCATTGTTTTTACCTAAAGTGTTTATATATCTTGTATCACCTACCACTGAACAATATATTACTAGTGTCAAAAACACTCACTGTCCAGAAGAGAAGTGATAAAACATCTTACAAATAGTTTTGAAAACAGCACATATTAATCAAAGAATGATCACGATAATATGTGATCAAATGCCCCAATCATCTAATGTTCTCTTTATTTTAACAATTATATCGCATTGATATTACATTAACACTCACTACATCTAAAACAAGCAGTCTTAGACTGTTAATAAATTAATTAAATATTTTATTTAAAAACAAAAAACGTAAATACAATTTTTTTTTTTTTAGATTTTAATTTCAACTTTACAACTAAAAATCTTTCAGAAGGTTTCCAAGCTGTGTTGTCAACATTGTCAGAAATGTATGAAAACACTCAAAAATTGAAATTTTGTAATTTACCAAACAGTTGATGGCAGCCATTGACTTCCATAGTATTTGTTCCATACTACGCAAATCAATGGCTACCATCAGCTGTTTGTTTACCAACATTCTTCAACATCTATATATATATATATTTTTTTTTGCATTAGGTTTACTCATACTCATTACTCATACAGGTTTGGAATGACATGAGGGTAAGTAAATGACAGAATTTTTATTTTTGAGTGAACTTATCCCTTTAAATCAGGCAATATGAAGATTATCTTTTCACATTTCTATGATCTTAAGTACATGAACTTGAATTTCTTTCAGTTCTGTAGTTTTTGTCCCAGCACTCAGGAATCACTGTTACCTCATATCCTGTGGTCTCCAGCACCCCATCACTTCCTTTTGAGCTCATTTTTTCAATGACCCTGGCCTTCAGTCCGTCCTTCACAAAGCCAATGTCAGACAGAAGCTCTGCAAACTGCCTTTTCAGACATGCTATCTCCTGAGAGAACACACACAACACAGAACAGTAATACCAGAATATGACTGATATCTACACTCAGCCAATCAGAGTCCAGTCTCACCTGTAAGCCCCGGATCGAGAGGAAGTTCTCTCTGCAGTACTGGTAACCAGCCTTTGAGCTGCTCTGTGATGCGTTACACCAACCCTAAACAGAACCCAAATCAGTGCAAGTCTTAATTATATCATGCACATGAACTGAGTGAATTATGAATGAACATGACCCCAATAATGAACAAGGTTCAGATCTTAATGAGTTGTTATCAGAAATGTGTAATAAAGAAAAAAAAATTTTGTCTGATATAATCAGAAGTAAATCAATATATTGGGAAATTTTTTTATGACTGATCATGGTGGTCTAATTAACAAAAGAAAAACATTTCCTGATTGCATTGTCGATGGGATTTTCTTTTTCAGTATGTTCACATATTGAATAAATATCTTATTCATAATCATATATCATATAAATAAAATATCATAAATCTTAATATATGTAAAATAACTTCATTTCAATTGAGAAATGTATCTTATTTACTATTATTAAATTGCATTATTTATCAATCAATATAAAAAAATATATAAAAAAAAAAAAACTTGTACTGGAAAAGCGATATTAAATATTACAAATCTATTTAAAAGTTCATAAGTTTGGGTCATTGAGATGTTTTAATGTTTTTGAAAGAAGACTCTTAGGCTCACCATTGGGCTTATTTAATCAAAAATACACTAAAAACAGTAATATTGTGAAATATTACAATTTAAAATAATGTTATGTCACATGATCCTTCAGAAATCATTCTAATATGCTGATTTGCTGCTCAAGAAATTTATTATTATTATCATCAAAGTTTCAAACAATTATGCGGCTTAATATTTTTGTGGAAACATTTATTTTAGATTTTTTTTTTAATTGGAAAAAAATGAGTTTGATGTTATCAGCTTCTAATATCAGCCTAATAAAACCAATTGCGAGATTTAAAAACCTTATAACCGAATGAGATGCAGATGCCTGTTGATGAAAATAAAAAATATTCCTGTAAAATACACCAAATCTGAAAGCATAATAAAATTATTCAACAAAATTTTTAGAAAAAAAGAAGCAGCAGCAAGTTGTGAAGGATGTGTCTACCATTATGAATTGTAGTCATTAATTTGATCAGAGCCTGTACTGACCTTGTACGCCTGCAGCAAGGGCCAGATGGTCGCTGTTTGCCAGAGAGAACCCCAACTTCTTCTCGTTAGCTTCCTCTCGTTTATCCCAGGGAGACACCTGCGAGTATAGCAGGATCTCAGGTAACATAGTACTGCACTGGAGTAATATCTTCCACATGTGTCTGGTGACTTACGAATGGACTCTTGAAGGCCAGGCTGGCGGCGATGGTGAGGGCAGGGTCCAGGCAGCGGAAGATGGCTCCCAGCAGCATGAGTTTCCCGATGCGGACGTCCACGGGTAGACAGGCCAAATGCCAGCCCAGTGGAGTCAGAGACTCCTCGTCCGTCAGGGCGCCCAGGGCACACAGGCGCTGTTTAGCGGCCTCCAGACTGCCCTCTGTGGGCGGCTCAATAAGCTGAGAGAAAACTGACTCCAGAGGACGCTCTGCAAACAACTCCAACACCTTAACCCTGGGAGAGAAGAACAGAAATGGGTTCAAATGTAAACTATTAAGATCTAAACAAATCACATGAAGTTTGCTTGTGTTGAAGGAATAGTTTACCCAAAAAAATTCTTCATGGGAACATATTTGGAGAAATTTAGCATTACATCACTTGCACGCCAGTGAAGTGAATGGGTGCCGTCAGAATGAGTCCAAACAGCTGATAAAAACTTCACAATAATCCACAATAATCCACATGACACCAGCTCATCAGTTAATGTCTTGTGAAGTAAAAAGCAGCATGTTAGTAAGAAACAAATCCATCAAGATGTTTTTAACATTCAAACTTTGCTTCGGCTAAATTACAACTCCACTCTCCATAATATTGCTTTCTCCAGTGAAAACGCTGTCTCGTCTAAATCAGGAGTGAAATATACACAGATCATTCAAGCACTGTTTTACAAGCAAAACAGCCCAAAACTGTTCTAAACAAATGTTTTGGTGGATTTGGATATACGAGGACAACAGTTGATGGACTTTGTCACTAGAGGAAGTGTTATTATATGGATTACGGATTTTGGACAGAGGTGACAGTTTTAAGTTAAATAGGCTTAATGATGGATTTGTTTCTTACAAACACAGTTTTTCACATCACAAGACATGCACTGATGGACTGGAGTGGTGTGGATTATTGTGATCTTTTTATCAGCTGTTTGGACTCTCATTCTGACGCAACCCTCTACGGACACCTTGGCAATTGAATCGTTATTGGCTAGTACATTTTTTAGTTTACTCACCAGACTGATATACTGGGCCTATTATATATATATATATATATATAGGTATATATATATATATATATATACACACATATATAGGCCTAGATATGCCCTGTAATATGTTTGTAAAATGGTACAGCTTTTTAAATATCTGAAAGTACACTCTTAACATCAGTCAGTCAAGCATTATATTATGACATTATGATAATTACAATGAAAGTAATTAGAATTAAAACTTATTAACCATGTATGAATGCATAGACATTTTAACTGAATAACTGAATTTAGGACTGGTGGCGGTGCTTTTTTTTGGTTATTCGGTGCTTCTGTTAAAAAAAATGGGGAAAAAACAACCAAAATACTGATAAGAAGATAATATTAATAATAATAATAATTCTGCTAAAAAGAACAGTATAAAACACACTAAGGATTAACGACCTGCTGGATTCATGAATATTTAATCAGGCTGTTTGGGTTCACTTGAACTGTGAATATATCTGTGCTAAACTTATACTTAGCCTCCAACTCGCACACTGGCGAATAAAATCGGAGAATTTATTAGCCATTGGCTAATATTAAACATAATTTAGTCGCATATGTGAGTGATTTACTCGCATTGTAGAGGGTTGTTCTGACGGCACCCATTCACTGCAGAGGATCCATTGCTGAGCAAGTGATGTAATGCAACATTTCTACAAATCTATTCTGATGAAGATACAAACTCATTGACATCTTAGATGGCCTGCGGGTGCATTTCAGTACATTATTTTGTACTGAAATAATTTTGGGGTGAACTACTCTTATTTAAAGTTTTTTGTTTCAAGGTTGTTTTAAGGTTAACCTTAGACAGAGCTGCTCCAGGGGAACTCTCTGAATCTCAGGCAGCTGCTGTTGGCTCAGGTGGTGTGTGAAGCGATGGCCCGTAAACAGATGGAAGCAGACGCCTGACGCCACACGACCGGCACGGCCTTTTCTCTGAAGAGCATTGGCACGAGACACCCATACATCCTCTAGACTCTCCATACTGCGACTAGCATCGTATCTAATGCGTGCACAAACATATTATAATGCATCCAAAACCACAAAGAATATTCAATGTTAACCAAGAAAAATAAATAATCTATGTTTGGACAGTGTCTCAAACCTCTTTTCCTTCATCCGGCCAGAGTCTATGACATACACCACATCGTCAATGGTGACAGAAGTTTCAGCGATGTTGGTGGAGATGATGATTTTGGTCACACCCTCAGGTGGGCGGGAAAAGACCGCCTGCTGCTCCTCATTGGACAGGGACGAGTGTAAAGGATACACTGCACACCTAAAAAATTCATAAATATATAATCACCATCCCCTTTTTATAGGTGTATCCGACAAACCAAAACATGTCCAGGTTACATTTCAGCTCATAATAATTGTTTCATTAATAAGAATTTTTATATATTAACAAACAAAGACTTTTCAAAAGTCTATTATGCTCACCGGCATTTAATAAAACAATTTAATTCATTTTTGCTGAATAAAAGGATTAATTTCTTTCCAAATAAATAAATAAATATATATATATATATATACACTGAACAAAATTATAAACGCAACACTTTTGTTTTTGTCCCCATTTTTCATGAGCTGAACTCAAAGATCTAAGACTTTTTCTATGTACACAAAAGGCCTATTTCTCTCAAATATTGTTCACAAATCTGTCTAAATCTGTGTTAGTGAGCACTTCTCCTTTGCCGAGATAATCCATCCACCTCACAGGTGTGGCATATCAAGATGCTGATTAGACAGCATGATTATTGCACATGTGTGCCTTAGGCTGGCCACAATAAAAGACCACTCTAAAATGTGCCGTTTGGGCAGTACATCCAACCGGCCTCACAACTGCAGACCACGTGTAACCACACCAGGACCTCCACATCCCGCATCTTCACCTCCCTTGACAGCTGCGGCAACAATCGGTTTGCATAACCAAAGAATTTCTGCACAAACTGTCAGAAACCGTCTCAGGGAAGCTCATCTGCATGCTCGTCGTCCTCATCGGGGTCTCAACCTGACTGCAGTACGTCGTCGTAACCGACTTGAGTGGGCAAATGCTCACATTCGATGGCGTCTGGCACTTTGGAGAGGTGTTCTCTTCACGGATGAATCCCGGTTTTCACTGTACAGGGCAGATGGCAGACAGCGTGTATGGCGTCGTGTGGGTGAGCGGTTTGCTGATGTCAACGTTGTGGATCGAGTGGCCCATGGTGGCGGTGGGAGTTTATGGTATGGGCAGGCGTATGTTTTGGTCAACGAACACAGGTGCATTTTATTGAAGGCATTTTGCACAGAGATAGCGTGACAAGATCCTGAGGCCCATTGTTGTGCCATTCATCCACGACATCACCTCATGTTGCAGCATGATAATGCACGGCCCCATGTTGCAAGGATCTGTACACAATTCCTGGAAGCTGAAAACATCCCAGTTTTTGCATGGCCAGCATACTCACCGGACATGTCACCCATTGAGTATGTTTGGGATGCTCTGGATCGGCGTATACGACAGCATGTTCCAGTTCCTGCCAATATCCAGCAACTTCGCACAGCCATTGAAGAGGAGTGGACCAACATCCCACAGGCCACAATCAATAACCTGATCAACTCTATGCGAAGTAGATGTGCTGCACTGCGTGAGGAAAATGGTGATCACACCAGATACTGACTGGTTTTCGGAACCCCCCCCCCCAATACAGTAAAACTGCACATTTTAGAGTGATAATCATGCAATGATCATGCTGTCTAATCAGCATCTTGATATGCCACACCTGTGAGGTGGATGGATTATCTCAGCAAAGGAGAAGTGCTCACTAACACAGATTTAGACAGATTTGTGAACAATATCTGAGAGAAATAGGCCTTTTGTGTACATAGAAAAAGTCTTAGATTTTTTAGTTCAGCTCATGAAAAATGGGGGCAAAAACAAAAGTGTTGCGTTTATAATTTTGTTCAGTATATGCACCACGCTAATGAGGTGACAAGTGGCACATGAGCGCTTCATTAAAATAAAACAATGACATGGTGCAAAAGATTATTTTCTTTAGATTTTCAGGTGGAAACAAATTACTTGTAAAGACTACGTTAAGAAACTGCCAATTTACATAAACAACACTGACTGAAAAACTGGCACGATTACAACAATGTACCTGTTTGTTCTTCTATTATTGAACATCCTGTTAGACCGCAGCTGCTCATATAATTGCTTTATTTCAGCAAGTCCTGGTAGGAAGACCAAAACAGCACCTGTGCATTCACCAAAAAAAGAAAAAGCAAACAAACAACAAAAAAACAGTCAATCAAAAAAAAAAGCTGTAATTATTTAAACAGGCGTCAAGTGCAGGGGTTTACTGAGCTCTTTACCTGGTGGGTAACTGTGATCTCCATCAACAATCCACTCCAACAGACTCTCCACCAGGTCCATGTTGATTTTATCAAGATCCATAGCAGCCAATGTTTTCACTACAGACTTTGAGTAATCTTAACAAAGGATGCACAAAGATGTACACAGTTCAGGGTGTTTTGCCGTATTACACAGAGATTATTCAATAAGCAGGAAAATGTCTGGTAATAAATCAATAAAACATGCTAAAATGACAGAATTCAAGTGTTTTAACTGGAATATCGGATGGTAAGATCCTGTTGACTGAGCTGCTGATCAGGGATGGAGTCTTTGACCGAATCCTTTTTCACGAGTGACGTAAAGGACCAGCTACCATCATCATCAAAATCCTCAACAGGAGCCCGTCCCTTCCCAGCCATGCCACCCTGGCCGGAGGGACGATTTTGCTTTGTGGAGCGCCGATATGGACTACCATCTTCAATAACATACCTTCACAACAAAAGAACAAACCAAATGTATTTTTGTGAGACGAATATATAACAATCATAGATGAAGCTATATGTATTTTATGTGAATACTTGGTCTTAGCGATGGCGTCTTCAAGGAAGAACTGCTCCACTGGGAATGTGCGTCCTTCGGATAGCAAAATCCATTTCGAAAAGTGTGAAAGAGAAATATGCGATGGATTAAATTATAAAGTTGACATCTTTAAAGGTGCACTAAGGGTGATCCTGTTATATGGTATATAGTACCTGGTATGTGGATGCTGGGGCATTTGTTGAAGTACTGTGAGAAGAGCTCGGCGTTCAGTGTTGCACTCATCATAATTATTTTCAGATCCATCCTTTTTACAATCAGATCCTTCAGAACCAGCAACAGGAAGTCACTGTGAGACAGGAATCATGTGTCTGTCAGACTCATGTGTGTGACCGAGATGTAATGTGCACGTGTGCTTTCCACAAACCTCTCTTCTGTCCGTTCATGGACCTCATCCACGATCACATGAGTGATGCCACTGAGCTCAGAGTCACCCTCTAACTGCCGCAAAAGGATGCCGGTGGTGCAGAACATCAGCCTGGTGCTGGAGGACTGGATACAAGAAAGTATATACAGACATTAATACTTTTTTTAATTATTTTAGCAAGGAGGATGCATTAATTTTTTTAAAAATGAGTAAGGGCGTTTATGTTGTTACAAGATTGTTGTTTTTCAAATATATCTTCTGAACTTTTCATACATCAAAGAATGCTAAAAAATGTCATCGTTTCAAAAAACATTATAATAATGAATCATGTGACACTGAAGACTGGAGTAATGATGCTGAAAATTCAGCTTTGCATCACAGGAATAAATAGCATTTTAAAATATATTACAACAGTAAGCAGTTATTTTGTATAAATACAGCCTTGGTGAGAATAAGAGACTTCTTTCAAATAAATGATTGACGATATTCAATTGAATATCTTGAAACTATATCTTGAAATGGCTCTAAAACAATTTATTCAATATATATGACACTATGATCTGGACTAAACAGTTATTGATGCCTATTTATTTAATAACATTTAATGTGAAAATAAAAAGTTACTTTTTGTTAAATAATTTTCTATTGATCACGGTAGCAGTAATTCAACAAATGAGTGTCAAATTATGACGAAAATCTTTATTTTAAATATCAGACATTTTGCTCAGCCTTAAGCAGCACCCAGAGTAAATGTGGTTGGTGTGTATAAACTGTGTTACCCTGACGGTCTCCAGACGGATCTGATAGCCTGTAGAGTGACCCAAGGCTTCTGCTCGTTCCTGGGCCACTCGGGTCGCCACAGTGATGGCAGAGATGCGCCGTGGCTGAGTGCAAATAATGTTGGCCACTCTATCCGGCCCTCCAGTCTGGAGGAAACGATCCAGGATAAACTGAGGAATCTGAGTGGTTTTCCCACACCTGAAGTAACATTAATTCAGACATGAAGAGATGTCAACATCATCACATTTAACCAAATAAAAAAGCTAGTTAATAGAATAGAAATGCTGCAGGTCTTACCCAGTCATCCCACTGATGACGAGAACCTGGTTCTTATCCAAACACTCCAATATGGCGTCTCTCTTCTGCCATGCAGGCAGCTTCTGCCTCTGCTCCTGCATCGATGTATAGCGCCGCGACGACTGACAGAGAACACACAAATCAAACGCTATGAAAAAAATTATATTTCTATGTTCTATCAATTTCTTCTGTGTAACACAAAAGGTGAAAGTTTGAACAATATCCCGACTGTTCTCTTCCATATAATACAAATAAATGGAAAAGGGGTGCTGTCAAGCTCCAAACTGATTCAAAAGTGCTCTATAATGAGGTTTGGTCACAAGACATGGGGGAACCAATGAAGTTTGAAATCATTAACATCAACCCTGAAGCAATGTGTTAATAGGTGGTATATTTGATTTAAAAGCGACAGCAGAGGACAAGATCTTCAGTGAATAAAACTTAAATTTCAGTCGGTATAATAAAGAAAGCTATCAAAAGTCTTGGAATACAGTGCTTTGGTAATACAGAATATTTTGAGAAGCTTTTATGATGCATTTCAGTCATTTTGAAGTTTTCTCCTAACTCCTAAAACCTGGAAACAAGGTAGTATTTTAGCTCTCCATTGTCCCGAAGGATTTTGTGAATGGGTTATTGTTTAAACGCTTGAAATAAGGTCTGTGGTTACACAAGCTCAAGATGTTTTCACATTTGTCATCACACCGAACAGATAAACTCATCTTCTCACTTATCACGCTCTTGCAAACTATTTTAACTCAAACTTTCTAAATTGTATATTTTAAATAAAGATTAAGAAGGAGCTTAATGGTGGTGACGTTTAAGTCATGTGACCTTGGTGTAGTCCATTTATAACCTAACTTTCTGCCAATAGTGTTTGGGCTCCAAAGGTGTGTTAATTTCTGAAAATTGTCTAGATGGACAAAATGTGTATGAATCATATAAATTCATGTTGGTCAAAAAGCTTATTTTCTGCAATAATAAGCCAGTATGAAAATCCAATTGGCTTTTTGTTGAGAAGCAGGGTGATGCTCACTTACAGGTTGGCCTACTAAAATACATCATCACTGCAGTGCTCTACACAGGTTTGAAATGATATGAGGATACATATCACAATCACACACACATCCAAGCCAATTGATAGTTTCACGTGACATCACACCCTTATAGGAACGCCCACCTGGAGGGCAAAGGGAAGCTTTGCTTCACTGACACCAGCTATTTTTACACAGTTTGCATTAAGTAGTAATGTAGTAAAACGCAGATATTAAAAGGCGAAATTCAGGAAACACCTCATTGGTTATGTATATTTTGTACAGGCAAGCAGATGAAGCCAGAATATAAACACAATGTGCAAAGTTTCACATTAAATGGTTTCCCATTGAAAACCGTTATAAGGAAAACACTGAACCATTAAGCTGATTGCGTTCATATTCCGGCCTCATCCGTTTTATGTAAATTATGCATCATTAATATGGTGATTGCTGAATTTGATCTTTTAATATTACTGGTTTAAATATATCAAGGCACTTTTAAATGTTTTTACAACGTTTTGTCGCACTGTTTAATGATTAAAATATTGCCGCGGGTGCTTAATATGGATTGCAAATGCCCAAAACTTGCATTTTATTGCCATACTTTTGTTTTATTCTTTTGAGAGGTGATCTAAATATTTGCGGCTGTGAAACAGATGGAAAATTGGCACGCTTGTGCTGCAGTTCTATGGATATTTTGACTGAAAGCTATGAATTATGGGCAAGGCAGGCCTGCAACAGGTGTGTTACCCGTTTCCTCTGGAACTCTCTGCAGAGCTTCTTGTTCTCTTGCAGTATTTGCTCAGTTTTGATCTCGATCTTCACCGTCCTCTTCCTCAAGTTAACATAGCTCTCGGTTTCCACTGGGATACATTTTTCTTCGTCTTCATCATCATCACCATCTTCTGGTTCATCATCAATATCCTCTCTTTGGTATGTAGTATCTGATTAAACAGAAGAAGTTGAGTGAAATATTCATTCAAATATAGTTTTAATAATAATAATGATGAATTCTTAAGTCATCCAATCCCTCACCTTCCTTCTGTCTCACTCTGTGGTTTGTGCTCTTGGTGCTCTTGGTGGTGTTGGATAATTGATTTCTAGTTGCTGTATTGGTCGTAATGTTGTTTTCTACAGTGTTCCCACTGCTCCGATTCCTGGCTGGAGTGACGGTGGGCGGAGCCAGAACAGGGGGCGGAGCACTGTATTTGTGATGAGCAGCTGACAGCAGCTCTCTGACAGGTCCGTCCTCCTCCAGACAGGAAATGAGGGTGTAGACCACCGGCTCTCCTTCCTGCGCAGCACTGAGTGCCTGACCGAACAGGTACTCTGTGACAGTGAGGCGTCCCGCGCCTGAGAGGGATTCATCAGTGCTACTGAAGGCCACGAGCGGAGTTTGATAAGGATATAAACTACCTGATTGGAAGCGAATCTCCAGCTGATAAACGGGAGCTTCTGTGCTGCTAAACCCTGGTTGACTTGCCTTACAAAATTCTACGGAAGAGCTCGATTCAGGAGTTTGGTGCTTGAACTTGCAGCGGTTTCCATACCTACAGCCTGCCCCCTTCAGGAAAAACTTGCAAATCTGATTGGATCCTGACTGCTTTTTACAATTCGCAGAGTCTGAAATGTTGTTCCGCCTTTCATCCAGCCACAGCAAATCAAGCTGGATAGTCCAAACACGACTGCTGATGCGCTCACAGAAGCGATCGCCGTAGATTGCGGTCAAAGCGAAGGCCTCTTCCTGTCGCATAGCTACACATTCCTCCTGAGAAGGGAGGTCCGATGTTTGGGGTCTGAAGGCGCTGGAACCGAAACGTTCTGTGAACATCTGGGAAAGGAGGAGCTCTAATGTCGCTCCAACTTCACCACGTCCACTTTCTTCTCCAGCCTCCAAAGCTTGTCGACAGCGTTCACGGTCAAAGCCATACCTGCAACATAATGGAAAATACTAATTTACTTCTACACTATAATGAGTGATCAAACAGATCTATGTTTGTAACATAGTTTTAGTAACTAGTTTGATAAATAGTACACCAAGTACGTACACCTCATCTACCATCCAGGCATAAACTATCTGCGCACATTATGCTATAATACACTGTAAACATTTTTTTTTTTGAATTTTTACAGAAAAAAGTTAAAATGCTACAGTAAAAACATGTTACCATGAATGTGTTTTCTTTTTGTCTTTTGTGTATGACCCTGTGCACAGTCTAAACATAAATACTGGCCGTGTTTTAATGACAGGCCACATACAGTAAACTCAGATTCATCATGTGACTTTCTACATGTACATCACCTGTATTATTATGGTCAATCTAAAAAGTAGATTTTGGTATCAAATAGGCTGATTTATTAACATGAAATATAAAGTTATAAGTTGTAAAATATATAGGCACCAATATGGCATCCTATAATACCTTTTGGTGAATTTCTGGCAATCACAGCTCTTGTATTTCGACGTAAATTTAACAGGACATTTTTTAACAGTGTCACTACAAAAATCTTGAAGTATAAGTATTGATGCCTGTGTTTGCCAAAGCGTACCTGCAAAGAGTGCCCAGAGCAAACAGAGTGATCACCGGCTCTGGCTTTGTGTGCTTCTCCTCGACCGAGTCCTCCATCCAGTCATCACTCTCGGCACATTCTACTCCATCATCATGGGTTTTCCAGAACTGACCTTCCTCACGATGGTCTAGCTCATCATACTCCTCTTCTTCATCCTCCTCCTCCTCACCACCTTCATAGTCAGAGCCGCTATATGACAAAGATACTTTCTTAAACACTGAACAAACACTGAAAGAGTTAACACAGGGGTTAAAGGGTTAGTTCACCCAAAAATGAAAATTATGTCATTTATTACACACCCTCATGTCGTCCCAGCCCTGTAAGACCTTTGTTCATCTTCAGAACACAAATTAAGATATTTTTGATGCATTTTGAGAACTCTCTGACCCTCCCATAGACAGCAATGTAATTAACATGATCAAGGCTCAGAAGCGTAACAAGGAGATCGGTAAAATAGTCCATGTGACATCAGTTGTTCAGCCGCAATTTTACGGAGCTACGAGAATACTTTTTGTGCGCAAAGAAAACAAAAATAACAACTTTTTTCAACAATTCGTCTCCGCTGCGTCACCCTGTAGCGCCATTTGGAGTGCATCACATACATAAACAACATACGCAGTTCTGTGTCAGCAGCACCGTACTGTTTACGCTTTGATCTGAACATAAACAATGTATCCGCATACATTGTTTACGTATGTGATACTCTCCAAAATGGCACCAGGGTGACACGGAGGAGACAAATTATTGAAAAAAGTTGTTATTTTTGTTTTCTTTTTGCACAAAAAGTACTCTCGTAGCTCCGTAAAATTAAGGTTGAACCGCTGATGTCACGTGGATTATTTTAACTATGTCCTTGCTACGTTTCTGGACCTTAATCATGGAAGGATCTTTGCTGTCTATGGAGGATCAGAAAGCTCTCAGATTTTATAAAAAATATATTGATTTGTGCTCCGAGGGTCTTACGGGTTTGGAACGACACGAGGGTGAGTAATTAAAGAAAGAATTTTCCTTTATGGGTGAACTATCCTTTTAAGAGAGAAAAAATCCCTATGGAGAAAATGAAATACTGGCAGAACCAAGGCCACTGTTGCCTCTATAGAAGCAAACTCAAGTTCACCTATTTGGTGTCTGATACTCCTGGCTCTGAAGTTCCCGCAGAAGTTCCTTGACCTGCAGTTTGTTCTCTGACGTCATGTGTATCTTCTGCAGGGGCAGCTGCGCTTCCTCTGGTCTAAATCTGGATCTCTTCTCCTCCTCATCATGTTTTCTGGGCAGCGCCTGAGATCTTCCTCTGCCGGTTCCTCCACGAGCCCCACGGACACCTCTTGAACCTCTAGATGAGGGAGGTTTGAATGACCGACTGGGACCAAAATCCAGGTTGAAATCATCTCCATCATCCCAACATCCACTAGCAGCTTTCCTGTTCCCACCTCCTCCTCCTCCTCCTCCCCCACCTCCTCTTCCTCCACCTCCTCCTCCCCCACCTCCTCTTCCTCCACCTCCTCTGGGTTTATTGAATCGTCCTCCACCCCGATTGGGTTTGCTCCTCCTTCCACTCATCAGTTCAGCTCCCTTTTTTAGGGAATTTCCTTTCTGTTGAAGCAAATGTGTGTTAATACACTTGTCCTGAAAACCATCTGCAAACAAGCTAATATAACGTTAATCATTTCTTGTATATTTGCTTATTTATATTTAACAGCTGGCATTTTATTTGTAAGGATTATAAGCATAAATCAACCTTTTAAATATAGAAACACAACAACCAACTCGAGTTAGGACGTATTATACATACTACAAGTATATTATATATGTTGTGAGTACAGACAGTTAAGAAAAAAAACGTTACTTGACAAAGGAAGCCAGCTCACAAATAATTCCGATCATCAAGCCGATACTGAAATCAATGTGAAGTTTCGAGAATCTCTTGCTGTCACGTTACAACAGCTAACGTTACTTGTGTAACAGAAGATTGAAATTAGCAGCAAGCAAAACGGTTCCGACAGGAAACATGATGCATTTTCAAAATAAAAGTCTGACGTGGAACAAAATAAAAGCTTGAGCTCTGGGGAACAGTTTTGCTTTTGTTTCATTTTATAAATGTATTTTGTTTGTGTTTTTTAAATTACAAAATATTAGCTTTAAGCTGTATCACGATAAGTCATGTTTCAAAAAGGACATCATAATAAATCAATACTAAACAATAAAACATCGATAAATAGGTTCAGTGGCCTATAAAAATAATTAAACCCTATAACAAAGGAGCACAGGGAATTTAGTGCCTTGCTTAAACGCTCGTTTTCAATGTCCTGATGTCCTAATGCTGGCAAACACAGCCAAGATCGCTCCATCAGACTGCACTTGTCAGTGTGCAAAGACCTTAATGGTCCAATTACATTAGATAGACCGCTCAGAACAAGCTCTCACAGAGGTTTCTGAGTTCCCAAAATGAAGCCTTTTGGGTCCAAAAAGTCATTAGTCATTTCTGAGTATTCTGGGTGTTTTGTTCTCTGATCTCTTTCTGAGGACCATACATGTTAAAAAGTGAAAAAATGCTGTTTATACAGATATTTAACATTAAAAACAAACAAAAAAGCAACTTACGCAGACCTATTAATGTTTATTTATTTTTTTCAGTGGTGTTGTTTCTATTCTTTATTTAGCTTATTTATTTATTTATTTATTCCAAAAGAAACTGAATCTGTGAATCTGATCTGTTTAAAATATTGGTGAACATTTCAAAAAGTTGGCCTATTATTAAGACTGTAACACCTCGGTGGTACAAAATACATAACACAATTATTCTGACAGCTTCAAGCGATGTTGAATGTATGAAAATCACTTTTATAGCTGTTTTTCTGCCATCAGAGTTACTGGACAAACTTTGTCACTTGACAGCTTCCTAACATGCCAAATTCTGTCACAAGTCATGTTTTGAAAGCAAACAATAGTTATAGTAACTTACATGAATTCTGCTTAGATTTTATACTTTAAGAAAAAAAAACAAGGTATATCATACTAAAATTAGTTTCATACTAAAGCAAGTGTTTCAGATATGGCAACCCAGGTTTGCATAGAGTACAACACAAATTGTGGAACTGATAGGGTCTTTTTTCGTAAAAGATTAGAGGTGAACCCTGAATAAATGAATCTTCAGTCTGACTGCACTAAAGATTATGTTCTTGATTTGTGAGTGCATTTCTCTGCTGAGGGGAAAGGACATGAACAAGGCCTGCATGAATCCTTCACGTGGACAGATGGGGGAGCTAGCTGACCAGAGGAGAGTGATTATGGGTGCATGGATTCACTTTAGATCTTTCTAGATTAAAGATTGTGGTGGGACAGGACAAAACTCTAGTTTTGGTTGGGTTTTAAAGGTAAGTGGTCCTTCTGTGCTATTTGGGACACATATAGATGTTACCAGGTGTAAATGGAAGGAAGACAGGCTGTTAGTTTCTGACTTCAGGTAAAAAACAAAATGAAAACTACAACTAAAATTATATTAAAAAAATAATACTTTTTTTTACTTAAAATTGAACTGAAATAAAACATTATCAAACATTTTATTTTAGCTAATAGTATTTCTCATTTTCATTAACCGGATGTAAAATAATTAGAACTGAAATAAAATTAAATAAAAAACTATATAAACATATTGAAAAAGGAAATAAAAATATAAAAAATGAGAAAAAATTGCAACAAAATTACCAAAACTTAAACTATAATTAAAAAGAGGACTAAAAATATACAAATAAAAAATACTTAAAATATGTAGCTATCTTTAAAAGAAGTGCATATGGCGCTGGTATCACAGGATGCTCTTCAGCCCATATAGTCTTTAACAAGACTAGGAATAAATAGATGGCAAGTCTGTGTCAGCATTGTGTGCGAATACATTGTGAATGATGATCAACAGTGAGGATTGCGGAGGTGGCGAGGGTGAGTCGAGAGACAAGGTCAAAGTACAGGTCGGGGATGTGCTGATTCTGGAACGGAAGTCTTGGCTGATTTTACATACGTCAGAAACGAATGTCCAAAGTCCTTCAGGGGCCTTTTTTCTTCCATTTCCTTCATGCTAAACACAGTTTCTTTCTGTTTGAGTGCAGTAATTGAGGACATGATGGATGATGAGGCAGACATGCTGAGAGCAGTGGGAACTTTCGAGGGTCCAGAACTTTCTGCTGAAGATGACGAAGGATAGTTTAGGGAAGAGGAGGTGGTGAGTAGGAGGCAAATAGGGTAACAGAGAGAGGGGTTACTGTCCGTCTGTGTCTGTTCTTTAAACCGGACAGCTGCTTATGTAACAACCAATAGACAAAATGGGAAGGGAGCCATTTTCTCATACATACTGAAAATTGTGTCATTTGTTATCTTTGAAGGTCTTTCTTTTCTATGTGCAGCTCCTTATTTCGAGCTATCTGTTTCGTTTTCATCCCTTGCGGATATCCTCCCTCTCTGCGTTCTTTTGTTTTTATACTGATAGAGTGTAACCTTTTGGCTTTCGTCACTTATATTTGGCCTCTTCCTGAAACACAGGCCTGAGCGCCGGAGAAAGAAGGCATAGGGTGTAGGCGGCCTTATGTAATTTCGTTGTGCTGCTCAGTGAAAACAATTAGTGGGATACACATCAATTATGACTAATGTATTCCGTCAAACTTTGGATATGACTCACAGAGTGCAAATAAACGGGATGTCTTGTAGTGTAATTTTTAACTAAACTATTTTATCAAAGAATCTTGAAAGAAAGTATCACCTTTTCCACCAAAAAAGCATGTTTTTAGCATTGATAAGAAATGATTATTGAGCAGCAAACCAGCATATTAGAATGATTTCTGAAGGATCACGTCACACTGAAGACTGGAGTAATTCAGCTGTGCATCATAGAAATAAATTACATCTTAAAATATATTCAAATAGAAAATATTTTATACTGTGTTTTTGACCAAATAAATGCAGCCTTTGTGAGCATAGACTTAGATAGACGTATCGAATGCATATAACGTAGCGAGGAAATTAATTGTGACATCATTGTAGGCTGTCATTAATTAAAAGCCATATGCTCCATTGGTGCTTCGCCTCTCCACGCCATTATTATAAGTACCAATTAAATTACTGATGCCCTGCTTGTTTCAAACTGGAAAACTCTCAGTGGATACACTGGCCCTCAATGAGGATGAGGACAGAGTCGCCCACAGACTGCTGGGTTTTCTGGGACACTAAGCACTGCGGGTCTGGGACAGGGTGGCCTCGGTGGAGACGAGGTGATGCTGGGGGGACACAAGGCAATCCCATAAGCCCTGTGAAACACAGCAGGAGATAGCACTACCATTTACACCATGACGAGTTAAACACCCCACTGACTGCACACAGAAGAGGATCAAGGCCCTCCATCCTGATTGGCTGTTACCATGTGTTCCCGCAGCTGAGAGATGTTGACTGAAGCAAAAGTCACTTTTGCCAATGTCAAAGTCCTGCTAATTTAAACACATTTTGTTGACAAAAAGAAGGTCAAGTTTGCTTAAAATGGAGAGAAATTGCATTGGAGCATGAACTTGTAAATGATGTTTAGTTTTAACTTGTTTTTGCATGTGATTAAACTTGGTTTATGCTACATGACTTTTGCCCAGATTTTTTCCCAAATTTACAGTCTGGATGAGTTGATGCTAGCCAGAGCCAGTCTGCAGATTTTGGGCAGTTGGAGTTGACAGTTTTTGCAGAAAATTGCATATATGAAGGACACAGATGTTTTTATGATTTCCAGATTTTTTTTTTTGTGATTCCATCCAAATATAAAACATGCTTGAGTGCGATTTTAGAACACATTTTTTTTATTATTTGTCATTTATATTCTAGCAACATATTTCAGACATGAATTTGTTGTGTTCGTGAAGTCAAGCAGTGTGTGATGCATATACAATTCTAAAGGAGACTTATTATGCCCCTTTTTTACAATATGTAATATAAGTCTCAGCTCAAAATACCCCACAGATTATTTAATATATATTATTTTGAAAATGTCTATTTTGAGTGGAAGCAGAAACACTGTGTTTTTGTGCATGTATCTTTAACGAGCTGCTTCCCGCCCCCTTTTCCAGAATAGGGATGTGCCTTTGCAGCTCATACCTCAGATACTCTGCTAAAAAACACATGTTTGATTTTGATGATCATATCTATCACGCTGAAATGCGTTTTAAACCATATTAGTTTAAACTTCTGATATTAGGATTTCTGAGCGCACACATCTAAAGCACGCGCACAGAAAGTGGCTGTCACTCGACATGTGAGTGCTAAACTAAGTTCTCTTTCATGTATTATTGCGCTTAAACTGTCAAATGCACGCAAGTTTGTGTTAAAAACACACGAGTTATAAAAACAGTTGGTTATGTCTGTGAAGGTAAATAGCTGGTAAATAGTGTTCTGTGCTCGTCAGTGTAGCCAAAGACAGAACAGTTAGCATGCTTTGTCCGAACACTCAACATGGCATTAGAACTGGTAAATTATTGTCGCTTGCGAAAAGACAATGACGGCGCAGTGGGTGGAAACTTGCAGATTAAGGGGTGGTAATAGTATAATAAGATCCCCTTTTTTACATCATGAAGGGAGAGAAATCTGAGCAGCTAATTTTTTCACAAGCTTGCAGAAGAAGGCTTACCAAAATGTTTTACTGGGCTAAACCTTTTCACATTTCCTGTGTTGGCAAATGCACTGAGGACCCAATTATAGCTCTTAAAAGTCAGATTTTTATGATATGCCACCTTTTTGTGTAGTGTAGTCCTACCTAAAGGCAATACCATCAATATTTATGAGCAAACAGAGCCAATGAAAACATGCAGTTTCACTGAAGCAAAGCTTCACTGTTTACTTACTTGAGGAAAGTGCATTGCTATTTTCGAAGGTTGTTCTAAATCAAAAGAGAAAAGCATGAACCTCCGCTTGGTAGTCCTGAAGGATGGCGATAGTGTGCAGAGCCGCACCTGCCTGTCCCGCCGCCATGTAGGACTTACCGATCAAAACCGAGGTGGTCCTACACGCTTGGACGGAAGGAGAGGGTGGGACTTCCACGAGGGGGCAGAATTCGGCGAGAGGTGCGCAGCTAGCGTGTCCTCAACCGCCGGGACTGTGGCGTACACCTGCTCGGTGACCCCTTGGTGAAGTCAGCGGCCGTCACATTAGTGAGACGAGAGGAGAAGGGCTGCTTCCAAGACCTGGAAACCTCGTGGTGCAGGTCAGGGAAGAAGGGAAGCTTTCTCCTTGTCGGGCGCGAACCAGAGCCACTGAGGAAACGCTCGTCGAGCTTAGATGACTGGGATTCGCGAGGCTCATCCAGCCAATTTAAGCTCAGCTTCTCAGTAGCGCGCACCAAAACTTCCACGAGCTCAATGTAGGCTGGAGAAGGCCGCGCCTTCTGGCCGCTAGGCGGGAGAACGTCGAGTGACGCGGCCCCAAAGTCCTCAGAGTCAGAGGCCGCGGTATATAAAATATCCTCCAACCCAAAGGAAACGGCATCCCGTGCCACTGAGGAAGTTGTCTTGCACTGCTGGGTGCAAGACAACCGTGAGAAAACTGGACCGGAGAATTTACGCGGTGACACCCAGGTGATGGAGGGAGAGAAAGTGAAAACTACTCACTCTCCATGGCCTCGAGCTCTGCCTCTGAAATCCAGGCCGCGGCTTCACGGAGGATGGAGGCCTCCGGAGCAGCGCGGCGGGGAAGAACGGCAGATTCTCGGTCAAAATCTCGGTCAAAATTTTGGTCTCGCGTCATCAGCCAATGACTTGGCATGATTTTATATGGGCTTCAGACAATCAGTCACACCTGGGTATTTCCACTGCGGTAAGCTATGCAGCATTGAGTTACCTATGAAAGAGAACAAAAGATATGCAGCGTCAGTAAAGTTGTTGAAATTAATACAATTATTTTTTTTTGGGAGGGGGGTAATGTACAATAAAACTATATAAGTTACGCATAAAAAATATTATATTATTGTATAATTATAATATAATATATAATTATTCAGTTAACATCACCTTCATAAATGAAATAAAAACAGAAAAAAAATTATAATTGATGCACATTCTTCATTCATCATTTTATAGATGTAGAGTTAAAAAAATCATTGAATTTTATGTAAAAAAGTTAAATCACCATCTTGTTCCAACCAAAGTGACTTAAACGCACCCGACGTTGTAATAACGACTTGTCAACTCGTAAGTACGAACGTCCCAGGAGGACTTGAACGCAGCATTAGTGTAAATAGACACTCTGTATATGTAATGCCGGTTGAATAGCATTTATTTTTGCTCTTGGCTACCATCCCCACATCAAAGATAATATACTGGTGAGGGCATTGTTATTGCATTATGCAAACACATTAAAACACTCCTTTGACCTTCTCCATGGGTTCAGTCTGTTTGCAACATAAAAACAGGCAATTTAGATTTTTGAAATCTATAACGCATTTCGGCCGCCTACTCGGAGTGCTTTAGCTGGACATATAGTGCAGGAACTATTAACACAATTATACATGTGATTGCAGCAATTCTTTCACCGCCACATCCAGTCATCTGACAGAGTGTTCTGAACGCTAGAACAGGGCAGATGGTAAGGACAAGTGGAACTACGCACAGCGCTCTATATAAATCCAAACCATTACACTGAACTGCAAATGAGCACAGGGAATTCAGCATCTTGCTTAAGCTAATTATCAGTGTCTCAAAATGCTGGCTAACACCGCTAACATCGCTCCAGCTGACTGCACTATTTGTAATGGTCCAATTACACAAGATAGACAGCTTAGTAAAAGCTCAGTCAGACAGGAGAGGTTGTTGAGTTCACAAAAATGACGTCTTTTCAGTCCTACGAGTCTAGTGAATTGCTTGCGAGTCTTTTGACATTTCTGAGTATTTTGAGGTATTCTGACCTTCTCAGAAGACTGAGGACTGTTGTCAAACGGGTTTCCTGACAAACCTCTTAGAAACCCTCTAAGAACACACTCTAAGAAAAGTCTAAAAATACAGCCCAGTGTACTGTGTTAACATGAAGGAGTTGTCTGCATTGATTATTTTACAGGTGTTTTAGCCGGCGTTATTAAATTGTTGAATAAAGTTATTATTTAACAATTGGTTCAAGTGGTTCAATAAGGTTGAACCGCTGAAGTCACATGGACTATTTTAACAATGTCCTTACTACATTTCTGGGCCTTGAATGTGTCAGCTGTGTTGCTGTCTATAGAGGGTCAGAAAGCTCTTGGATTTCATCAAAACATATCTTAATTTGTGTTTGGAAAATGAACGAAGGCTTTACGGGTTTGGAACTAGTTGAGGGTGAGTACTTAATAACAGAATTTATTTTTTGGGGTGAATTATCCCTTTAAGTCATTATTCACTGGCGATCATAACGGATCAGTGCAAATCATTCAGACCAATTTTATGAAGTGGATCAATTAATAATCGAAAAGATTACAATTCATTCATAAATCAGTACTTCTATCATGAACGTATAGTTAGAGATTGATACCGATGTACATTTTGGTCTGTTGAAGTGATATGTTTTTTTTTTGTCATTCACTTTCTTCATATTGAACAGAGTGACCAGGATTTTCTTTTAAAACTCACATTTAATGTCCAACAGAAGACAGAAACAGCATGAAGGTGCTCTTTAATACATGAAAGCAATGATGCTATGACCCACACTTTGCGTAATTGAGAAGTCCACAAAGGTGAATTGACTGGAAATGTGTGCGTGGCATGGTGTGTGCGTGTGAAAATGACCTGTATTATTTTTAAAAGTCTTATTTCTCAGCCAGTTGTGTGATACTAATGGTAGCCACTGTTGTGGACTTTTAATGAAAGAGGAAGTCCTGAATTGGCAGACCTTCCTATTTTCCTGCACTTTGTTTTCTTGTGCACTATAAGGATCAGAAATATCTGAATCAACTGATCCCAAAATGAAATCTTTGTAGTAGGGGAAAGAGTGGAAGTCTGGCTTTCTTAAGGAGTCTGGTCCTGTGTCCATGGGAAGGAAGAGACACACAAAGCCTCCAGGAGGGGATTGTTATGGTTGCGATGCATGCGTCTGCCCCTGAGGAGGGTGACGTTTGGGCTCACGTCTGCGCTCTGAACAGTGGCACTGCCAAAACACATCACTGGAAAAAATGACCCTGGGGAAGATGTAGAGGAAGAGCAGTCTCTCGTCGCTGAACTGTTTTGCTTCTTTTCTGTAATTTCTCCCAGTGTTTTTTTTTTGCCTGTGATTGCTTCCAGAATAAATAATGATTAAGCATGGGTTCGCTCTCATTACTGTGTTTGTCCTTCAACTGAAGCCAGTGTCCAGATAAGAGCCTTCACAAAGCCTGACCTGCACTGTTTGTCCCAAAAACAAGAAATCAATCTCACACTCACCAAATATATTTACCATGTTTTTTTTTTAGATGTACCATGAAAATAATGGTTATTTATACAGTAGTATAATAAATAACATTGTGGTAATCAAAGAGTAGCATGGTGTATATCAGATCACACCGATGCCTTCACTTTACCATGGTAATAACGTGGTATTTTTTTATAAAGATACGCTACAGATCAAAAGTGTATGTGCAATAAACATTTTTTTATGTTTTTCAAAAAGAAGTCTCTTATGCTCACCAAGGCTGCATTTATTTGATGCAGTAATATTGTGCAATGTTACGATTTAAAATACCTGTTTTCTATATTAATATATTTTAAAATGTAATTTATTCTTGTGATGTTAAAACTGAATTATCAGCATCAGAAATTGCTCTAATATGTTTATTTGTTGCTCAAGAAACAATGTCAGATTTGCAATGGCATGAATAAATTATATTTAAAAGCATTTAACATAAAAAACCGTTGTATTAAATTGTAGTAATATTTAACAATATTACTATTATAAGTAGAAGAAAAAATGGCTAGGCAACTATATAAAAAAAAAAAAATGCAATGTTGGTGAGCATAAGAGACCTACTTAAAAAATGTGCATATAATTTGGTTTTACTCTAATAGGAGCCTGATTATTAACTAATTGATTTTTCAATTAGAATTGTAATAATTGAACAAGATTCCATTCAAACTTGAAGCCTTTAGTCTGTTTTGGAGTTGTGTAAACATTAAAACATTTTGCAAAAATGTATAATTTTTTTCCTTTTAAAGTTAATGCCAAAGGGGCAGCACAATGATGGACTTACACTGTTAATGATTGCCATAATGCTTTTTTAACTTTGTGTTTGCTAGCCTCAGAGCGTGCAAAAATTGGCATTTCCTTTGCTGACTGCAAATCTAGTCAGGAAATGTCCACACAGAGCTGTTGCCTCTCTGTGCGGGTTAATTGAACGTTTTGGCATTTCTATACTATAAGCCTCACTGTCTCTTTACAAAGTCTGCGTTACAAATGAGAATTTGGCAGTACATCCAAAACCGGCTGTTAGGACATCACAACCGCAGACCATGTGTAACCACACCAGCCCAGGACCTCCACATCCAGCATCTTCACCTCCAAGATCGTCTGAGACCAGCCACTACCGTATACATGTTGTAGTTGGCTCACAGGTGAGTCGTTTTTAAAAGGTGGTTTATGAAATTGATGCTTCTGGTATTAAATTCTAATTTAGATGAGACACATTCAAGAAGTGTCGTTAATGTCAACTAAAAGTAAAAAAGCAATTCAAATTGAATTAATGAAAAACAAAAATGAGAAAAACGAAGGGAAATATAATTTTAAGTGACAAATTAAAACGGAAATACATTGAAGCTAAATAGGAATTCAGAATAAAAACAACAAATATAAAAGTACTAAAACAAACTAAAATTAAAATATACAAATAAATTAATTCTAAATATAAATAAATACTACAATAGTATATACATTTTACTAAAATAACACTGATAAAAAATCTTTAAAAAATGAACATAAGCTACATGTCTGCATTTACAAACTACACTGAACAAAATTATAAACGTTTTGTTTTTACCCCCATTTTTGTCTGAACTCAAAGATCGACTTTTTCTATGTCACAAAAGGCCTATTTCTCTCAAATATTGTTCCTCTGTCTACTGTGTTAGTGAGCAGTTCGTAATCCATCCACCTCACAGTGTGGCATATCAAGATAATTAGACAGCGATTATTGCACAGGTTGAGGCTGGCCAAATAAAAGCTCAAAACATTTGGGCAGATCCAACCGGCCTCACAACTGTCTGGCACATTGGAGAGGTGTTTTCTTCACGGATGAAGCTCCCAGTTTTCACTGTGCACGGTGTAGATGGCAGACAGTGTGTTTGGATGGTGTTGTGTGGGCAAGCGGTTTGCTGATGTCAACGTTGTGGATCGAGTGGCCCATGGTGGCGGTGGTTTATGGTATGGGCAGGCGTATGTTTTGGACAACGAACACAGGTGCATTTTATTGAAGGCATTTTGAATGCACAGAGATACCGTGATGAGATCCTGAGGCTCATTGTTGTGCCATTCATCCACGACCATCACCTCATGTTGCAGCATAATAATCCATGTTGCAAGGATCTGTACACAATTCCTGGAAGCTGAAAACATCCCAGTTCTTGCATGGCCAGCATACTCATGTCACCCATTGAGCATGTTTGGGATGCTCTGGATCGGTGTATACGACAGCGTGTTCCAGTTCCTGCTAATATCCAGCAACTTCACACAGCCATTGAAGAGAAGTGAACCAACATTCCACAATCAATAACCTGATCAACTCTATGCGAAGGAGATGTGCTGCACTGCATGAGGAAAATGGTGGTCACACCAGATATTGATTTCACAATAACCCCCCCGTACCCCCCAATACAGTAAAACTGCACATTTTAGATCAGCATCTTGATATGCCACACCTGCGAGGTGGATGGATTATCTCGGTAAAGGAGAAGTGCTCACTAACACAGATTTAGACAGATTTGTGAACAATATTTGAGAGAAATAGGCCTTTTGTGTACATAGAAAAAGTCTTAGATCTTTGAGTTCAGCTCATGAAAAAATAGCACATTTTAAAGCTGTGAAATACAGTATACCTTATGAACTGAGTAAATGCAAGTACACATGTAATTGGATTAGTATGCATTTTGCCTAAAAAAATGGCAAGACCACAGTAAAACATGGCTAATATTATTTCTAATACTGTTTTCACTGTGCAAAACAGATACAAATGTGAGTATTACCATGTTTTTTTGTACATCTGCTAAGGCAGGGGTCACCAAACTCAGTCCTGGAGGACCGGTGTCCTGCAGAGTTTAGCTCCAACCCTAATCAAACACACCTGAAGCAGCTGATCAAGGTCTTACTTCCAGGCAGGTGTGTTGAGGCAAGCTGGAGCTAAACTCTGCAGGACACCGGCCCTCAGCGCCAAGTTTGGTGACCCCTGTACTATGGAAAGACCCTGTTTTGGAGTACCATGGTATTACCAAATGATACCATTACTGTACCATAGTACCGGCACTATATGTTTATGTAAGGTTGAAGAGATCTTTGTGCACACAAAGTGATGAATGAAAACAAAGGAACAATCAACAGAAGATTTATAAGCTTTAATATGATATCAGTGCAGAGATACAACATATTGGGTAAAATTTCCCATACAGTAATGTCAACAATAATCATAATAACGGTATCATAATAATGTCAGTATACATTTAGCATATTAAAATAAGTAGGTAGTTGCTTTATTTTTTCGTTTGATAAAAAACTGCCTATTTATGCGTTCATCTAATGTTGTCTTTAAAGTTGAAGAAAACCACAAAGCCAATGGCGCACAAAAGGGCAGTGTTATCTGAACTTCAGCGGGTTCAGGGGGCTCAGTCTGGTGAATGACCTTCGTAGTAGACAGACATACATGTACCAGCGCTTTCCGCACATTCAAATGCACAACTCTCACGGTAACATCTTCATACGGCTGTACTGCTTTGAGAAAGATACGAGTTCACCATTTCCTCCTTTGGCATTAACATCGGAACATTCAAGTAATAAGTATAGAACTGCATTGTTTTATAGTTTAGTGTTAAATGCTGCATGATTCAATGGGCAGTGACCTAGATTTGCTGGTGTTAAGGCACCTGTAAGAGTTTAAATATGGGATTATTGCCATTTACTAAAACTGAAAGCTTTAAAAAGCATGTGCACATTGAGTATAAATCTATCTGGTTTATTTGGGGAAATATGCAGAATTTCACCCAACAACAATATTGTTTTTTCCTAGACGTGAAGATGAGAAGAGTCTGGAGAGATGTGTTATCTGTCTAGCGGTCTGTAACGTAACTGTCTATCACTCCAGAAGATAAGAGTATTAATCTATGTGAGTCTTGAGCATTGAGCTGTCTGTGAGATCTAGTTAGTTCTCTGACACCTGGTTTGTTCAAGCAGTTAAAACACTTATAATTCTCAGACATGTGATGTTCTGTATTTAATATTAAAGGGAATATCACTAAAAAACTAAAATAAATTATATTTATAATTATGTGTGTGTGTGTGTGTGTGTTTTATTGGCCACATTTGATATAATTTTCTATAGAATTACATATAAAAAGTCAAAATATATTTTATTTTAGGGGTCAAAATGTGACAAATAAAAATAAATAATTTTTAAACCTATTTTATTATATACAATATGTGTGTATATGTGTTTTATTGGTCACATTTGTCACCAAAATGACAAAAAATTATATATAAATATATATAATTTTAAATTAAAACTTTATACATTTAAATATAGATCATTTTGAGGTAAAATGTGACTAATAAAAATAAATAATTTTTACTTTTTTTTTTTTTTACTTTTAATTTACTTAAATTCATAGAACAATCTTACATAACTACTAAAAATATGTATAAAAACATCATGTTTATGTATTTTATTTAGTCTTTTTTTAAGCACTGATATTTGGGAAAGGTTTGGGGAGTAACTGTAACAAAAATGTAAGACAATATTAAAAGTGCTGAAAATATGCACAGCACAATTGTCTTATTATCCTATGATATAATTAGATTTATTTTCCTCTGGTGTGAAATATGACCTGGACATGTTTTGTAGCATTTACTCGTATGCTGAATTAGCTTTGCTTAGCCTCTCTCTCTCTGATAGCATCTCACACAGCGGCTCCACCATTAAACACAACTCCATCACTTCAACAGCTGGATTGTGTGCCAAACCTCATCGTTGTACCTTTAAATCTTAGCAATGTGTCAATCTTTTTTCCACCAGGGGTTTAGATTTACATTAAAAATGATCTAAAGTGCGAATATGTGTTTAAGCGGAAGAATCATCATCATCCACAGTTCTCGCTACAATTATATTGCCACAGTCGTAACTAATAGCCTCGAGAAATAATTTAGATCCGTTATGAATCAACTTTAAAGACAACCTCAGGGCAATTCAAATAAAAAGAGAGTTAATGTTATTATCTAAGTATTCATATGGGTCAGACTGCACGAAGCACCATCTTTAAACAATGCAAGAAATCACTCTTTTTAAGGATCCAATATGCTACATAACATGTCTAAAATAATATGTTTTATTAAAAATAATTATATATTTTCTCCAATGTTTTAACAAAGTGTACTGGCCTGCTAATAATTGCAATATGCATTTGCATATTTCCATAAACAAATGCCACCAAGAAAGAGCACAGGACACCAGCACTGCAGACTCTCGTTCGATCAGGACTCTGGTTCACATCTACTGAGTAGACAAGACAAAGTACCAGGACAAATACATGCTTAACTTTATCATCAAAGAGCATCTTCCTTTAAATATGTATGCTTGCAGCTAAATAGACAAAAATATATGTTTTTAAAGTGGTCTCCACAATAAGGCAATCAACAGAGATCAGAGACAGAAACACAGTATTGTCACTAATCAAACACAGAAAGGCACATGAATAACATGAACACTGAAAGTGGTCAGCGAGGACAAGGCATAAAGACCCCATGAAACGGCTTTTCTTTCCTGTTGAAATTATTTTTTAAGAGGCTAACCATGATTTACAACCACGACTGCAGAGAAAAGGACATTTCTTTTTAGAATTTGATTGAACAAATATTAAAACATGAAATATATTACAATTTTAAAATATGTGTGACAAATATTAATTTTGTTTTAGGAGTACACTAGCACAGTGGTTGCCAGCACAGGTGTAATTAAACTTTAATTTTTTTTTATTAAAAACAAAACTAAGTTATGTATTGAATTATAATAATGCAATGTCATTTTATTGATTTTTTCAATAATATTTAATTTATTCATAATAAATAAAATTGCTTATTGATTTAGTAGAATATAATTTAATTAATTTATCTTATATTTGTTTTGCCATGTCTGCATATCATATTAATGTAATTGCTTTTTTCATTAATATTTTATTTATTCATATTAAATCAAATTTTAATTTATTTTTAATTAAGTAGAATTTAAGGTAACACTTTACTTAAATCATTTATGTATAAAGCATTATAAAGGGTTATTAAATGGTATAATGCATTGTAATTATTCATAATGAGCACTGTAATTTCATTACATCTTGTTGAAAATAACTACAACCGAATTTTAAATGCATAGCGTAACAATGAATTGATAAGTGTTATAATGTATTAACTGTGGTTACAATTATTGACTAGATTGCACAATGCATCATAAGGTGCATTACAAATTATAATTAATGCATTTAAACTACTTTTATAATGCATTATACATAACGGCTTTATGTAAAGTGCAACAATACTTAATTGAATTAATTTCTCTCATATTTGTTTTGCCATGTCTTCATATCATATTCATTTTAAGTGGCTTGTTTTGAGAATACTATCTACCTATAGCACAATAACTGGGGTCGCTGTATATATTAAACCAGGATGCTTTTTGTCAAATCTGGCAACTCAGAGCAAACGTGTTTGTGCAAGTGGAAAAACAGCAGCACATGTATGAGAGCATGCAGATTGAATTATTTAATAAAACTGCATTAGTGTATAGATGAGCTCAAAACTAGCCTTTTGATTTCATGGGGTCTTTAATGATGTGTCAGAGGTAGGAAAGTTAGAACAAATGAAAGAAATTAGAACATTTTAAAACAAGTAGCTTACAGTAGATTCTTTTTTTTTCCCTTTTTTGACATTGATAGAGGAAAAAAAAGGAGAGTATGCTTAAAACAGCTACGCCGAAATGATCGGACAAGCAGAGAAACAGCCAGCCAGCTGAAGAAAACACAACATCATTTCAACTCTAAAAAAAATAGTACATGTATATCATTTATGAAGATGTAGACAATAAAAATAGAATCAAAGCTACATTTGTCATGTATGCGCTCAGGTAGACATGACTGTGAGAGGGTGTTTGTGGGATGTGCTAAAGCTGGGATGGTTATTGTCAGGATGGTGAGTGTGAGATGAGTTATAGGGTCAGGGGAAAGTGGGACTGCATTTCTGTGTAGAAACCGGTCTAAGTGGCCTGGTCTAATGCTCTTAGGAGGTCACTGCCCTGCAGCAAATGAAGATTGCCTTGCAACGGGACGTTGACCTCGCAGTCGTAACGCGTCAGTTCAGGCAGAGAGTAGGTCTCGAAGGAGGGTCCGATAAGACGACTCGCAATTCCTGCAAACACAAGCGGTTCTGAGAATCAGCATCCACAGTGCATGACGTCTGTAAGTGCAGATGTGTGTCTGTGTCGGTTCAGAGCTCACCATCCATCTTGGAGGAAGGCTGCATGTTGAACTCTCTGTAGTTACAGCACTCTTCTCTAAAGCACTTTGTCGCCTGTCCGGCCTGATTCCCCGAATACTGGGTCTTCCTGTGCAGGTGGTGCTCCATGCCTTTGTCTAGACATAAATACATTTGATTAGTAGTTTTGTCTGCAACACAGATGCTGTTGGTGGGTGCTAAAGTGTTCTTTTGGCATGATTTACTCTGATTGGTGGAAATTTTCCTCCAGAATCATGGGTAATGTAGTTTTTCATCAGGAATGAATACTAATAAAGCATTTTCGGTGTAATACCTGACAAAGCGCTGGTGCTGAGTGATTTTCTGTCCATGACGGCACAGCTCTCATTCCGAAGTCTCTTCCACATTGTGTGTTGTGATTTTGTGGGGGGCGGCTCATTCTAAAACATACAGAGAGCATGCGGTGACTTAACATTTGAACTTAAATATCACCCAACATAAAAATGAACAACTATCATTTCAAAGTGTTTCAAATGTTTGGATACACTTGATCTAATTGACATTTTTTTTGCTTTTACAAAAAATTGTTTAGAGAGGCTTATGATTAAATTCTTGAAAGTTTGGTAGGTAAACACACATTATTTTGAAAATGTACAGTATGAGTTGGACTGGATTATGGCAGGCAACACATTTCCAGGACATCTTTCAAGCTAAAAATATAAGGTACTAAATAAAGTACTAATAAAAATTATTAGTACTAAAATAGTACTAACAAAAAAATAAGTAGTATTCAAACTTTTGACTGGAAGTGTGCATTAGAAAAAATAAGCAAAGCATGTTGTTTTATTTATTTAATAGATCATTATTTTCAGGATAGCTAGCCATAATTTTCAATTTCTCTCTCACTCTCTCTTTTTACTTATTGCATTTTAGTTAAAAAAAAGACTGTAATGCAATAAACCTCCATAATTACTTTACCATTAGGTTGGTAAGAATATTTCTGGTATTATAATACAGACAATATTAGAGGGTAAATATGCCACAAAAAACATCCAAATGAACCAACCCAATTTTCTTTGAGAAATATAATTAATAATTTTTATTAATGTTTAGATTAATAATTTATTGCATTATACACTACGGATCAAGCTAAGATTTTTTTGATAGTCTCTTATGCTCTCCAAAGCTGCATTTATTTGATCAAAAATACAATAAATGTAGCAATACTGCAAAATATTATTACAGTTTAAAATAATGTTGTCTAGTATACTATATTTTAAAATGTAATTTATTTCTGTGATGCAAAGCTGAATTTTCAGCATCATTACGCCAGTATACAATGTCACATGATCCTTCAGAAATCATTTTGATATACTAAAAACATTAAGTTAAATATGAACAAACCATTGCCATCTGTGTGAATGAGCGCTTGAAATTATTAGCGAAGAGCAAGTCGAGCTGGACTTATATCTCTGTAGTTCTGCACAAAGTTCTCCATGGGGCTGTGAAACAAACACAGGTGTCATCCAATGCAAATCTAAAGATAGCAGCATATCAAATGTTATTTTATAAGACTGAATACAAGAGAAACATCCTGTAATATGCAGAAATACCTTTGAAAATAAGGATGCATTCGATTTGCTGGCAGAGTTTGGCAAGAGCGCTTTGCAGCTAAAGGATCCATCATTCCAGCCTTACTGGGAAACGGAGGGTCAGGCGGCCACTGCAGATTCTGACGGCCTCCCATAGAGGACAGCGGGGTGCTGGCGGGATCATGGTAGGGAGGCATCTGCATGGGGCCCCTGCTGAAGGGTACAGATGGCCACGATGCCACAGAGCCTCCGTTGATGCTCTGCTTATCCCCTCCTGAACTCATGTTGGGCTGGAAGTGGGCTGCTGAAGGGGAACTCAAGGGTTGGAAGAGGCTTGTGACGTTGCCGAAGCTCTGCTGGTTGGTTCCCAGGCCTCCGATCTCAGATGACGGCTCCTCCTGGCAGATGGGATTGAGCTGGAAATCCTCACCATCCATGGGGATGTAGGGAGCCAGAGTCTCCAAGTCCAGATCACTCAAGTCAGTCTGGAAGGTCACAGGGAGAGGTCAAAGGTCAGCAAGACTGGATTCTTCATGCAACACCTGATTTTGTCTTTTTAATAATCGTTGACATTAAAAGGACCATGAGGAATTAAAATATCTCAGGAAGTTAAAGACCTTAAAAATTGTTTTTTTCTTTCAAAAATAAAAATTGACTGTTTCTGAAAAAAACAAGGAAAAAACAAAGCTAAGAAAAGCAAAACAAAAATCAAAACAAAACCACTCACATTTAAAAAAAACACTAAAAACCTGACTGTTTTTGAAACAAAAAACACCACAACACAACACAAAACAAAACACAAAACTGTTTAAAACAAAAAAAGACTGTTTTTTGAAAAACAAACAAAATAAAACAAACAACAAAAAACAAAAAAAAAAACAAAACTCTCTCATTTGATTAAAAATGTGTTTGTTCAAAAATGTTTGCATACATTTGACTGGATTTACATTTCTCATGATATTTTGTTTTATTTATTTTATTTAATGGACGAGACTGGATAGTTAAGAAAAGGCAGTCAAAAAATGCTCTATATATGTGAGAACTCTTAAATATTTATTTGAAAATATATAAAAAAATATACAAATAATTAAAATAATATATAACAACAACAACACATGATTAATAAAAAATAATAATATTAATAATAATTGTTCCTGTCATATTTAAAATTTCTTAGAGATTTTAACCAGTTTTAATCTCAGTTAAAAATGCATATTCAAATATTCAAAAGTACTAAATACTTAATTTTAAATATAAAATCATTATTAATATTAAAGTTGGAATGTTTGTTCACCTCTTGATTGCAGGAAGTCTTTGTCTCTTGCGTGTCCAAAGAAAACAGTTTCTCGGTCAGCTCCACCTTCAGGTCACTGTCCACTGAGGTGAAGTAATCTTCGGGGCTGCTGGGCTGTTAGATATATAACATACTCTATGACGATGTACTGTACAGTAATCAATGTTCTATGCAAACAAAATATACTGAACAAAATTATAAATGCAACACTTTTGTTTTGCCCCCATTTTTCATGAGCTGAACTCAAAGATCTAAGACTGTTTCTATGTACACAAAAGGCCTATTTCTCTCAAATATTGTTCACAAATCTCTGAGTGGCCTTTTATTGTGGCCAGCCTAAGGCACACCTGTGCAATAATCATGCTGTCTAATCATCATCTTGATATGCCACACCTGTGAGGTGGATGGATTATCTCAACAAAGGAGAAGTGCTCACTAACACAGATTTAGACAGATTTGTGAACAATATTTGAGAGAAATAGGCCTTTTGTGTACATAGAAAAGGTCTTAGATCTTTGAGTTCTGCTCATGAAAAATGGGGGCAAAAACAAAAGTGTTGCGTTTATAATTTTGTTCAGTGTAGATGGTGATGAGAAGATGTAGTATTTGTGTTTACCGTAGAGCAGCTGCTCAGGCTGGGAGTTGTACTGCTGGCCGGCGGAGCCTGAGGCACAGAGAAAGTGGTGGCCATCTTGGCCATGTCTTGACCAAGGTGAGAGACAGCAGGAGCAACAGCAGACACTTTGCTGTACATCGGGTGCTCCTCATACTGGGGGTTACCTGAAAGAAAGAAAAATTAATTGAGCAGATGAAAGATTTGTAATGTAGGTAACGAGGTGTGGCGTAAAAATAGTAATATACCAATATCAGCCGGGCTAATTAAGTAGCTGTTTTTAATCAGCCGTTTTGATATGATGCTGGCAGATGAACCTGTCAGCTTGATTGATTAAAGAAGGTTATAGTTGGTTCTGCTTCATACATTACGTTAGTGAGAACATTTGGTAACATAACACTTTAGTTTAGGGACCAATTCTCACTCTTAACTAGTTGCTTATTGGCATGCATATTACTAGCATTTTGGCTGTTTAGTACTTATAAAGCACATATTAATGCTTTATTCTGCATGACCATATTTTTTGATCCCTCTAAACGTACCCCATACCTAAACTTAAAGGGGTCATTTGATTGCAATTTCAAGTTTCCCTTTCTCTTTGGAGTGTTACAAGCCGTTTGTGAAAATATAAGATCCGTAAAGTTGTAAAGACTAAAGTCTCAAACCCAAAAGATATTCTTTATCAAATTTAAGACTCGTCCACGCCTTGCTAAAATGGCTCATTTAAACACGCCCCCACATGTCTACGTCAACGTGTTGGAAGATTTGCATAGCACAGGCCAAATGTTTACACAAAGAAAAGAAGGCGGATAACTTTTATTCTCGCTGTAGTATTGTTGCAGCCGCCGCCATGTCGTGGAGATGCTGTGTATTTCCAAATATGGTAAGGGCCGTAACATTTCCGTCACACGCTTTTCATTTTTAATATTTTGTTGAGAATCCTTTGCAGGCAATGACTGCCTTAAGTCTTGAACTCATGGACATCACCAGAGACTGGGTTTTCTCCTTTGTGGTGCTTTGCCAGGCCTTTACTGCAGCTGACTTCAGGTGTTGTTTGTTTGTGGGTCTTTCTGCCTTTAGTTTTGTCTTTAGCAAGTCAATGCATGCTCAATGGGGTTGAGATCAGGAGATTGACTCGGTCGTTGCAGAATATTTCACTTATTTACTTTCATAAACTCCTGGGTTGCTTTTGCTGTATGTTTTGGGTCATTGTCCATTTGTACTATGAAGCCCCGTCCAATCAACTTTACTGTCTTTGACTGAATCTGGGCAGACAGTATAACCCTGTACACTTCAGAATTCATCCGGCAATAAGCACCAGTAACCCGGTGCCACTGGAAGCCATGCATGCTCCACCATGTTTCATAGATGATGTATGCTTTGGATCATGAGCTGTTCTAAGCTTACTTTCAGCCATCCAATGAATGCTTTTGCAGAAGTGGTCTGGCATTTTTAGATGTTTTTAGGCTAAATCTAATCAGGCCTTCTTTGCACCTTGTGGTGAACCTTCTGTATTTGTTCTCGTGAAGTCTTCTCTTGATTGATGTTGACAGTGACACATCTACCTCCTGGAGTGTTCTTCTCTTGGCTGGCTGTCGTGAAAGGGTTTTTCTTCCCCATGGAGAGGATCCTCCGATCATCCACCACTGTTTTCCTCTGTGGATGTCCAGGTCTTTTTATGTTGCTGAGCTCACCAGTGTGTTTCTTTTTTTCTCAGAATGTACCCAACTGTTGATTTGGTCACTCTTAATGTTCCTGCTATGTCTCTGATGGATTTGTTTTGTTTTTGAAGCCTAACAATTGTCTGTTTCACTTGTATAGAGAGATTATTTCACTTGTATGGAGAGATTCTTGGTTCACAGCAACAGCTTCCAAATGCAAATGGCACACTCCAGACCTTTTACCTGCTTAATTGATGAAGACATAACGAAGGAATAGCCCACATCTGTCCATGAAATGGCTTGTGAGTCAACTGTCCTATTACTTATGGTTCCTTGAAAAAGGGGGGAGGTACACATTAAAGAGCCATAATTCCTTAACCTTTCCTCCAATTTTGATGAGAGTACCCTCAAATTAAAGCCATATTCATTCTATAACTGTAACGTGAATAGGTTTTGGTCAACAACTAAAATAATACAAATTGTGTCAGTGTCCAAATATATATGGACCTGACTGTGTGTGTGTATAATATATTTATTAATACCCTGAATTAAAGTATTAAGTTTATATAGTTATTTTTCTTTTGACTTGCTGTATTTTTTTGACTTGCCACATCTCCTATTTACCAGTTGTGTCTCATTTGCTTTCTTCCACCCTAGATATTGGTACTAGCCATTGGAAACCCTGTATAAGTCCAAAACTACAAAAAAGAAGACCGTTCTCACCAAAGTCAAGAGAGATGATGGTGTCACCAGGTGTAGGTGCCAGCTGGGTGAGATCCTCAGGCTCATCTTTGAGGTTGGTGAAGAGCACTTCTCCTGGCTCTCTGCCCAGGCCTCCTTTGCATGGACTGAAGAAACGGTTCAAGTGCTGAGGCTTGAACAGAGACTCAGTCTGGTCCATAGAGAAGATCATGGACTTCTCCTCAACATCACTAAGAAAAGAGAGACTGATAAGTCCGAAGTAAAGTCACAAGCATGTGCGTCACCAAGCCTCAAATGAGCTGTGTGAACATCCATCAGTTTCCCCCTTTGTGTTCCACAGAAAAAATAACGGCATAAATGGTTTGGAACGACATGAGGGTGACTACATTTTTGGATGAACTATCCCTTGAAGTTGTATTTTTTGTCTTTAATTGGATTACAAGCGTCGATGAGCAGAGAACAGAACGTACCAGACCGCAGATGCAGTACAAACATCACATCACAAGCTTTGTCACCTTGCTTTTTTTTTTGCCTTACCTCAGCACGTAGTTCACGCACACGATGCACTGGGGCTGGGAGTTGCGACTGTTGTAGATGACGGTACCCTGGGTCTCCACCCACACATAGCCCCCATTCTTAGCCAACATCCTGTACTGACCGCTCACCGCCTGGCCTTTAGTGCACACTAGTGAGGGAAGAAGAGAAAATAACGTCTTGAGAACATGCATTTCCTAAAATCGACTTTAGTACTGACATTTTGATTTAACGGCCGGTCCAAATGTTTTTTCAGCCATTAGACGTGTTGTTTTGAGGATCTCTAAGAGGGTCTTGGGTAGCTAGAATATAAACCGGTACAGACAGCCAGACCCATCAAGGGAAAGCTAACATAAGCAACAGGGATTGCCGATCTGAGTTTTGACAGTCTGTCTCCATGGCACGTTCGCCCTGGACTCGGTCCAGATCTGCCGTGGGAAAGCATTGGTTTCGGGTCAAGCAGTTCACTCCCGGCCTGTGCATGCGCTGCTCTGTAGGACAGCCATGTTGCTGTAGAAAGCCTTGCGACTTTATACGAGCGGTCGGAAAGGAAGTCACATAGAAAGACGTAGGTTCAAAGAGGAGGCCAGTGTCCCTGTGTCAACAAGCCACAGTTACAAAGTCCCCCCTAAATATCAACGATTTAAATAAAACATTTGCATGTATTCCTTCCCACTCTGTAGTGAAATATTTTCTCATCCTTACAAATGTTTTTTTTTTTAAATATATATGAAATATATTTTTATACATCCACCATGTTTTTTGAAAGAAGTCTCTTATGCTCATCAAGGCTACAATTATTTGACACAGTAAAGACAGTAATATTGTGATATATTTTTGCAATTTAAATGAATGGTTTTGTATTTGAATATATTTTTAAATGTAATTTATTTCTGTGATTCAAAGCTGAATTTTCAGCATCATTACTCCAGTCTTCAGCGTCACATGATCCTTCAGAAATCATTCTAATATGCTGATTTGCTGCTCCAGAAACATTTATTATTATTAAATGTTGAAAATGTTATCATGCTGATTAATATTTTTGTGGAAACCATGATATATTTGACTCAGGATTCTTTGAGAAACTTGGAAAGAACAGCATTTATTTGAAATATACATCTTTTGAAATATTAATTCTTTACTGTCACATTTGCTAAATTTAATGCATTCTTGAAAAGTCCTCACATTTTGAACGGTACTGTACGTCCTGAACTGACTTGAGCTAAATAATGACACTATTGTCTTCCAGAGCTGCTGTACAGCAGAATATGAATTGCCTCCACAGTTGAGTTTCCATCATTGATTCAGCTATTTTTCCTGTTTACGTCTGTGAAGCTGCTTTGGCACGGTCTGTATTGTATAAAGCTCTATACATGTAAAAGTGACTTGACATGTTTGTGATTTTAATTTATGAAGAAATAGATATACTACTTCTAGAGCAGGTTCATATTGCCAACTTAAGTCTAAGCATTCACCATTACAAACTGTTTGTTTTGCACAAATGTATGATTGTTTCTTGGCACACAGAAATAGTTTGGTAGGGTGTTTGAATTGAAACTTTCGTCTTTAGGTTTAATAGGTTCGTATTTAACAAATATTCTTAGTTTTTTTGCTTCATTGCTTTCATATATGACAAAAAAAATTAGCAGTAGAGATGTAACCAGGTGCAAATTTTGTAATAATACGAATACAGAACAAAGTTTTCTCTCGTCAGTGAGAGGGAAACAGAAAATCACCTACACAAAGAGTGCTTCTGAATATACACTCACTGGCCACTTTATTAGGTACACCTTGCTAGTACCGGGTTGGACCCCCTTTTGCCTTCAGAACTGATATAATTCTTCGTGGCATAGATTCAACAAGGTGTTGGAAACATTCCTCAGAGATTTTTGTCCGTATTGACATGATAGCATCACGCAGTTGCTGCAGATTTGCCGGCTGCACATCCATGATGCGAATCTCCCGTTCCACCACATCCCAAAGATGCTCTATTGGATTGAGATCTGGTGACTGTGGAGGCCATTTGAGTAAAGTGAACTCATTGTCATGTTCAAGAAACCAGTCTGAGATGATTTGAGCTTTGTGACATGGTGCATTATCCTGCTGGAAGTAGCCATCAGAAGATGGGTACACTGTAGTCATAAAGGGATGGACATGGTCAACAATAATACTCAGGTAGGCTGTGACGTTTAAACGATGCTCAGTTGGTACTAAGGGGCCCAAAGTGTGCCAAGAAAATATCCCCCACACCATTACACCACCACCACCAGCCTGAACCGTTGAGACAAGGCAGGATGGATCCATGCTTTCATGTTCTTTACGCCAAATTCTGACTACCATCTGAATGTCGCAGCAGAAATCAAGACTCATCAGATCAGGCGATGTTTTTTCAATATTCTATTGTACAATGTTGGTGAGCCTGTGTGAATTGTAGTCTCCGTTTCCTGTTCTTAGCTGACAGCAGCGGCACCCGGTGTGGTCTTCTGCTGCTGTAGCCCATCTGCTTCAGGGTTCGATGTGTTGTGCGTTCAGAGATGGTATTCTGCATACCTTGGTTGTAACGAGTAGTTATTTGAGTTACTATTGCCATTCTATCATCTCTAACCAGTCTGCCCATTCTCCTCTGACCTCTGACATCAACAAGGCATTTTCGTCCACACAACTGCCAGTCACTGGATATTTTCTCTTTTTCGGACTATTCTCTGTAAACCCTAGAGATGGTTGTGCCTGAAAATCCCAGTAGATCAGCAGTTTTTGAAATACTCAGACCAGCCCGTCTGGCACCAACAACCATTCCACGTTCAAAGTCACTTAAATCCCCTTCCTTCCCCATTCTGATGCTCAGTTTGAACTTCAGCAAGTCGTCTTCACCACATCTAGATGCCTAAATGCATTGAGTTGCTGCCATGTGATTGGCTGATTAGCAATTTGTGTTACCAAGCAAATGAACAGGTGTACCTAATAAAGTGGCCGGTGAGTGTATATGCATGTTCGCTCTGAGAAGTATATAATCTATAAGACTGTCTTGAAGTATGGGAATGTTTTTTATGCTCGTTTGATAAATGATTGAAGCTCTTAGAAAAGTTCAAGTGATTAGAAAAGAAAGAGACAAGTGAGTCACGAGGCAGCTCCACTCTGAACAAGCCTAATCCAGATCAACACTTTATTTCTCCTCTACACACTTTGAAAAGACTCTAATTACATGTTAACGTCACGGTGGACAGAAGCCACTCCACATCCAGCATCTGATTAGGGAGCAATCTGGAGCACCGTAGCTGCGTTCTTATCTCCTCTGTCACCCCTAATGGGGTTCAAGATGCCCTAATGGCTGCTCCGGTCATAGAACCAATCCAATAAGGCTCTTTTGAATCGTATTCATAACTCAAACATGCATGCGAAATGCAATTTGTCTCAAATGAAATTTGACTCGGGGGGGCTGGCGACCTCAGTATATATATATATTGTTGTTTGCTGTGTGTGGACAGTCTGTGTTTGTAGACATCAACAGATATTAGGTTTCACCTCTGCTTAGCAAGAAAGAGACAGATAAATGAAAGCTAAAAGGCAATTAGGTGCAGGCAGCATGTTGATGGTAAAAAAGTGAGAGAATAGCAACTATGAACTGATGTATATATGATGTATGTATGTTATGTTTGTTGTGTTATATACATTCAATATAATATTGAAATATATATAATAAGTAATATAATTTGATATTATTAATATTATTTAACTGAAGATATTGCTTGCAGTGTGTTTTAAGTATAATCAGTGGATAACGAAGGAAACACAGAAAACAAGTGCCAAGTATATATATACACAAGTTAAAATATACGCTTTTTATTAGTTTAATATTTTTTTGTCAATGCACAATTCATCCCCATTCTATTTATTATGAATTTATAATCATTATAAACTGTGGAAACAGTACTAATACTTTTCTCTCACTCTTTTTTTTAAAACAAATGCAATATGTAAAAAGAAAAAAAATGCAACAATCCATATATATATATATATATATATATATATATATATAAGAAGTCTCTTATGCTTACCAAGGCTGCATTTATTTGATCAAATTATTACAATTTAAATGAACTGTTTTACATTTCCATACTGTTTATTATTTGAATATATTTTAAAATGTAATTTATTCCTGTGATCAAAACTGAATTTTCAGCATCATTACTCCAGTCTTCGGTGTCACATGATCCTTCAGAAATCATAATAATATACTGATTTACTACTCAAGACACATTTCATATTATTATCGATGTTGAAAAGAGTTAATTGATTACTATTTTTGTGAAAACTATGATAGAAACAATATGATACAAAATATTTGAAATGTAATTCTTTTGTAAAATTGTTGATATCTTTACTGTCACTTTAATAAATTTAATGCATCCTTGCTGAATAAAAAGTACTAATTTCTAAAACTTCTAAAATGATTGACAGGCAGAGACCATCTCTGAATGGCTAAGACAGTGTGTGCCATTTTTCTTTTATTCAGAGTATCTGGAGACCTGTTTCAGTAATATCTCAGTCATGTAATAGGAACATTATGCATGTTATTCTGATTAAACTGGATTTCAACAAAAGGTTTAATTAGACAATGCACAATGAACGGGATTCAGAGTATTACGAGACCACTGCGGAAAGAGGTCAATAGCTTTATGCATTCAAAATGAAAGCTGGTGCGAATGTGTGTGTGTGTGTCTGTGTATGTACATACTGTACAGACATGTAGCTGTGAAGTAGCAGATATCAGATAGCAGTTGCACACATAGCGTGTGTTTAAGGCTGACTTGTTCTGTGTTGAAGGGTTGAAACAGTAAACCTTGGGAACGCAGGCCTTGCCACCTGAGCTGACCTGATCCACCCCCGGCTCCTGCTTTCTAACCACACTCTCTAATCCTTTTCTCATGGCAGCGTTTGATGCACGCAATGGCAAGGCGATGTTAAGAGAGTGTGTTGTGTGTAGCAAAAATCATATGATTATACATGTGGATGTGATTTTCTTTTCTTAAATATGGTCAATTATTTCCCAATAACACATGCTTGAAGTGTGAAAGAGAGAAAGGGTTTCTGGTTTTCTTACACATGGCTCTCAATCAAGGGCAGTGTTGGGGGTAACGCATTACAAGTAATGCGAGTTACATAATAATATTACTTTTTTCAAGTAACTAGTAAAGTAACGCATTACTTTTAAATTTACAAGAAAATATCTGAGTTACTTTTTTTCCATTTATTGACTGACAGTGTGCTGTGTGAACATGATCTTACTGTAGTTCTAATCTAGACTAAATGTGAATGTGTATTAATTCATCCCACTCGCAAAAAAACAGATTCAGTATTCATCAAAATGAATTAAAACAGTGAAATGCAAACTCAGAATATGACGCAAACCTGCAATAATTAAAAAAAATTAACAACACAAATATATCTAATCTCATTTTATTAACCAATGTGTTTGCTGCTGACCTTTGATGATCCAGTTCAACCATACTAATAAGCAAAAATTACTTTAGATAAACTAAAAATTGTGCTTCGTTTTTTTTTTTTATTGAAGAGTGTTTAACCTTCTTCTCCTGCGTTCTACTGTACAGACGTGAATTTACTCTTCCTTCAGTCTGAGGTTTATTCATTACACTTTTTGGTGTGAAAGGCTTTTACATTTGCTATAAATATAACTTCTTGTATTAAAAACAAACAATCAAGCCCTGCTCATATTTAAAAAGTAACGCGAAAGTAACGCAAAAGTAACGTAACGCATTACTTTCCAGAAAAAGTAACTAAGTAACGTTTTTAGTTACTTTTTTAGGGAGTAACGCAATATTGTAATGCATTACTTTTAAAAGTAACTTTCCCCAACACTGATCAAGGGTGCAAATGAATGACACGTACGGTTCTGGTGGCTTTTGGTGACGTTGTCGGAGTCCAGAGCATGATAGAACTCATACGCCGACCGGCCCAGAAGATCTTCAGGACTGTAACCCATCAACTCAGTCACTCTGGAAAAAGTGAGAGGCAAATAACATTAACACACACACACACACACACACACACACACACACACACACACACACACACACACACACCACACACACACACACAACACACACACACACACACACACACACACACACACACACACACACACACACACACACACACACACAATTGCACAAAAGCTCTCAGCTATTTTCTTTGATCTGCACAAGCTTTGTATTTTTTAAGCCAATTTAATAATGATCCATTTGATGTGATTTGTTTGGCACATCACAGACATCATCTGACACAATTTATGAGCCACAATACAAAGTTATATATTGACACACACACACTTAAAAGGATAATATCTGTCAGGACACTGAAAATGAAAATGATCAAAATTGTAAATAAAGATTTACAAGAAAATACAATTTAAAATGTTACACTAAAATTTTGTTTAATTTAATGTGTTACTTGCAATTTCTATGTAATTATTTATGAAATTTCTCAGGGCTTATTGAGAAATATTGGCACTGGCCATTTTACATTTATACTATTTAGTAATATTATCCTACCTGAACAAAATTCAAACCAAATAACCATAATGATGCTATTCTCCTCTATAGCTGCTTTACTAAAATTGAAATCATTTCATAATTGATGAATTTTACATTATAAAATACAGAATAATTGTGGTTAATTGTGAGGACTTTAAATTTTAAATTAAACATGTTGAAGGGAAAGTGAGCTCTATATTAACAGCTATCATAACTATCCTATAAATATCCAATTAAATAAATATAAAATAATACAAATATTAAAATAATAATAAAAAATGTTCATAGTTGTTACTTATTATGTAATATATATTCTACATTAAATTTCCAGTTACTTTGATAATGTGTTTAAGCCTTCTCCGCTGTCATTGTATGTGTGTAACGGTTATGTGTATTATTTAGTTCTGAAAGTGTGTGATTAGTGTATTGAGTTGATTCCTTGTACTGAAGTTACATACCGGCAGACAGCTGCAGATCACTGACTCTGTATGCAGGAGTGTGTGTGTGTTTGTTTGCAGGCCTCTGTTCATTAAAGAGCCTTCTATTCACCAGTCATTGAACTAACCACCTCTGAGCTGATGAGCCACACGCACGCACGCACGCACGCACGCACACGTATAGGGGGCTTGGGTGGATCTGAGCCAATGGCTAAGTAAAGTCTGCACTTATCAAAAGGCAGTGTTTTTATTATCAATGAGAAAAATGAGAAAAAAATTAGGAAATCTTTCCACAGACACTTTGCTCCAAAAATGAAATAATCATGTTTTTGACCAATCTTCTCTGAATCGGTGTGAGCTGACATCATAATAATGACCATAATTACCATTGGATGGGAGCTGGAATAAGTTAAACGACTACTTTTCTCATATTCTTCAAGGTGACATAAGTCTAGGCTCTTGTAGAAAGCAGGGCATGTTTTCAAAAGCTACTGCGGAACATTTCAGCATTTTAGCAATTATTAAACATGTCTCATCTGGTCTTTAATATAATGTTTTTCCCCTTTTTTTCCAGTTCCTCATGCAGGCTTCAATGAAAAACCAGCCATTATACATGTATACAGGTTAATGACACTATATAAATATATTTATATCTATTATCAGGTAATTTAACATTAAAAACGTAGTTACCTTTAAAAAAGTGTTTGGAGTGGTTCTCACACATTTTTAACAATCATATATTTCATATGAATTTTATATTAAATATGCTTTCCATTTAACGTATATATTATTCAGATACTAATATCTTCAGTATTTTGTTAAGGATCTCTGGTGTTGATGAATGTTAAACACAGTGCAGTCATTAGCAGGGAAGCAGGTCTAGTGCTGTGGTCTGGCGTGGTGATTATTGGGTGGAGGAGACATTAATCACAAAAAACATGACGGCGAACACTTTGAACTGTGTGGAGAACAGCGAGATCTTTGTCAGAGGAGACAAGAGGAAATGTTACGGTGTAAACGATGGTTTAATGATGCCACTGAGAGTCACACATTTCCACTGCGCCACTGCTTGTTTGGGTCTGGAGTGTCAAGCACATTTTATTTACTCAATTAAGTGTCATTTCAAGTAGTGCCCATTCACATATTTGCCCTGCTGCTGCTGCTGATGCTGACCTTTACATTTTGGCTCATTTGCTTTAATGACATTTTCACTTCCTACTACCAGTGTTCTTATTGCTAACTAAGACTTAAGTTTTTTTTATTGAAATAAAGCTGAAATATAATAAAATATCCATTAAAAAATTCAATGAAAATGTTGTCTTGACAACTAATTGAAATAAAAGTTTAGGTCGAAGTAAAATGACTAAAAATGAAACAAAAATATAAATAAAAAAATACAAATAAAAAATAAGTATTAAATAATAATAAATAAAAGAAAATGCAAAAACACATAAATATACTAAAACTTAAATGAAAACTGAAAATATAAATATAAAGGTTAATTAAAAATATTTATAACTGATATAAAAGCAAACAGCAAAAAAGCAAAATTAAAATAAAAAATTATAATCTATGTATATATATATATATATATATATATATATATATATATAGAGAGAGAGAGAGAGAGAGAGAGAGAGAGAGTAATTTATTACATTTATTTAAATGTTAAAAATGTTATGCTACAAAATTTTATGGTATTCTACTCATTTTTAATTTAAATAAATAAACGAATAAATTAATATTTTGCTTAATTTCTATCATTTTGTTTATTTAATATTTATCGATAAAACATAAAATCACACAAAACAGGGATTTTAATTGATTAAACATACTGTGTTTCAAAAATGGTAAATTTAATATAAACTGAAAATAAAATAAAAAAGCTTATATTCAGTTAGAAGTTATTTTATTGTATTATTTTATTTTATGAGTGTCCTCTATTGATGGTGTGAACTGACAACACAATTCTTATACTGCACATTTACTCCTGAGCGTGGCTTTGTGTGTTTGTACCTGTCATCACAGTAAGTAAACTTCATGTCCATGCTGTGGCGACTCAGGAAGGTCTTGCTGTCGAGCGGCGTGTCGATGTTTGATGGATGGGCGATGGGCTCGCACCACATGACCACACAGGTGAGCGGCGGCTCTTTAAATCCACACAGCACTCGTGCGGGACAGCCGTTATACACCTTCAGGTGCCCTGTGCAGTGCAGGACCTGAAAGAACAACCGGCATCTGTATGAGCCACATGACCGACGTCTGACTCCAGGTCAGCGCCTATCGTAAACAGAACTTATTCACCTTCCAGCTGGCTGACTTGAGGTTGACGGTGCGCCCGCGATTCGTGACTGTGCATTTCATTCTCATGAAGAAATCCCTCTCTGTGCTCAGCTCCTTGCCTTTCTTTCCCATGCCTGCAGATATACACACACACACACACACACACACACACACACACACACACACACAAAACGTAAAGAGCGTCTCAGATTAGCCATGGGACAAAAATCCCAGGAAAACATTCCAAGCATTCTCCTTCCGTGCAAACGGGAGTCTAAACTCAACACAAATATTTTTTCTTGGGTTATCAAATTCCAAAACATCTTACAGCACTTTCAGCTTTCGATATGATCACTTTTACAAAAATACATGTGTAAGCTAAAACCAAGCTGAAGTTAATGCACGTCTTGTTCTTAGCAAACAGTTTGCTTTTAGGCTTTCCCTCGTGTTTGCACAGAAGTGACAAGTGCTCAAAAACCGGTTGTGTTCCACAGGAGAAAGAAAGTCATTCATGATTGAAACGACATTAGCCTGAGTAAATCAATTTTCATTTGTGGCTAAACCTTACCTTTAAATTCCATATTTATAAAACAGCCTTTCAGACCACTGACCAACAGTATAGAGGCCTATAAAATCTGTGTCCCCCCCATTTTTCCCCCCCAAGTGTTTATTTTATTAGCATTTTTATTACATTGTAATGGTTTATTTTAAATTTTGTCATCAAAAAGCAAAACATTTATATAATTTAAAAACAATTTAATACATATAATATATAATTTTTAGGGCCCTATGAAATCACTTTTATTTATTTAAAATCGTAAATCATTTAAAAATAATAATAATAAATTAAATTATATATCCAAAGATTTCAGTTATTTTCCATTTTATTTTTTGTAGATTACATTTTTTTCCATTGTAATGTTTTGGGGTACTACATTTTAATGGTTTCATTTAAAGTTCAGTAATCAAAAAGCATTTCTAAATAATTAAAATCATTAAACATACAATTTAACAACAAATTATTAAAGAAAAATGACATTTATATGGCCCTCTAAAATCCATTAATTTTTTTCCCCAAATTATACTTTACATTTTTTCTGGAGTCTGTTTCAATGGATATAATTGTATTTATTTATTTAGTAATTTAGCAGACACTTTTATCCAAAGCGACTTACAAATGAGGACATTATAGAAGCAATCAAAACCAACAAAAGAGCAACAACATGCAAGTGCTATTACAAGTCCTGGTTAGCCTAACGCAGTACACGTAGGAAGGTTTTTTTTTTTTTTTTTTTAGAAAACGAGTATGTAAAATATAGAAAAAAGAAACCTAGTGTTAGTTTTACAAGAAAAGCTAGCAGTTAGAGAATAAATATGCAATTGATAGAGGGTCAAATGTGTGTGTGTTTTTTTATATAAAAAGAAGATAGATAGATAAATAAAATTAGAATAGAGAGTGCTAGAGTTAGAGGGTCAAATAAAGATGGAAGAGATGTGTTTTTAGCCGTTTCTTGAAGATGGGTAAGGATTCAGCTGCTCGGATTGAGTTAGGGAGGTCATTCCACCAGATGGGAACAGTTAATGAAAAAGTCTGTGAAAGTGATTTTGTGCCTCTTTGGGATGGTACAGTAATGCGTCGTTCACTTGCAGAACGCAAGCTTCTAGAGGGCACATAAGTCTGAAGTAATGAATTTAGGTAAAGGGGTGCAGAGCCAGAGGTGGTTCTGTAGGCAAACATTAATGCCTTGAATTTAATGCGAGCAGCTATTGGTAGCCAGTGCAAATTGATGAACAGAGGTGTGACGTGCGTTCTTTTCGGCTCATTAAAGATTAATCTTGCAGCAAGTTTAAATTAATGTTTTAAAATGCAATCAAATGAATATGTAACAATTCCTGATAAAGTGCATTATGCGAGCGGCGTCTTGTTTTGGACACACGACACAGATTACCACCTGACCGTCTCAACAGCTCGTTTTATTACAATTATTATGGTTATAGGCAACCACCTGAAATAGCAGAATGAAACTTTACCTTTAAGAGGTGAGAGGTTATAAGAGGCATGCAAAGAGCGGTATGAAAGTGTCGAGGTCAAATAAAGGAGACGCAGAATAAAAGGGGAAGGGACTATGGGTGCATGTTTTTTAAGCTATGATTGATATTTCTTTCCATAACCAATCCTCTCATATGAAGCCATGTGTTTTATTTACATTAGGCCTTTATGTACTTGTTTTGGTATTTCTGAAAGTCTGTTTGCAGAAGCGATAAGAACGTTTATTGAGAGGCTCCAGATCCTCTTTCTCTATGGCTAAAACCACTACAGTCCAATTTATCTTCATAAGAAAAGCTAATAAGAAAGCATGTGAAGTGAATTTTACACCATGCTGAAGTCATTTTGAATGTTGAATGCTTTCATATGTTTTTGGAAGATAATTCAGAGTTTGCATTGAAACTTGCGATTCACATACATGCACTGTAGGTGTGATCATGTTTTCAGCTATTTAACACATTTGACCATGCAGACTTTCCCTTGAAAACATCAGAGCAATATAACAGATTCTCTCCGTTTTTCTCTGGCATTCTCACACACGCTCAGTCTACATACAGCAGGATTTGAAGCCGGTGAAGCTGAATAAACAGAAGTGACATACCGGCTTTGAGGCTGAGGTTCTCGCGGATCTCCTCGTGGTCACAGGGGTGAGTGAAATCAAAGATGCTGTGCCCTGTGAGTTCCACCTACAGAGAAAGACATGCAGCTGCTGTTTTTTCAGAACAGGTGACTCTCGTGAAATGACAGTAAAGACTTTTATAACGTTACAAATTTTTGATTTCAAATAAACGCTTCTTATTTGAACTTTGTATTCTTCAAATAATCATTAAGAGAGCATTGTAGTTTCTTCATGGTACTTATTAAACAATACGCTAAGAAGTATTTCTTAAGCAGCAAATCAGCATATTACAGTCATTTCTGAAGGATCATATGACTCTGAATAAATCCCACAAATAATTACAATTTTAAAATATATTAAAACAGAAAACTGTGTTAAATTGTAAATAATATTTCACAATATTACTCTTTTTGTATACAGACTTGGTGAGTGAGTGAATAAGAGACTTCCTTCAAGCATTAAAACATTTGTACCCCAAATATTTGAATAGTAATGTGTATAACATGAATTATATTTTGCATAAAGCTGAATCCTGTTTTAGAATCATTATGATTAAGAAATGATTTAGGATTATTTTCATGACCATTTCCCACACAATTCCCAATTTCTTAAAGTTTCTTGTGATTCTCTTTTTCAAGAATCTCATTTAATTCCTATTACTGTAAATGTTTAAAAAACTAAATCTACCATAGTTTTATGCAACCATATTTAATTCTACCATAATACTACCACTTTTTATATAATATAGCACTACTTATTTTACATTACTGATGATATTTAGCATTACGTAAATGCACTATTTCTTTTTTTATTTTTTGTAAAATTGAAAAGATTATGGATCTTTCATCTTTATCATAATAGGCTAGCAGTTTATCAGATTAACAAATTGATAACAGGCCACAGTGCTAAAACAGCAACCATGTGTAGGGAAGCAATTGGCAGGCATGAGATAAGTCCAAGAGCTTCTGCAAGGGTACAAAAAAGTGACACATCCTTCCTCCCATACAGTGCTTGAAGGAAGCGGGCTTGTGCTGTGCTTAATACTGGCATCTCGTCTGCCTATGATTAAGTGAACCCAGAGGAAATGAATGCTAAACAGACAAACCGCTAATAATAACAGGACTAAAGGTGAGTATCTGTCTGGAAAGTGATTTATTGTACGTTACTGGGCCCGTGTACGTTACTCACCTGTGTGAGACCCATTAATTTGTTGATGTTCTCTGACAAGAAGACTATGTCTCCGTCTGATGTTACCACGCTAATGAAGCCGCCCAGTGACTTTAGATACCAACTGTCCATCAGTCTGTCTACGTCTGTCGTCTCTGTGGCAGTAGCACAGGCTGCAATGGGGAACAAAACACGAGAGTTTGAGAATGCATGTGAGTGTGCGCACACTCGCTAGTCTTGTTCTGGCTCTTGAGTGCCTGGCGGACGTCCAAAATAAACAACAGCAACTTCATCCTGCTACTCCGAACCCTCCCAACAACACTGACCTCCCTTCTGGCACTGCCCTCCACACACACACAACACACACACACACACACACACACACACACACACACACATGCCCTGCTGTTTGATGGCACTAAATCTGTGCAGTCTTTCAATTTAAAGAGACAAACGGCAGCTGTTATGCGGAAAACCCACATCTGTGAGAAATATATGGGAAGGGGCCAATATTTGTGGTCAGGCTCCTCTAAAGATCACATGCTCTTTTGGAAAAATACATAAACATATGCAAGGCAATGTAAAGATACAGTAGGTAGCACAATCTTTAATGCATGTATGTGCGATTTCTGATGCATAAAGCATTGAATAATACATTGGGGTCCAAAAGATTGAAACCACATTGAAAAATAAATATAATAAATAGTAAAATAATAAATACAATAAAAAATATTTTAACTATATACAGTGGGCAAAAAAGTAAGTCAGCCAAATTGTGCAAGTTCTCCCACTTAAAAAGATGAGAGAGGCCTGTAATATACCTCAAGTAGTAAAATTTTTAATAATTATACAGTATTTATTTCTGGCTCTCATTATTATCCTCTGTCCTCCATTATAACTAACTCTGTTTGAACTCGTTATATATGTAATTCATTTCAAAGGACACCAGAAACAAAATTTAGACCTGCACCAGGCTCTGAATATAGGTAAGCAGCTTAAAAATCAACTTGAAATATTAAAAATGGAAGACATACAAGACCACTTGATCTGGGGCTCCAAACCTGGTCAAGTGTAAAAAATCCCAGAACCACACGGGGGGACCTTTACCTGCAGAGAGCTGGGACCAAAGTAAAAAGGCAATCATAACACACTGGCCGCCAGGGACTTAGCTGTCCCCCTGCTTAATGTCCAGTTGAGCGAGAGCATCCAGAAGAGGATTGGGAGAATGTCTCGTAAACCAAAATCTTTTTGAAAAACTCAACTTGGTTGGAGGAGAAAGAATGCTGAGTTCGAACACCATACCTACTGTCTCATGGGGGCTGTTTTTCTGCAAAGGGACCGGCAGATCTGAAAGGAAAGAATTGGGGCCATAGGTGGGAAAACCTCCTTCCATCAGCAAGGGCAGTGAATGTGGGTCTTTCACAGCGATCCGAAACACACCGCCCGGGCAACGAAGGAGTCTCTTTTCACCCTCAGTCTCCATCTCACCATAGAAAATCGAGGGAGTTGAAAGTCTGTGTTGCCCAGCGACAGCCCAAAACATCACTGCCAGAGGAGATTGAGGAGGAATGGGCAAAATACCAGGCACCGAACCCTCATTGCCAACTATATAACAAAGTATTGAGATGAATTTTGTTATTGACCCTTATTTTCCACCATAATTTGGTGCTGCAGCATAAATGGCTGCCCACTACACTGTTCATTTTTAATTTTATCATTTTACAACTTGTGTGTGTGTGTTCACTGCTGTTTGTGTGTGCACTTTGGATGGGATAAATGCAGAGCACTAATTCCGAGTATGGGTCACCATACTTGGCTGTATGTCACGTCACTTTCAAATAGACAAAGAAATGTAAGATAACTAGTAGACCCTGCCGTATATATATACAGTGCATTGATAACTAGTAGACCCCGCTGTATATATTGTACATGATAATGTATAAAACTGATTGCACAATAAAACAAATAAGTCAAGTGGTCATTTGGAAAAACTAAAATTCCCACTCGGTTGATGATACCACCACTGAAATATGGATGCGGTGCCAGATTTTGGTCAAGTCCTGCAGTATATCTGGCAGAGCTTCAGGAGGGAGGTGGACTGGACAAGGACATGGAGAACAGAGCGGCTCCACGCTGGGGGGTCGGAAGCCTGTGATTGCTCCAGTGTGCTTCCTCCAGATAAGAAACTTTCTCAAGGTCCATTGAGAGCCCAGGGCTGGATTTGAGCCGAGCCTAGAGACCGCGGCCCCAGGAGAATTAGAGTTACGTGTTTGAAGGGGTTCATGCCCTGCAGCTTTTATTCTGAGATGAAACAAACTGCACCCAATCTCTTGGGTTTAAGAAATTGATCATCTGGAAAGAAGTCTACTCATCTGAATACACCTGCTGCTGATAAACATGCGTCTACAAGCGCATATGATCACCTGAGCTAGAAATATTGATATTGACTACTGATATCTCAAGGTCATGCAGAACATCTGGCAACACTTTTGCCCATCTAGATTACAGGACGTTTTGCTTTACAAACGTCCTGTAATTTGTGCTAATGTTAATATGTGTTATTAATAATGGAAAGCAAAATGAAATATAACGCAACAGAAAACACAAAAACAAAAGCTAAAAGCACAACCCAAAACAAAACACATAAAAAACAAACAAGCAAAAACCCACAAAACAAAAACACGAAAACTAAATGAATATAAACACAAACACAAATGACAAAACCCCCCAAAAAACACACAATACAAACATTGAAATAAAACAACCCCCCCAAAAAACGCAACACAAGACACAACCCAAACAAAATACATAAACAAACAAACAAAGAAAATACAAAAAATACAACCCCCACCCACAAAAAACACACAACACAGACAAATACACACAAAAAACACAACCCAAACAAAATACCTAAACACAATAAGCAAACAAACAAAACACAAAAACTCCTAATAAAACAAATACACAAAAAAATAAAATAAATACATACACAAAATAAACAAACACAACAAAAAAATAAATAAAACACACACACACGCAAAACACAACCCAAACAAAATACATAAACAAAATACACAAACAAAAAACCTCAAAACACACACACACACACATGCAAAACACAACCCAAACAAAATACCAAAATACACAAACAACCTCAAAACACACACACACACATGCACACACACACAGGGGCGGACTTAACCAATAGGCGAGGTAAGCGGCCGCTTAGGGCCCCGGGGAATCAGGGGGCCCGTCTGATATTCACGAAACATACTTGGCAAATGTACCACTATGTATTTATGTTATGGAGAGCGTCAAAGGTTCAGTCACCACTCAAAGCGGATGAGTTTTTGTCAGGTGCGGAGCTCTGCAAGCTTGTGAATCCTCTGATTATAACAACGTGTAGATGAGATGTAAATAAGAGATTCATTGTGCAGAGAGCTTATTAACGGAACGTCGTGAGCTCGCGATGAACTGAAGTGAGGGACAGCTTTTAGTGATTATTGACGGAGCGCTCTTTGCACACATTCTTAGCTGTTTGACTGTCTCAGAACAGATATATTCACCTCTGTGAAGAAATCATTGTGTTTCAAGTCATAATTTTATTTGTCTTGATGTTTCAAAATGACTCTCTTGTGTGCTTTTCCTAGGCGCAGTAAACTATAAATGCAAGTGAACTATAAACGCATGTAAATGCACGAATGCAATGACTGAGATTTTCAGTTAATAGAATACATTTTCTATTTGTTTCTCGGCAAACCCTATTGTATGCCTTAAGAACACTTGGAAAACGGAACGAGTTGCATGGGATATTTTTTTATGACATTTTAATACTTTTTGTAAATAGATTGAAGAAGTTTAAAATTCATTAAATGGACAGGTGCAAGCATTTTTTTATATAAGGTCTACTTTTGTGATCCGAAAAAAAATAAGGTAGCTTAATTATTTAGGCTACTTGTTGTGAAGGGATAATAGTTAATAAATAATAGTTATAGCTATAATGAGAGAGAGCTAGCAAGCAATATATAGGTTATGCTGGGTACACACCACAAGATAATCGGGCTGATTTTGGGCCGATTTCTCCCCTTCAGACAATCCTAGTTAATGTCCCGATTATATTGGTGGTTCTAAAGATTATCTTCTCAGATTTTCCTGTGGTGTGAGGTGTGTTAAGAGTGACTGAATCCGCTCGAAGAACATCAGAATATTTCCGATCAGAAATCCTGCTCTGCAGATTATCATGTGAAACGAAACAATATCCAATCAGAAAGCGAGCTGACAGAAGACTGAAGCATAACAAACCGTAACAAACACATGTCATGGTGCAGCACAAAAGCATTTGGACACTATCATCGCAATTTCTTACTGCCATTACCAAAAACTGGGACTTTGCCATCACTTTAAAGCCTTAAATCTATTCTTTGAATAATTTGTAATTATTTATACTTGTTTAAGGAAAAAGCAATTTTTCTTATTGCTTTTATTTTATTATTTATTTATTATTGTTTTCTGTTTATTATTGTATTTGATGCCATTTATATGTTATTGCCTTTGCATGTTCTTTGTTCTAAAATTGAAATAAAAAAAATAATCTTGTTTATCCTCATGTCTCCAGAGATTTTTTGTTCACAGTAGGGACTCTGATTGTTGGTGTGTGGTGTGCTGTCTTCGTCACATCGCAAGAGCAAAACAGGTTAAATCTAGGATTTTTTTGTCCTCATGTGTGTGGTCTCTCACCTTTTGAAGATCTTATAAGATTTAAAAAATATTTTAGTGTGTACCCAGCATAAGGCGTAAAAGAGCATTTATTGTGTATCCCCCCCCCCCCACACACACACACAAACAAACGAACACAAAGAACTATAAACAAAACAATGCAAAATAAAACAATGCAAAAAAAAAACACAACAAAATGACAACAACCCGAAACAAAATACATTAACACACGTACACACAAAAAACAAAACAAAAAGACACTGCAACAAAACAAAACAAAAACCTTATAGAAACTAGTTTTGACATACATCTACAGACCTCTGATCTCACTTTGAACAGGATGAACTGGAAGAAATGGTATCTTGAAGCTTCTTACTGATAAAACATGCCCACAACTCTCTCCGCATATAGGTTTCAGGCTTAAAATGACAAAGGCTACAGTCCAAAATAACATGAAACGATCATGTTTTGTTTTGACCTATATATAGGAGTCTGAAAAGAAACATAATTGCACCAGCAGCGGTGAGTCATTGAGTTCAACAAGAGTATATCTCAACAAAGATAATTTTTTCGAGCCGTCCATTGACGAAAAGAGTGAATCAGTTGTAAGTATCAGTGCATAGGGACTGGGGATCTTATGTAAAAGGTGTTTCCCATACACCCTCAGCATGGGTAGGGTGATGGCGGGAGGAGGAGGAGGAGGGATGGATGGATGTGTGGCGCCAGGGTTGGCCTGTGTTTTGGCTGGCCTGAGACGGAGAGCGCCAGCCGTAAAGAAAGCACCAATCATGCTTCCAGCACACAGCTCACAGACCTGCTGATAACACTATCTGATGTGCCATCTCTTACTGACAGGGCTGCTTTTCAATGTCTCTTTTCCCTCCCTCCCTCCCTCTTTCCATTTCTGCATGTAGCATGAACATGAACATTTGACTGCCAAGTCACTTCATGTCCAACGGTGCAAAGTCTTTCAATTGCTCCGAACTGAGGTCGATTCTACGTTCTGACTGCGTACTAATTGTGTTCCCTGTCCTCTTTAGTGTCTGTGCACATACAGAATGGAATGTCGAATGCAGGGGCTCCTTTGTCCAGCTTCCGGAGATTCTAATTTTATAATAAAGACACACAAACAACACGAACGCGCTCACATCCTCTCGCCGTACCTGCTCTGGTCTGAGAAACTTCACAAGATCTGGAGCGGAGCATTCGGTCCTCATATACTCACCCTCGTGTCGTCCAAAACAATATGATTTTCACAAAAGAGAATATTTTGCATAATGTTTTCATGAGATTTGATTGCTGTAGTGGAGGGAAATATTTTCAGCAATAAATTCAGAATTAAATTATTATTACAAAATTTGTATTAACAAAAAATTTTACTAAATAAATCAAAATACAAATATTTGTATTAAATTAATTAATTAATGAATATATAAATAAATACTTGAAATTAAATAAATGCTAAATTATATTAAATGAAAAAAAAATCTTCACATTTTCATTTAGTTTAACCTGAAGTGCAAAAATATCTAAAACTAAAATAACTAATAAATAAAAGTGAAAAAAACTATATAGACAAACCAAAATTACTTATACTAAATAAAATTACAGTAAATCAGTATATATATATATATATATATATAGCCAAAAAATATCAGCACCCTTGGTAAATATGATGTGGTAATACAAAAAAGACTCATTCATCAACCTCAAATATGAAAATTAATCTGAATTGTTAATAGAGAAATGTGCCTTTTGATCTTTTATTAAAAAAAAAAATCACAAAAATCTTTCATTATCTTTCATTGGATAATACAAATTTAAAATGGGGGTAAATATCATTATGAAATAAATGTTTTGGCTCTCTAATACAAAAAACGACATTTTGGGTTTTTATTGGCCACAATTAACAGTGGCACCCTTTTATTCAATACTTTTTGAAACCTTCATTTGCCAGTTTAACAGCTCTATATTTTCTCCTAAAATGCCTGATGAGGTTAGAGAACACCTGACAAGAGATCAGAGACCATTCCTTCATCCAGAATCACTCCAGACCCTTTAGATTCACAGCTCCATGACGGTGCTTCTTTCTCTTCAGTTCACCCACTCATTTTCTACAGGTTCAGGTCAGAGGACTGGAATGGTAGCAGAAGCTTGGTTTTGTGCTCAGTGACCCATTTTTGTATAGTTTTTGAGGTTTGTGTTTGGATTATTGTACGGTTGGAAGATCCAAACATGGCCCATTATAAGATTTCTAACAGAGTCAATCACTTATTGATTTTTTTATCTGTTGGTATTTGCTAGAATCCATAATGCCATGTGTCTAAACAAGATGTCCAGGACCTCCAGCAGAAATATAGGCACACAACATCAAAAATACAGCTGTATATTTCATTGTACACAAGGGGTTATTTTTATCCCTGTGTTCACCAAACCCATCTTGAGTGTTTGCTGCTAAAAAACGAATTTCTTTGTTTCTTCTGACCATAGAAGCCAGTCCCATTTGAAGTTCCAGTCGTGTCTGATAACTGAATATGCTACAGTTTGTTTTTGCATGTGCTAGGATAATTCTTCTTGAAACCCTCCCCGACAACATGTGGTGATGTAGATGCTGTTTGACATTTTTTTAAAGGTGCCATAGAATGGAAAACTGTCTTTACCTTGGATAGTTGAATAATAAGAGATCTGTATGTGGAAATGACATACTGTGAGCCTCAAACACCATAGTTTCCTCATTCTTATGTCAATCTTGTGAATAAAAAATACCACTGAAAAATAGGCGAATCAGAACATAACACCGACTGTGACGTAACCATTGTGATCACTAATAGTTACACCCCCAACATTTGCATAACGTATACCAGCCCATGTCCTATGCCAGACGCCAGCCGAACCATCAAGTTCTGCAGGTATTGTGAAGAAACAAGCGAGGATAATAGCGAAAATGTCAGATCATGGAAATAAATGTTATGTTTCAGGCTGTGCAGGGGATGTGAAGTGCAGGGATGGGTTGGTGTCTGTATTCAGAAAGGCACAGAAAGCAAATAACGCGTTCTAATAAAATAACGTGAGCCAATAAAGGGACATGTTTAGCTCCTTTGCTCGCTGTAGCCTGTTACAGTACATAAGATTTCACTTAGTATAAACAGAGTTCATGCGATCTCGTAAGTAAAAGTAAAACGCGATTGTGCATTTGAAAGCAGTTTCTATGCCCAGCATATTAATAGCGGCTCCCTGATGCCCTCATTTTATTTGCAGTATAATTACCCACCGATATAACTGTGCGAGAAAGTATTGAACTATATATTTTCCCTGGTTTCCTTCCTGTGAGCTACTGAAATGACCCGCACTGTGGAACAGCCAATCAGAGCGGAGCTCAACATCACTATTCATGACCCTTCCAAATAAGCCAATAACAGACTGTTTCATTCTGGGGAGAAATACAAGGGTTGTAAATGGACATGTAAATCTGTTTCTACCCTTACCTAAGCCACATACCTTCTATGTAGATATCAGAGAACAATTTAAAATATTTTCTTCAATTATCCAGCTGTGGTCCTTGGAGAGTCTTTAACCACTCAAACTCTCCTTCTCACTGTGCATTAGGACGATATAGACACACGTCCTCTTCCAGGCAGTTTCATAACATTTTATGTTGATTGGAAATTCTTAATTATTGCCCTGATGGTGGAAATGGGAATTTTCACTGCTCTAGCTCTTTTCTAAAAGCCACTTCACTAATTTGTGAAGCTCAATTATCTTTTGCTGCACATCAGAAATCTATTATTTGTTTTTTCTCATTGTGATGGATGATCAAGGAACTTTGTTTTCCCTCCTATTTATATTTCTGTGAAACAGGAAGCCATGGCTGGATAATTTCATGTTCATAATCACCCTGGAGTGCTCGAAATTGTGAATATGAATGGGAATATACTTCAGAGATATTTTACTCATAAGAATTTCTAGGGGTACCAATAATTGTGTCCAATGTGTATTTGAAAAAAAAAAATTCATAATGATATTTCCCCCCATTTTAAATTCTTATTATCTAATGAAAGGTTAGAATTTTTTTTTATAAAAGATCAAAAGTATTAACAATTCAAATAATTTTCACAGCCCTCTTTGATCATATTTACCAAGGGTGCTGATATTTTTGGCCATGACATATATATATATATATATATATACTACAATGTAAAGTAGTGAGTGATGCACAAGAAAGCCCGCAAACAGTTTGTACCTTTATCAGCATGTTGAAATAGATTCGTCTCTCATCAATAATGTCTCTGAGAGAATAAGCGGCGTCAGATGTCGAAAGCTCCGTCATTACTCCGTCATTCCGTTTTTACTTTCACTTTTTGCTTATAGTGATTTGACTGAGATTAAGACATTCACCAGGATAAATCTTGTGCTAAGTTTGCATGTGTGCAAACCCTGGTGCAAACGCATGCTTGTTTGATATCCATTGCGACGTAACCAATTGCCCCGCCCCCCGTATCGAAAACGTACTGACACCACTGTGTCGTATCGAACCGAACCGGGAATTTTGTGAACCGTTACACCCCTAACATATAAATCTAATTCAAAATATTAGATTAGAAAAAATCTTTAGTACATCAATGATACTAAAATAACAATGGCACACCATTTTTATGGACTACCTTATGATTTTTTTATGTTTCTTTTATGTGCTTTTTACAGCTTGAATGACAATCCAACTTCTCCTTTTGCATTCCATGAAAGCAAGCAAACCATAATTGTCCAGAAAAACATGAGGGAAGAAAATAATAATACTCAAATCATTTTTGCGTGAACCATCCCTTTAACACTCACACACATTCATATCTCTTGAAGTTTGCCATATCCATTATTAAACATACTCTGTAGGTTTTCATTAAATTGTTGTATTCGTCAAATGCTGTCTTTGATATATTATATTAGCACCTACATCTAAACATAATTAACCCAGACACAGTTACAGCAGGTCCAATATTCACTAACGCAATTATCTCCTTTCATAAAGCGCCTCCTCATTTGTATAATACAACAGTAACTTTAATGCAGTCTGACATCACGACTAAAACATTTCCTCATAACAGTGCAGTGCTAATGACGGTGAACCCAGATAAGAGATCAAACGAGAGCTTTAGAATTTGATTATCAGCTGAGTGTGTATTTGCCACACGGCTCGTTCTTTGATGTGACGTCAAGCAGAGTCGCATGGTCTGTGATGTTGTGCTAACACAGGAGTCGCCATGTGATAACCTTTATCAAATTGCAAATATAACTCTATAAAAACAGCAGAATGAGCAGCACCAGTCATTGCAGTAATAGGATTTTGTTCTATCTTTTGTTATCCACTAGATCCGATTATAAAAATATCACTTCACTGATACAAAACAATATAATATGTATCATACATTATAATAGGTATATGTTTAACAATTCAATGCTTTCCTTAATACTATTCATTTTGAATCTGACATGCTTGAAATTAAAAACAAATAAAATTTAGATAAATAGATAAAAAATAGATAAATATTTATGCATATAAATTTGTATGTATGCAATTTTACAATAACAATAATAATATTATTATATTAATATTATTATTATTTTGTCTTAAGTTGTAACATATTGAAAAACATTTTTTGTGTCAAGTTTTAGTAGTGAAAAACATATCCCAAATATTCAAATATTACAATTATGGCTGAAACAAATCAAATTAGCATTATTTTCATGCTTTGGCTGCTAACTGATGATAAATGGCAGATATAAAAAATCTTAAAAGCAATAGGTTTTTCAATACAAAATTGCCAAATCAATACCATAATGTCCAATAATAATAATAATAATTTCATTTATTTATTTGCTTGTTTGTTTGTTTAAAATCAATGCATGCCAAATGAATGTTTTCAATAAAGTTTGACCACAAATTGAGATAAGATGCACAAATATTAAAATTATGGCTAATGAAGATAAAAATATAATTATTTGGTTGATAAACAGCAGATTTAATGGCAGATTTATTGAAAATCTCTAATATTTTGTCTAAAGCATTAAGTGCACTAAAACTGAAATCAATCGTTTTTGTCGATCCTGTGATGTCCAAACGATTGCGTATATTTTAAATGTACTAATCTAATATATGTTCATGTGTGTGTGTTTTTTAATCCAGTCGAGTTCCTCATGTGGACGAGTGAGTGTGTACCTGAGGTGAGGAGTTTGCGTGTGCGCAGGTAGCTGATGGCCAGTCTCATGATGGAGGCTTTATCCAGATGTGAGCTGATGCTGTTTGAGAGAGGCAGCTGACGGGCCAGTTCATAAAACACCTCCGTCTCCTTACTGCGCCTGTAGCGCGCCGCGTCTCGGGATTTCTCCTTACGCCGATCTGAGCTGCACCTACAACACACAACGATAGGGAAATACTGGATTAATGCCACTTACTTTATTGTGTGTATAAAATCTAAGAAAATAGTGAAATTGCATTGTGCAATATGCAAATACTTCCACAAATAAAATGGCAAAGAAAAGCTTGTAAAGACCTAAACACAGGTACACCGTTTACTCTCGTGATTCCTCTAAAAAATTGGTCTCTGCACTAACTGTTTTTTTATTTTTTTTATTCACCCATAGTAACTAACTGTTGCTTTTCAGCTGACCTTGACATGCTTTTGACAAGTTTTGTGACACTCACCCTGATATCTTCTCATGCTGTATACACAGAGATGCTCAACACATCATGAGGTTTCAGAGAATAACAGTCTCTTTGTGCCCTTAACAGTCTTTCTTATTCAACTCAAGTCACTCTTGCAGATTCAGACATCAGGCCCAAAAACTGAGCCAGTGGAGAAGAGCCAGTGTCCGGCAGGTGCGAATCAATCCACACACACACACACACACCACACACGCACGCACACGCACGCACGCACGCACACGCACACACACACACACACACACACACACACACACACACAGGCACACACAAAAGCACACAGATATCCTTTCAGTAATGCATTTAGCCTTAAAACAAAACTATTTTGTCTCTTGATCAACATTAGCAGCTAAACTGAATAAACCAGTAATAATGACACGGCAAAAGCCGCTCTTATAACATCGTATTGTTTGGTTTATTCTTGTCAGCCCGAGCTGTCAGTAGCGGACGGGTCAGTGCCAGATCTCGAGTGGGACATTCCTGGCTGGTTCAAGAGCTTATGGGAATGATCGCTTATAGCTACATCCTGGATTTAATAAACAAAAATATTGTCCCAAATTAGAACACATCTGTTCCATGACAAGATATTATTTATCTTGTTGAATGTTGGAAGCTCTGTCAACCCTCTGATTACAGATGTTCAGAAGTCACCCATTCATCAATCTATCTACTGTCACACAGCCAAGACAAGTGGAATTTATTTCCATAACTAGTGATAAATAAAAACAAAAAAGTATTAGATTTGCAAAGATAAACCAGAAACAAAGAAACCAGAACGTTGCAATAAATCTTCAAATTTAGTTGTATTCATTTATTGTTATAATTCAAGGACAGTGAATTTATTGCCACAACTTTCACATGATGCAACTAAAAGAAAATTATTATATATATATATATATATATATATATATAACTGATGTTTAGTTTAATTGTTATATAGACTCAAAACATTTCACAGCACATAAAAGCCAATCAAAAGATCAAGGCTCATCAAGGTGCATTATCGTCTCTGTCGTGGCTCCTTTTAGCATTGATTTGTTTAAAAAAAAAAATCTGAAATATATAATATATTTTGATCCTCTCACAAGCAATCAGAAGCCACAGGTCGCAAGCAATGAAGTCCAAATTGCTCTTCATAATATATCAGAAACAATACTCCTGTCCCTTCTTCCTCGTGTCCTATTTAGAAGAAAATAAATAGGTACCGGGCAGGTTTCCATGGAGACCGTGTTGAGGAGGTTGACGTCCACTTTTCCTGTGCTGCATCCAATAAGACTTCAGAGGACACATGTGCAGAAACTGTTCCGATGGTTGTTTCAACGACTGAATATTTTTTATAAAAATGTCTCTTCATTGTACCTTACAGACTAAGATGATCCATACTCAGCCAAAGCTGGAGTAATGCACCACTCAACAGATGCCGCGAGCACAAGTGTGTCTCATATACAAAAGTAGTCAAAGCATTCAATCATTTCTCTCCGCACTCAAAGTAAATGTTGTGCGTGTCATTCACTCCTTTAGACTAGAAGTAGAGTTCTCTGGATGAAGAGTTCGGGTCTGAAGTCCAGACAGTCTGCTTCATTGTCAGCGCACAGAGTCAGAGGATCCTGCAGGACGTTAAACAATGGAGATCCAGCACTCATCCAGGGCCTGAAACCGTCTAGTGAACCCTCTGAACCTTTTGTAGCAGACGCGGATGTCTACAGGCTCTGATTTAACCCAACAAGACCAAACTACCACCAACAATGGAAAACAGGTAGTGTACTGAAGAATAGCTAATCGTCAGAGGATTTGTCACACCAAAGATTACATGTAACCCGTCGCCTCGAGAGCTAAACATGGCAAATGGTGAAAGTTTCATTTTCTTACTGGGTTTACCAGATGTCAGGTTTCAGTAGTGAAATTAAACTGAATGAAAATCCTCAGTTTCGATTCTACAGTAGCTACTGTCTATTGTTTGTTGTTTTCAATACACTGTTACTGTGGTGGTACCCTATATAAAGTAGGGCCCATCAAATCTGTTGTATTTGTTTCACAAATATCTTTTTTCACAAATACAAATTTTTTTTTAATTGACTTTTTTTTTTATTTAATGGGTAAATAACATTGTAGTAATTAAAAAAAAACATGTCTAGTTAATTGAAATCTTGAAACTTACAATATTAAACAGCAATTTTTTTTAAGTTTAACAACTAAAAAATACATCTGGATTCCATTTTAATGGTTTCATGAGGAGAGACCCCCCACATGATTGTAAAGCGCTTTGAGTGTACAGCAATACACAATAAAGCGCTATATAAATGTAAATATTTAATATTTTTGTTATTTTAATAAAAAAAAAAAAATGTATAATAACAAAAGCATTTTTTTTTCTACTTCACATTTTGAAATACTTCACATTTTGGTAAATAATTTAAGTAAGTAAATATCTTTAAAATAATTTTAACAATTGTATTTTTTCAAGTAAATAATCCTTTAAAAATAATGCTTTAATAATTGTAGTACCATCAGTTCCGAATTTGTACAATTCCGTGATATTCCACGTAATACAGTAAATTCAGTTTTTATGATTGGATTCCGCAATTCTATCCGCATTTTCTGCATCTCGGCAATCATAGGGCCCTACAAAAGGTACTTAATGTATGTAATCTTTAAGTACTAATATGTATCTTTAAGGTAGTTATATCAGCTTTTGTATCCACTGTTGTGACAGATTTTTGCTTTTTTTTCTAAGAGCGTAGGCTTTCATTCTAGAATGTATTTTAGGAAATCAGCTTGCGATCTATATGGTTGCTATGGCAGTTACTCCACTCGCCCGCAGCTGGTCCGTGTTGTCCTTCCAGCTAAGGTGAAGAAATGCTCGAATGAAAAGTTGAAATAAGTTGGTCCATTTATGAATGCAAGTGAGACGTTTTGCTGTCACTGTATGTGTTAATTCAGACATTGCAGATCACATTCTGACAGCTAAGACACACTGTATTGTACAGAGTACAAGCACCAGGAATAGTTCACCCAAAAAATGAAAATCTGCTGAAAATGTACTCACCCAAGCTGTAGATAAGTTTGTTTCTTCATCAGAACAGATTTGGAGAAAATTAGAGAGACAGCTCACCAGTGGATCCTCTGAGTGAATGGGTGCCGTCAGAATGAGAGTCCAAACAGCTGACAAAAACATCACAATATTTTCTTAGAACTGTTTTGGCCTGTTTTCCCTTGTAAGCAGCGCTTGATCTGTGCATATTTCTCTCCTGATTCAGATTAGTTGACTTTTTCACTGGAGAAAGCAATATTATGGATAGAGGACTCTCAGCCGGAATCAATAGTTTCGAAGTTAAAATATCTTGATGGATTTGTTTTACAAACATGCAGTTTTTTGCTTCAGAAGATTGTATTTGATGAACTGCAGTCACGAAATACTTGTGGATTATTGTCATGTTTTTATCAGCTCTCATTCTGACGGCACCCATTCACTGCAAAGGATTCATTGGTGAGCAAGTTTCTCTTGGTCAATTTAAGCAGGCAAGATCTAATGTGTCTGTTCACACTATGTATCACTTTCAAATCAATCACAGCCAGCCAGAACATTTAAATTTTATTTATCCTATCCCCGCTTGAAATGAAGAGAACTATTAAGTAAATAAAATTATTTACAAATAATTATAAATGTTTATATTATATTATAATAATGCAAGCAACTAATTATTTAATTAAATAATCATTATTAATTATAAGTAAATACAAAAAAAAGTTAATATAATTAATAAAAAATTAAATAAGGGAATGTTACTGCAGCTCTGAAACCATGCAGCTTTGAAGTCTGTATTCAATATGTGACATTCAAATCCTCTAATGGTCAAACATGATTCTTTTTAAATGAGTTCACAGCGAGACAAAACTTCCTTAAATATGACTGCATTTCCGCTCTCCTGTCTTCACGTGTCTGTGAATGGAATTCATGGAACAAAATCTAGTGCGATGGCACCTTAAGACAACAACTGGGCTCCATTTATTAAAAACGAAATGATAGCAGTGCATTCTAATTTTCAAGTAGTTACAGTTTATTTTCTATTTGAGATCACTTTGTAATATCACTTGCACCTTTGTACTTTAAGCAAGTAGTAACATCAATTCCAATCCAACTTGAACGCAGCAACAAAATCTAAATAAAGTCAGTTTGTTTAGTGAAACAGAACTTATTCACATGCTGTTGAACCGTGCCGACCAAACCGAGAATTCAAAGTATTTAACGCAAGAGCGATAGACGTCAATCTGTCATGAGGACGTTATCTATTTCAGTTTGACAAATGAGCTACTGTATGAGAGTCCTGAAGTCACGCAGCTGAAGCTGAAATATGAGCTGCTTTCAGATCCTAACAAAGCCACAAATGAACAGATTAACAAACTTAACGGAGCGACGGACTTGAACTATGTTTAGCAGGTGAGCGGAGCAGGTGGACCAATGGCCTCGCGCTCACAGATGTGGTTAATGATAAAACAGTCGCACGGCACGGGAGCAGCCATAAACAAACACGAAACCTGACTAGGCAGTCTTGACCTCTTCAGGCATGCACAGAATGACACGCTACCTTATGACTGGAAGGATCCTCATTTGCCTTGCGTGAAATGCACTAAATTAAGCGCTGTCCCCCCAGCTATTCCTGCCCCACACGGAGCGGCCGGACCTCTCCAGGAACCTACTGCTGACCTTCACTGTCCAAACGGCTTCTGACACCTGGAGATTTAACAGCAACCTACATAAATACAGCAGTTTATATAATATATATATATATTCTTTTTTACTTTAACAAAAGATGGTTTAATGATTTAAAAATAGTATGAAATTGATGTACTTTTCACTCTAATTATTATGCTTGAATAAAAATAAAAAAAATTGTGTCTGTCATTTCTGAATTTCAGGAATTATAAATACAGCTTATTTAATTAAAAATGTTTATATTTGAATAAAATAATATTGTAAAATATGTAATTTATTCCTGTGATGCAAAGCTGAATTTTCAGCATCATTACTCCAGTCTTCAGTGTCACATGATTCTTCAGAAATCATAATAATATGCTGATTTGATGTGCAAAGAAACATTTCTTTTTATCAATGTTGAAAACAGTTCTGCGGCTTTCTGTGGAAATATCTGTGATGCATATTTTTTTCAGGGTTCTTTGACGAATAGAAAAGTAAAAATAACGGCATATATTTGAAATAGATATTTTTGTATCTATAATGTCTGTAATTTCTTAAAATAAATAAACAAACAAACCCAAAAGACCTTTGAACACTATGTGTATATATTTATACACTGTAATTATATTAGAAAATTATATAATACACAAAATTATATTCAAATTATTTTAATACACATAATATCGCAGATGATTATATATTAAGATTATATTTGCAGAAAATATAATATAATATAAAAAAATGTATATGTATGAACTAAGGAGGAAAAATAATTAAGATGATAATTTGTTCTCCTTTGTAGTGATAATTGAATTCCTAAAAACCTAACATAGTCAAGTATGTGTTGTAAGCAGAGAATAAACCATGGTTGGGCCGCCTTTGACCAGGTAACCCCGCCGTAACAGCTTTCAAAGTAATCACCTCACTGAGTCTGTGGATGCGGCTCTCTGCCTTTTCTCAAGGCATTCCTACAGCATGAGATAAACGAACAATGATGCAGATTTGGACTTGCACAATGAATCATCATGGTCCACATATTTTCCGACCTGATGCATAATACTGATTCTCCAATCAGTGTAACAGTAACAGCGTAACCTTCACCTCAACCGTATCTTAGTCAGCATCAGAACATACTATTTTGAAACTCCGAGTTGCAAGACACTAATGGTGCATGAATGAAGCGAAACGTAACTTCAAATGAACCCTATAAAGCACATACCATGTATATGTTTCTTTGCGGCAATTGCCATTCAACAGAAATGATTGTTTTACATTGCATTACATCATGCACCTGGGAAAGAGTCAAGAATTCAAACAGCAACACGTAAAAAAAAACCTCTAATGCCAACAAACCACTAGATGCAGTTCACTAATCGTTTCATTTGAGCTCACTGCATTACAGACGACAGTGCAGAAGAACGGGACATTGTGTCAGATCATGCGCGCTAACTGCTGGCCTACATCTCTGTAGACAGAGATGATCTATCTGATGATCTGGTCATCTCTGAACAGCCTATGAATATAAAAGTCAAGACATGATCTGCTATTACTTAAGTGATAATTCACTTCAAAATTCAGATTCTCAATGAACATGAATCATGCAAACATGTGATATGTCTTGTTTGAAAGTGCATAGCAGTATTATTTATATGCTATTGTAGTATTTAGAGTATTTTATTTTATATATGTTTTTTAAAAAATTTTCATATGAATTAAAGTTGTAGTAGTACAAAGTAATATTACTATGTTGCTTTTTTGTTTAAATATTTCTATGTAGTTTAATTTTCATTGCAGTTTTAGTACTTTAATTTAGAAGTGATGCCCCAGCAACTAACTGAAATAAAATTTAATTTAGAAGTGGTTTAATTTTTTTATGTTTTTCAATCTAATATTTATCTTTTATTTGATTTTATTCCAGGTTTATTAAAATTACCAGAAATTTTGTATTTTTAAATGATAACAACACTGGTGCACAGACATACAGTGAAAATAATGATTTGATTTTCATGCTGTTTTTTTAAAGCATAATATTTGTGAACTAAGATGAAAACCAGAAAACCTTTTTGTTACAACAAACAAAATAACATTAACTGAAATAAAATATATTTTAAGAATTTAACATTGTTTGTTTGTATTTCAGCTAACATGTCTCAATATCACTTATATTACTTTAAGTACTAAAATAACTGAAATGAAATAAAGAACAAAAAATAAATAAACTATATAAACATATTGAAAACCAATTAATAATAATAATAATAATAAAAATGCTAATGCTAATATACTAATAAAAATTACAAAAAAACAACAATTGCTACAACTAAATCAAATTAAAGGGAAAAAACTGAATTAAAATTGTATTAAAAAAATTTAACTAATAGCACATCAAGCTTCAGAAGACATGGATCATGGCATGGACATGGATATGGAGGTACATGCATCACTTCATGGTGTTTTTATTTTTTTTTTTTTTTTTTTACTGGCGGAGTGAATCAGAAAAGAACATAGCAAATAAATAGAAAAGAGCAACTTGGACAAATCCTACAGGTTTTAAATCAAATGAGGGAAAATGTTGACAGAAGTGTTATTTATGAGTGAATAAAGAGCAGTTTGTTTGAATGTGAAACAGGTACAGTATGTAGTACGCAGGCCTCAGCGGTCACTGATCATTACGCTCCCTCCTCAGTCTCTCTGCTTGATTTAATCATATTGTGAGTATATGTCACTGCGTAGCCTCAGGTAGAACTAGAAGTGTCGCCGCAGCCATCTGCTGTCCTGTCACACAACTATTTTCATAATAAACAGCTCATGCTTTAGGACACAGCGGCCAGATGCTAAAAGTCCAGACACAAACCCCCAGGCCCTCGAGTGTTTGTGAACAGAGCAAACAGTTGATGTGTAACGGTGCAAGGTGCAGCTTTTCACATCCCACCCTTTAAAGAGAGAGTTTACCCTCGTCCCACAAGAAAGATAAACATTTGGCAGCACATTCTCACCCTCATTTTAATAAGTAAATAATAATAAAAAAATGAATTGCATATTGGTTATATTGGACACTATACACATAATAATAATAATAATAATAATAAATACAAAAATCTGCATATCAAATTCTATAGATTATAAAATCTATAAATTGCATATACATATATATATATATATATATATATATAGAGTTGCATTGTAATATTTTATTAGTAAAATGTAAACATGAATTTTAGAATTTTGCAGTACATATTTTATATAGCGTTATATTTTATACATATACTTTTATTATTTTTTACTCGGCTCACATTCACACTTGCACACATTCAAATCTTGTTTGTAACTACATCAGTGAAGACAATGTGACGTCAAATAGCAGATCTCAGATCTGGACACTGCCAGTTGTTGATGAATGGAAACAAGCAGCTTGGACTTAATAATTTGGATGATGGATTGCATTTTACTGTCTTTTTCAATTCAGTACAATCAATGGAGATAAATAATTCCCCCTCCAAGCACAGTATGTGTTGTAAACACATTAACAAAATGCAAACCATATGTCCGGCCGCATGTAAATTCAGCTCAAGTCCAGACTGGCTTTGTTCATGTATAACGCAGAGGTGAAGCGCAGGTGCCGGACTCATCATTGTACTGACAAACACCAAAGCTTGCTTACAGTCTGTTTTCCTGTCGTTTTTGGCATCTTGCTAAACACAAACAGAGAACAATGTGGTCCAGGCTAATCTCTGATCCTCTGGAACAGAGCGTTCTCAATCTCAACCAAACAACCATCGCCGGCACAACCCTCTCGACCAGAGAGAGAGAAGATCATGGATGGAGTCCACAGGACGGACACATTGCAACACTTGCATACGCATACAGACACAGCCCACACCGCTCCGCTCCGCTGTTCAAGCACATGCTTCTTCAAAGACACCACTCAATTCATGTTCATTTTACAGCACTTATTACAGTACAGATTGAATGCATGATATAACGTCATCATCAGTCTTATCTGTTCACCATCACTCCAGAGGATTCAGAATGAACAATATTCAAATATTTCCAATTTTCAATATACAGTATATTAATAATCAATAAATGACATCATTTGGTGGATTTATAAAAAAATAGCATCCAATGTGCATCATTTTAAGCTTAAAGAAAATATTAAGCATTTAAAAAGCCTTTTTAAATATGAAAATCAAGTGTAAGTGTCTGGATGTGGAATGTTTTCACTTTGATAAGATTCACCTACAATCATTTCCACTTTACTCCCCTTCTGGGGCTTAGTTAGTTTAGTTAGTTAGAGTAGATGCTCTTGTACGACACTTTATTTTATTTTTATATTATGAAAATATTTATATTACAAAACAAAAAATAAAATAAATGGACATAAATAAAACAATTATATTTATGTTAATACATAAATACTAATATTTATGTATTATGTTTTTATCATTGCTTACTAATGGTTACTCATAGTGTTTAAAGCAAAACATTTTAATAAAAAAATTCAATTTCTCAAAATTGGAACAATTAGTCATATTTGTTATTGGACATTTATACAGTTTAAGTGTATAATAAAAATAATAATTAATTATTCTAAGATTGTCTATAGTTCTAAATGTAATTATATAAGTTATAATTACAAAAATATGTATAAATTATAATATTTATTTATGATGGCCTAGACTTTATTTGATCAAACAGGAATTCACCGAATTTTGAAAAGTGGACAATTTCGATTAAATGTTAATTTTATTTATACCATAATCAAATATTGACTCAATGACTCAATTTTTATTTGGGTTGGTGAAATATTTAAAACAAATTTAAGTCTGATTCATTTAGTTAAAACGGTTTCAGTGAATCAAACTATTTTGCATCATAACACTGTTCATATATTTAAATGCTTTAATGAAAATAAATGTAAATATTGCTCTTTATCACCATGCACTGTATTGCCATTGAATTTTACTGCATTTTACTTCTTCCAATGTTTGTGGTATATTCTTGAATACATTGGCTTTTGAAATATCGTTGGCTACAATGTCATTCGAAATGATGAAAATATCAATTGATTTTAAAAACAATATTGCTTGATATCAAATTTATACGTGCAGAAATATCAGGTTAAATGAGAGAGACACTTGCTACACAATGACGGGATTATTCAGATGAGGCTCCAATTCTGCCACACTCATGTTCACTCATATATCTAATTTTCAGGAACTCAATTATAGGAAATCAGGGCCAAAGTTTACCGTGATTGTCGATGACGTAGTTAAGTGATGGGGGCCAACTAAGGGTAATGAGAGTAAAGTTCATCTGGAAGCAGCTGATGTTAGAAATTGATGCGACAGTGAAGTATGCAGCAGGAGGAAGAACGGGGCTGGCTAAGAGGAAGCGGCAGGAGACAGTGGTCTGGAGGAGCCAAAGAGTGGAAAAACACTGGTAAAGATCAGTATGCCTTTAGAAAGAGAAGATGGGAGCGATACGGAACCAGAGGCAAGCGGAGAGACTGGAGTAAGAGGGAGAAAAACAAGAAAAAGAGAAGGAGAAAATAAGCTCCCAGACCGAGAGCAGTGCCTCGCACCCCTGCCGTTAGCCGAGGGTGGGACGATGAAGTCTCCATTCAGACCCTCTCTAGAGATCCTGTCACAATAAACTGCACATTTCTGTTTAGACAAGTCCTACAGCTGGGAGGCTCTTTGAATTTCTCCACCAAAGTCTCATATCTTGGATTCTCCAGTGAAAACAAAGGTCTTAAATGCCCACATCAGTCCTGCTCAAATGCCCATCGCTGATACCAAGAAATGACACAAAGAGGAAAAGATAGAAAGCATGTGGTAAAACTTGCAGCCTTTTGATGATATCTGATAAATATGTCAATATAAATGCTCTTGAAAGGGCTTAAACGTTGATTTTTCAGAGGAACCATCATTGCAGTATTGTAAATATTGTTGGCTACAATAATGGCAATGCACTCAGAAAAAGAACATGAAGTAAAATACAGTCAAATCTATATAATGATACAAAAAGGCAGAAGTTATCTACACAGACTTTTAACAAAACATTCTGATATGAACAATATGAGGCTTCTGTGAGGCTTATTTTGAGTAATGGCACCAACGAGTTTGATTCAATTAACAAAACAGTTTGAACGGAAAAAAGTATCATACTTAAGAGCTCAAAACAACTCTTTAGAAAATATAGGCCTATATATAAATTAAAACACTTTTTTTACTCAGTCAATTTAAAGTTTTTTAAGGAATACTTTGATTCGCATGGATGCACAAAAAATAAAAATGCATTAAAAATGTTATGCATACATTATTACGAAACAACAACAACATTTCAAATAAATTCTGTTCTTATGAACATTCTATCAAAAATGCATCATGTTTCCACAAAAATATTGTATTTCTTAGGTTGCAATATTATTTCACAGTATAGTTTTTACTGTTGTTTTTTTTATCAAATAAATGCAGCCTTGTTCAGCACGAGACTGTTCAAAAACCTAACAATTGTTCAAAATTCTATCAATTATTTTTGAATATGGTATGATTTAAGTTGATGATGGTGATAGCAGGAACAGTGTCAAGTGTGTCTCATTGTATTTGTGAGCCATTTGTTTAGTGTAATAACTAAATAGCTACTAAGCTAAATATATTTGGTATTATGAAAATTGCAAGCATTTTGCATTCACAAAGGATATTATAAAAAATGAATTTCTAAGATGCCTGAATTTATTCTGAATATTCACACACAGAACAAGCCACAATTCTTGCAAAATACTCTGAGACCCCTGAAGCTACTCAAGGCGACGGTCAGAGGCCGACAGAAACTGTAAGTGATGGAACACAACCAACCTTTGAGGCTCTTGGAAAAACATACCTTTATCCACACTTCAGCAAATCTCCAAAAACACATACAATTCACTGCAGTTTTCAGCTGAAATGAGCACTACTGGCAGTAAAACCCCAACAACTTGTATTCCCTTTCATACAAATTATGATTACAGGGACATAATATAGATAATAAAATAATAAAGGCTCCTTGCGCAATATGAAGTTATAACCTTAAAACACATTTACCACAGTACACGATTTGTAAACAAATACATTTTGATGTTTGCATCACATAATCAGATCCGTATGGCTTTTCACCTGGTACAGCGCTGCACTTGCGCCGTGAAACACGAGTCACGATAAAAGGGCTCAACGACTTGTAGAAGCAAGCTAAATGACAGTTGCTTCACCAAATAAGTTTTTTTATTATTATTTTATTTTACATTAGCTTTTGCTCACACTAGTAGCAAGTTTAGGGGTAGAGTTTAGTGTAGGTGGTATGTTTCCAAACACAGAAGAAACAATTTTTTTTTAGAAATGTCATCACAGGCACTTTTTTCCTGGTTTGAAAATGACTGTTTTTGCAAAACGGTGTTGTCAATACAAGGTCAGCAACTTTCTTCTTTGAATGAAGAGTTTTAGGGACAGATTGCTAACAGCTTGTACCAGGAAAACCCTCTTTTGGTGTTATTGCGATGAAAAGGCACGCAAGAGCTATTTTTGTGGCTTTTATTGGATTGTGGTCTCATGCTAATTGGCCGGTTTAGTAAATCCGGCCCTTAGACTCCAACCTCAGGTTAGGTAACTATATGCAGGTAAGCGGTTATGTTGCAGAGCACAGAACAATGCTCTGAAACAGTGCACAAGTTCAGGCTAATGGCCAGCTCTCAGCCTGAGGGAGTTAACAGACCCCATCACAAAACACAGCCTTTCTCTTCGTAAATGAGCCACTGCACCGTTTTCTAACTCAGGCACAGAATGAACACGGAGACAAAGCCTGGTGATTCAGGGTGACGTAATGGAGAATACAAGAAAATGATGAGCAAAAAGTGGCTGGGATGACCATCAAAAAGCCACCCTGCATGAATTACAACGCTACAGCAATCAATTCAGTTCTACTGACAAGCACACAAATACTTAACGCTCAGTCAAAACATTCATAACTACTCTACCAAGGACTTCATTAGAGGCTTGCTTAATTCTGCAGCACCGTATAGTTACAAACAATTGCACTTCTGAGAAAACACATTAGTGATGCACCAATTGCAAATGAATCTGGTTGGAACAGTTTGAAAACCATTGACTGAAATGGTCATGTTTAAATAGCACTTCTTTGATTTCACACTGTGATATTTTTTTTATTAGAGTGCTGATTATGAAATAATTTAGATTAATTGATTAGAAAATGCTATTTTCAGTTTCGTGAAAACATTGAAATATATATATATATATATTTTAATTAAAATAGCTTCTGTAATAATTCATTTTGGTGGATCATTATACTCTACTGAAGCTCGTGATATACACATGGGGCCAAGAAAGGGGACTCTGGCTGTCTTACACAACATGCATGAATACAAACCTGCCAAAATATATATAAAACATGTCAGGGTTGATCTAATCTCTCTCCTACTAACAGTAAACCACCAAAACACACGGGTTCAGTATAGACAGACACAAATACACACACACACACACACACACACACACACACACACACACACACACACCTGTATCATCACACACACATCCCTTCTTGTCTTGTCTTGTGTTGTATCTTGTGTGACAGACAGGATCACAGTCTTGTGTCTTGAGGTTAAAGGTTTTGCACTCTTTCTGAATCATCCACGCTAATGTAGAGATACACTCTCTTCATTTGAGTTTAGTAGCATGTTTGGTTATGTTCTGCCACTCTGAGATTCATCAGATAAGAGGCAGAAAGCTTGTTAGGGAAGAATTGTCCCGAGGATGAGGCAGACTTCAAGGCGCTCTCAGACACGCACACAAACACATTCTCTATTATTCTCTCATTAGCACTCTGATGGTCTTTAATCTTCCCAGATATAGCTACATGACGTCTCCAAGTTACCAGAGTTTTATTAACATGCTGCCTGATAGTGCTTAGATTTCTATATCCAGTTCACTATAATACAACTAGTTTAAACCACTATTGCTTAAACGTTTAAATACGTTGAATTGCTACCTTAAATATGGTGCTAGCTTAAAAATTGCTACCTCAAAATTTGAAGTGGTGCCAAAGATATAAACTGTATCCAAGTTTAATTACTGATAAAGAAATTTGACTTAAAACTCATAAAATTAAGTAGAGATTACATAAATGATATAAATTAAATTGAGAGAAACTACATTTTTAATGATGAAAATATTTCTAAGTATTTACAATGTACTATTATTATCAATTTCACATAATAATAATATATAAAAATAAGAATTAATAAATAATAATATTATTATAAAAATGTAGTCATAAAATGCAGAACAGCAACATAATTATATTGCATTTTTATAAAACATGTCACATGTAAATGCTATCAGTTGATTTCAGCAAAGGGCTATAATATTAATTTCTTAAAATACATAAATAGATCCACGAATAAATATAATTAAATAATAAATAATTTAAATACAATTTCATGACGTTCTCACATTCCTACAAATTATTATTACTACGAAAACTGTCAATATTTAGTAAGGAAATAGGAAAAAGTCTACTTGCAGTAACTCGTGTAAGTTAGTCTATTTTAGTTGATTCGTTCATTATTTTCGAATTTAAAGTAGCCTGTATAATATTAACCAAGAAGCAACATTCTCAGACTCAACATGACAAAGAGCACAGGACACTTCTCTGTCGTGTCTCTGGCCGCGAGCTGCTGCAGCGCGTTTGAGTTTCAGAGATCCACTTGTTGCTGCAGCTCCACAAGAACACGAAGTGCGCTGTTCACAGCAGAAAACACCACTCACAGCCCGCTGAACTCACCTCTTCTTCTCATTCTCCTTCTCCGCTGTCATCTCTCTGTCCCTCGTGATTCCCGCAGTTCAACAGCAGTGCGTTCTCTGCGCTCCAAACCCCCGCAGACGCTCGCGTTAAATAACAGAAAAGGACGCACAACGGATAATGAAGATGCAGTAAAGTCCACCAGCAGGGCAAAAGTTACTGTACAGTCTCAGAACACTGCCAAGGATCGTACAGTCTCCCGCTTTTGTAAAATCCACGCGCTGTGGGGCTCGTCTCGGTGAGGGAGCTTCTCGCTCGTTTTGTGGTCAGTGAAGTTCACAGCGCCGCACTGAAGGGCGCTTGACAGCGGAGCAATCAATCACTGCTCTCTGATTGGCTGGAGCCGCCGTTGGGAACCGCCCACCTTCCGCGCTGACAGGACTCGCTCCTGCAGTTCTCCAAGAGTCAGCATCAAACTCATTTTAATCAGTTAAGTATCGTGATTTAGTTGAAAATAACAACTTGATTGTAACTATAACCTCTGCAAGATGGCATGTCTCTCTGGAGCAGGACTGAGTGGACTAGTATGAAAGGCTAGTGAAAAAGACATTAAGCGATGAGGGGCACATCTAATAATTTAAGAATCATTGGTACATTAGTTAATTAGGACAGTGTATGCTTTCATGAAAAGCTAAATTGTTTTATAGGCCTGGTATTTGACCCTTAATCATGTAACATCACTATTTTAGAAAACTTTTTTTTACTTTTTTTTTGCCAAAAGATATAGCCTACAACACTCCAAATATATTTCGTAATGTGTTTTCACTTGGTCAGAGGAACATATTAAAATAATTAGAATAGAAAATAATAATAGGTACACTTTTAAATTATTGTTTTTTGTGTATCAATCTGCAGACTGGCCTTGATTTTAAGCAACACTGACACTCCAGACTGTAATAAAAAAAAAAAAAAAACTATTCTGCTAAATATGTGTGTATTCCATCCTGAAAGTGTATCAGAACAGTAACTAAGTTTATTTGCTTTTCTTAACCCTGGCTGGTATGTAGTTTGTAGATTTAAATGTACGAGCTGCTCTCCATTCACAGATGACTTTATGTTTGTCATATATTAGGGCTGTCAATCGATTAAAATACTTAATCGCTATTAATCGCGTGATTGTCATGATTTAACTTGTGATTAATCACAACTTAATCCAAAATTTGTATTTGTTCTAAAATGTAGGCTACCTTAAATTAATACTTTTCAAGTTATTACTCTAATCAACATGGGCATGGACAAATATGGATGCTTTATGCAAATCTATGTTTATTATTATTGAAAAATGTTTAGATGTTTTTCAAAGAACTTGTTCATGTCTATTAGACACATGAACATGTTCTTCTTCTGAACATACAAAATGTACATTTATTATTTAATATTAGATTTGTTTTTCTGCGACACAAACTGTATTTGATGCAGTTAAATTCCTCAATAAAACTGTTTTCTTGTGAACATGCATAATTTTACTTTATGCATTTAGCAGTACATTTGAATAAAGGACATATTGCATTGTTTAAATTTTTGAGTTGTTTGTTTGCGATCACATACTGTATTTTGATGCAGTTAAATTCTCAATAAAACTGTTTTCATTGGTATATTTGACTGTTTCTGTTGTCAGACAATGGAATGATTATGAAATAGTGACTGAAACGTGACCCATTAAGACTACATAACCAGTTCTCACTTCAAAGATGTTAAAATCCTGATAATCGAGCCATCGTCCGATGAAATCAAATACACATAAGATAATGGCAACAGCTGTGCTGTGATTTCGGCTATACTTGCATGCAAAATTAGAGCAGCAACAATATACACTCACTGGCCACTTTATTATGTACACCTTGCTGGTAACGGGTTGGACCCCTTTTGCCTTCAGAACTGCCTTAATTCTTCGTGGCAGAGATTCAACAAGGTGTTGGAACATTCCTCAAAGATTTTGGTCCATATTGACATGATAGCATCAAGCAGTTGCTGCAGATTTGTCGGCTGTGTACATCCATGATGCGAAATCTCCCGTTCCACCACATCCCAAAGTGTCTATTGGATTGAGATCTGGTGACTGTGGAGGCCATTCGAGTAAAGTGAACTCATTGTCATGTTCAAGAAACCAGTCTGAGATGATTTGAGCTTTGTGACATTATCTTGCTGGAAGTAGCCATAGAAGAGGGGTACACTGTAGTCATAAAGGGATGGACATGGTCAACAATACTAGGCTGTGGCGTTTAAAAAACGATGCTCAATTGGGTACTAAGGGGCCCAAAGTGTGCCAAGAAATTATCCCCAACACCATTACACCACCACCACCAGCCTGAACCGTTTGAGACAAGGCAGGATGGATCCATGCTTTCATGTTCTTTACGCCAAATTCTGACCCTACCATCTGAATGTCGCAGCAGAAATCGAGACTCATCAGACCAGGCAACGTTTTTCCAATCTTCTATTGTCCAATTTTGGTGAACTGTGTGAATTGTAGCCTCGTTTCCTGTTTTAGCTGACAAGAGCGGCACCCGGTGTGGTCCTCTGCTGCTGTAGCCCATCTGCTTCAGGTTTCGACGTGTTTGTGCGTTCAGAGATGTTATCTGGCATACGTCGGTTGTAGTGAGTGGTTATTTGAGTTACTGTTGCCTTTCTATCATCTCAACCAGTCTGTCCATTCTCCTACTTGACATCAACAAGCCATTTTCGTCCACACAACTGCTGCTCACTGGATATTTTCTCTTTTTCAGACCATTCTCTGTAAACCCTAGAGATGGTTGTGCGTGAAAATCCCAGTAGATCAGCAGTTTTTGAAATACTCAGACAGTCCGTCTGGCACCAACAACTATTCCACGTTCAAAGTCACTTAATCCCCTTTTTCCCCATTCTGATGCTCGGTTGAACTTCAGCAAGTCGAGTTCACCACATCTATATGCCTAAATGCATTGAGTTGCTGCTATGTGGATGGCTGGCTGATTAGCAATTGGTGTTACAAAGCAAATGAACAGGGTATGTGTTTAACTGAAAGCGCTGCTCCTCTCTGCCGCTCGTGAACAGAGCAGACACAGAGAGAGAGAGAGAGGACGCACTTTCTCCTTCACTGTCACAAATACAGATCCATAAGACACCTCTACTTCAACAAACTCACCAACTTAATAAAGAACTTTACAGCCATTAGTGAAACAGAACAAATAAAGATACTATTAGGAGAGGGACAGACAGCAGCACTTGCTGCGAGATACGTGTGGATGTGCCACAGCCTGAGAGACAGTAGTGATGTGTGTGTGGGTGTGTGTGTGTGTTGTGTGGTGTGTGTGTGTGGTGTTTGTGTGTGTGTGTGTGTGTGTGTGTGTGCGTGCGTGCGTGCTGTGCGTGCGTGCGTGCGTGCTGCTTATGTGTGTGTGTGTGTGGTGGGTGGGTTTGTGAGTGCCTGTGTGTGATGTGTGTGTGTGTGGGTGTGTGTGTGTGTGTGTGTGGGTGATGTGTGTGTGTGTGTGATGTGTCTGCCCCTGCCTGCGTGCGTGCGTGCGTGCGTGTGTGTGTGTCACAGAACTGAGAAACAGCAGGTGATGTGTATTGTGTTTTGACTGCCTGCTGTGTGTTACCCCTATTGTCCACACAGTGAGTTCTTGTTATGTATGTATGTATGTTTTATGTAAGTTAAAGACTGTGGTATCAAACGTTCTAATGTGTTACAGTTTATACTATACGATGTTATAATATTCAATTAATGCGATGTTCATTTATTATTATTTTATCTTTTTGTACATGTATATACTAAGCTTTGGCAATATTGTATAATTTACAGTCATGCCAATAAAGCAATTTTGAATTGATTGAGAGAGATAGTAGATTAGATAGAGAAGAGAGAGAGGAGAGAGAGAGAGTGAGAGAGAGAGAGAAGAGAGAGAGAGAAGAGAAGAAGAGAGAGAGAGAGAGAGAGAGAGAGAGAAGAGAGAAGAGAGAGAGAGGTGTGTGTGCGCTGGGACAGCAAGACCTCGCGCTCGCGTGGGAGTTCAGATACTAAACAAGGTTTGGGCAAACCTTGAAGATTTGTCGCTAGACGCTTTTTTGAGAAGGGGGGAAAAAGTTGCTAAGTTGGCAACACATCTCCATTTCTCCAACTACGGGTTGGGCCATGGGTCAAACAGACACTGCTTTAATTGTGCGCTAATAAAATTAATGCCGTCAAAATGAATTTGCATTAACGAGTTAACATTGAACGCCCTATTATATATATTGCCATTCAAAAGTAGCCTAATGTTTTTTATGTTCCTTATGCTCACCAAGACTGCATTTATTTAATTAAGATAAATGTATTTAATTACAGAAAAAAACTATAATATTGTTAAATATTGTTACAATTTAAAACAAGTTTTAATATACTTTAACATATAATTTATTTGTGTGATGCAAAGCGTTTTTTTTTCAATGTTAAACGGTTGTGCTATTTATTTTTTGGAACCTGTGATATCTTTTTCAGGATTCTTTGATGAATAAAAAGTTAAAAAGAACAGCATTTATTCAAAATAGAGATCTTTTTATTACAGTTTTTCTCAATTGCTTTGGCACATTTTTCGAAACAGTCTTCACATTCTCTAAACTGTTAATGCAAATGTCACAACTGTTTGCTGGAACTGTATTGCATGTCTGCAAAATGTAGTTACTCACCCAAAACATTTCATTAATGCTTCAAAAGGCCATCAAAATCTAAAATATTTTTGTCATCGTGCGAGCCACACTGGTCAAAATGTTTAGTTGTTTTTTCACCATGACAGTCAACCATGGAAATTAAGGTTTTATAAAAAAGATCTGATATTTGTTGAGAAGAGTCAATAGTACATAGAACAATTGTATATGAACATTTGTATTTTTACAGTACATTTCTTTTTTTATGAATGTATCACATGTAAAGTGAAATCTTGATTGTCCAATTACTGTACATTTCATATTTCTTATGTTACCACAAATACACAAAAATACAAAATAACATGCATGAAAAAATGTATTCTTGGTGGACATCCTGTCGCTCTTGTTGGTCAGGCCAAAGATTTTCATCAACATCACATCTGATGTTTTCCATTGCCATGCACCGGGGAAAAACATCTCCTTGAATGCCGCACACATCCCCTGCAATGATCAGCTGTGATGTCCTCACAGCAGCATTCATGGCATCCAACAGAGACATCTGATCTTGTAGTCTATGATCATATACTTTCCACCTCCATGCTGAAAAAAACTCTTGTATTGGATTTCGGAATGGAGAGTATGGTGGAAGGAACTCCACTGTTATCCTTTCATGTGCAGCAAAACCAGTCCCTAACAATGTTGTTTCGGTGGAAGCTGACATTATCCCAGACAACAACATAGTTAGGCAAATGTGGTCTAACTAACCTGGAATCATGTCTTTGTAAAGTGTGTTTAGGAAGGCCAGGAGAAGTTGGGTATTATAGGGCCCAATGTGTGGAATATGTGTGCTCACACCATTCTCTGAAATGGCAGCACACATTGTAATATTGGCCTCACGTTGGCCTGGTGTGTCAGTTGTGGCTCATTGTCCAATGAGATTGTGACCACGTCTCCGGGCTTTGGACAGATTGAACCCAGCCTCGTCCACAAAAACAAGAATGTGGGTTGTTTCATGTCCTTCTAACTCCATGATTCTCTGCAAAGAAACAAAATAAAGTTAATTTTTATTCTAGAGTTCAGTAAATGTTTTCTCTTCTTATGGGTTTCTAAAACTTCAAGTAATACAGGCATCTTAGAAGTACAGTAAAACTCACTAAGTGCACACCAATAATTTACCTGGACATACTGGTACCGCAGCTCCTTCACTCTTTCACTATTCCTCTCAAATGGCACCTTCAAAACTCTGTCTATGGTGGAAATGCTAACAGAATTTATATTTGCGAAGACATTATTGTCATTTATGATTGCACTTTGGATCTCTCTTAGCCTGATGGAATTGTTGGCTATGACCATGTTGAAAATTTCTTGTTCTTGCTGATGGTTAAATACTGCTGCTCTGCCACCAGCGCGAGGTTGTTGTGCAGTTCAATAGAATGTACAAATAGACTTGCATTTACCTTTACAATATTGTTATTTTCCTACGAAAGGTTTGCCCAATTGATGACACCATGGACCTGTTTACATTAGGCTGTACTCTTCGACCAGCCTCTTCCATTGTAAAACCATGATTTATGACATGATCCATAAGTGTGGTTCTGATCTGATTTCCACTCTGACTCTTCTATTTCCACCTCTTCCTCTATCATGTCTTCCTCTAACACCACCACCACGTATTCCTACACGTCTTCCAATTGCTCTTCCACGAGCATGTTACTGCAGTTCAGGGTTGTGGATGTCCTCCATTCTCAGTGATTGTGCTGTGGGCAATCTACATATATATGCTTCCAAACTTGATTGGTTAAATGGTTGAATCGTTGATTGAAATTGTATTGCAATTAGAGGTCATTTGCCAGTTTAGCAGACATTACAAACTGCTAATTGTTCAGAGATCTGAACTTATTGTTTCGGAAAAAAAAAATCATTCAAGAATTGAGCCAAAGCAATTGAGAAAAACTGTAATGTAACACACCCTTGCTGAAAAATAGTTACAAAAAGATTTCTATTTTAAATAAATGCTGTCCTTTTTAACTATTTATTCATCAAAGAATCCTGAAAAATATCACAGGTTCCAAAAAATATGAAGCTGCACAACTGTTACCAACATTAATAATAAAGCAACATATTATAATGAGTTCTGAAGGATCATGTGAGCTGAAGACTGGAGTAATAATGCTGAAAATTCAGCTTTGCATAAAAGGAATAAAGTATATTTTAAAGTTCATTAAAATAGAAAACCGTTATTTTATATTGCAATAATATTTCACAATTTTTAATTAATGCATTTAATGCAGCCTTGATGAGCATAAGAAACTTATTTTAAAAACATTACAAATCTTATTGATCCCTATATATGTGTGTGTGTACTTGGGTGTGTGTTTTGTTTTTCCTGTGTATGTTTGTCCTATCATCAATCAGTCATTTATTCTCAGCTCAACACAACTTTCACTTCAGTTAGAACTATTGCACTCAGATTACACAGCTTACAGAAAGTTCAGAGCATTCCCAAAACGACAAGCATATGCATTTCCTCATGTCCTTGGACATATATATCCTCCGTCTAGAATAGAAGGTCACTAATCCTTCACTCTTTGTTTTGGTCATGATTTTTTGACCTAAGTTCACCCTATAAATTCTCTCAGGCTTAACTATTTGTTTTCCCCATTATTTCATCTACAGTTCATTTGTGTTTTTTTATTGTTCAATTTAATGCACTAAATTGTAATCTAATCATAGCCTATGACAATCAACCACCCTTGTCTTTGTCTCAAATACAACACTGTGCAGTTGGAGACTAATTTGGACTTCAAACAGTTTGGTTCATTTCTGACATCTTATTTAATAGGTTACAAACCAAACAATGCACATTCACATCCTTTGAGAACAGTACATTTGGCACACAGTAAAATGCAATTGATGACATGACAGTGACTAATGGCAAAGATGTCCAATTAAAATAACAAAAAAAAACATATACTGTACATATGAAGCTGCACAATGAAAGAGAAATACATACACATTTATGGTACTTACAGTGACACTTATATAACTTATATTAATATGCACTGTACCTCTTTATGTACAAATATGTATTCCTTTGTGAGACACAGATTCACGTTTAACTAAAGAGGTACTTCCATCTTTTGCTTGAACATGTCAATGTGTTTCCTATGTAGAGTCATTTCAAAAGCAATAAAAAAAGTGTTACTCGTGAAGTCCAAAATAGCTTTGCAAATTTCGCATCCGGGCACAGGTGTCTGGCAGGTGTAGCTGTGCGAGTTTCCTGTTAGGGAACTCCATCCAAGCCAATAGATGCCAGTTCAGCAGGGCACAGATAAAGCCAGACATGCGTTGAGAAAAACAACCAAACAAATGAAAGGTAAACGATGCAAACACTCAAAATGAAGCAACAGATCTGTAAAATGGACATGAAATGAGTGAAGGTCTCAAAGTCTACATGAGATGCTGTTCACAACCCACTTTCACTTTGGTGATCTGATAAATAAGAAAAAATATAAAACGGAAAATAAATATTATGCAACAAGAATTGATTGGATTGTGAAAGTGAGTGTTCACAGAAAAATAAAGGTGTTTGGGTGCAAAGCGTGACATCAGAGGAAAGATAAAGTTGCTTCAAAGGCTTTTTATAAAAATACTGATATCTCTGGCAACAAATTCATTTTGACTTTTAAAACTAACTTTGGCAAGAGTCTGCAAATGCGTTCATTATTTCTTATGTTCATAATGTAACTGATTGGATTTTCTTGATAAACGTAACAAAAAATAACTAGTCTTGCTTGCTTCACTGTTACAGCTTTCATATTAGGATAAATTATAGGGTATTTCAGTTGTGCTATATTTAGAATGGAAGATAATTTCGATGTATTTTACTTTTCTTTTTTTTATTTGCCGCAGAAGCTTAATATTTTGTGTCTTGTCTAACAAGAGTATACGAAACACAGAGGCTGTAGCAGCTGAAATAAAGGCCCTGTGCTGCATATAGCATGACCTGACAACCAAACAATTACCAGCCAAAACAAACAGTGGAAATCAGAGACATTGAAGGTGAGATGGAGAGAGGGAAAAAATGGCTAAACACACACACACACACACACAACACACACACACACACTACACACACACACACACACACACACACACACACACACACACACACACAGAGAGAGAGAGAATATTGCACATAACAGTTTCGCATAGTCTAATAACACACGAGAATATCATAGGCATAACCATGCAGTAGATGATTAGTCTATTTTCAAAGTTCACAGGCTAATGATGAGGGTAATCAGGACTTGTACATACTGTGGACTGTAGCGACATGATTGGCTACTGTCCTGACCCGTTCATAATGATAGATCTTTTTGCATTGTAGAGAAGTCAACAATTTCTACATCCTAGCAACTAAACAATCCAGTAATATAATGAGACACACACACACACACACACACACACACACACCACACACACACACACACACACACACACGTGACACTGAGTTTTTTGTAACACAGTGACTTGCGTATATGTCAACACTGCTGTTTCGAATGCAAACGGCGCGATGGTCTCATGAAAGGCAGTTCTGAGTCCTTCCAAGTACCGTCCAATCACTGTCTCTGGCTATCAGACCATCATGTGATCAGATCCTAATGCTGAGTGCTTAAAACTCCCAATTCACACATTCATTTGCATCACATCTGCAATACAATACTTGTTCTTTACATTTGGTTTTTGCATTTCAAAACGGTGCTAATGTAAATGGTTTGACTCCAGATGCACCACTGATACACTGCATGATGGGAGAAGTAAATGAAACATGAAATGTCTTTCTAATAAGCGCTCTCCAGCTGCTTTAGTGATGTCACATGAGCTCCATTAAGTGTTTTACATACATTAAATAAAGATGGTGCAAATGTGTGTGTATCTGTGCATGCACTTATGTTTTTTTGGGGTTCAGCAGGAAAGATTATAATGCCTAACTTTTTACTTTTAAATTAAAGCATCAAATTCTTGGTAAATGATGGTCTACGATCAGCTCATGGGCCTTCACAGCGTTCGCAGCGCACGTATGTGCCAAGTACAGCGCAGGTCATGGAGGTTTTAGTATTAGGACAGGGTCTCTTCGCCGAAGTAAGAGAAGCCCTTGAACTCATCCTGGTTGATCTGCTTGATAATGGCGTCTTCCACCAGGGTGAGCACCGGCTCCTCGCGGGTGAAGTCCTGGTCAAAATTGTTGACGTCCCTTTTGGTTTTCTGTGGATGGAGAAGAGGAAAGTGTGCTAAATGAGCTATTTCAGAACAAGAAATCACAAAAACACACATGCATCTCATAGCTCTGACTAACCTGAGAAATGCTTTTCTTGCAGATATTTTAGCAGATTGTATGTGTGTCTCTTATTTCTGTCGACTGAACCAGGCCAATCATTTGTGAATTAATCATATTTCTGAGTCTGCTCTTTCTTTTCAGTAAAACAAGCTTTCAAAAAAACGGTCTGAATGCTCTCTCATTGAATTATCTGAAGCAGACAGACAGTCAATAAAATAGAGAGTATCAAGATTTTTAAGGAAACAGAGGTCAAACAGCGCTGATGAAGTGGATATTCACCTACTAACAATTGAAACAAAAGACTTCTTTCTGAGAGATAAATGAGAAAATTCAGCTACTGCTGTGTCAAGTGAATAAGTGGCCATTCACACAGAGAGTGTTTTGTGTCCGCCTATGCTGATTTTTTTCTATGCAAACATGCACTAGATGGATGCCTTTAACCATTTTGTTGCCATTTAACGTTTTTGTGTTTTATAACACACACAAAGACCATTGCTCTCATTGATCGGTGGATCCGAAGAGTTTCAAGTCTTGTGACACTCTCTGTGAAAACCCAGCTAAAGTAATTTTTTTGTGATTTGCTGTTTTCTACAAAAAATCATCCTTCACATGGTAAAGAACATTCTTTGAAAATGTAACCTTTATACATTTAATATTGACTATATGAGTAAGGTCATGTCAAAGATGGAAATTATAGTGAAATTAATGGTAGAAATCAATCTTTGATGCTTGTTATCTCAGAATTAGATTTTGAGATTTCAGCCTGGAGATTAAGCCTGGATTTCACAGAGAGGGTCATATATATATATATATGCATAAACTGTATACATACTCATATGAGCTTTTCAGTGTTATTTTGTTTTTGCAAAACGATTCCCTATATGCATACCCTGAAATCCTGCAGGCACCACTGTCAAAACATGCTTTCACATACTTCCTGTCACAAACGCATCAGAGCAAGGGAACGAGGAGACAAGGAGTTCTTCAAATAGACATTTTTTATAATAATAATATTTATTTTCCATATTGGCAAAGTGATTTCACCTTGTATAAAACAAAATAAAACTCAAAACAAAACAAAAAACGCTTTAACAAAATGCAAAAACCAACCCCCCTCCCACAAAACAAAAACACAACAACCCCCACCCCCCAAAAAATATATATGTATATCTGTTTAATCTGCCTCATATTGGTGCATGTTTTAAACTCTCCTAACCTCTCCTTTCCCTCTCACCCTCTAAGGGCTCTCATCGGCCTCGTGAGCAGGCGTGAGAATGGGGGGACAGGCACCATCTGAGAGGCATTCCACACACACTTACAGCAGCCATCGTGCATCTCTGTATCAAAGTACAGCGTCTGATGTGTGCTGAGAGTCCAAGAGCATCTCAGATATCCCTCTGTTAACACTACCAAACACAGAAGTGTGACACAAACACCTCAAAGAACCATGAGGGCTGAAGCACTGTAATGCTCTTGATAACTGCATTTGGAGAGACCAGTGTTTATGTCTGGGCTGAGACAGCCAATATATAGAGTTAAACTGTGTTGTAACCAGACACAACATGAGAACTATTTGGATTTGGACTATATCAGATTTTTCCTAATTAGTCTGTAAGTGGAACATAAGATGGAACAAGACATTTTATTGGTTGTTTTAGTTTTGATCTCTGTTGCATCTCACTCTTTAGGTCCTGCCCACAGTGAAATCTCATTGGTCCAAAATCCTACAAGACAAAACTGTTTATAGATTGTAATAGTCTTGGTTCCAGAAGTGTTTCCTATAGAGATTATTTTGTTCAAATTGATAAATGTTTTGTTCAAGTGTTATAAACAATGAACCAAACCAATCAGATCAATCACAAAATTAAAAACCTTTGATTTGAAAAAAAATTGACTAAAAGACAAAGATACAAGATTATGCACTTAATGGCTTTAAGGGAAAGAACTACAACACCATGAACCATTGCACATGAAATAAATTGAAACCTATAAAGAAATACAAAAAAATTATAGGTGTTATCATAATTATATAAACAATATATTTTAAGTTTATTGCAAAATATTTATTCCATTCATACAAATATATTAGTGCTTTATGAACGTAGGGAAACTACATCATTTGCAATGTTTATTGGGAGTGGGTGGGTGGATGCTAAAGCGTTCTCTGAAGAATCATGGGTAATGTAGTTTTTAACCAGGAGTTTAGCAGTTGAACATGGTTGTAAAAAGGAATAAGTTGAAATAATGTGCAGAAGGTCTGTCTTCAAAGATTATCTTTCAAAACCAATTCCCCAACGGAGAAAATTAATAGGATTTTTACTTTGGGATCCAACTGTTGCACTCCATTAAACATTAAATACATTCTAATAACATGCTAACTGTTATTTTATCATTTTATTTGAATGCATAGCAGCAGCATTTTGACAAATGTATTATGTCTTGCCTGGTAAGTGTTATTCATAAACACACAATGGCTCCGTTGCAAACCTAGTGATCTGCCTTACTGTTGTTTAGCAAACTTTTGTGGGCAAAATCCAGTCATTTCAATAGGAATCGAAGCAATTGTTAATTTTACATGAGGTCAAAATATTTCCCCACACAGATTTCACAAAAAGTTGGTCATATGCCGCAATGACCAACTAAAAAGACAGTTATTTTGATAGTGGCAAGTCAACTTTTAATAATAAAACCACTATTTTAGAGCTATTTACCGATACTGAATGACTCATCATATATCTTGCTTTTTTCATGCTGCAGTGGATTTTTGGGATTGACTTCTGTAGAAAGGATAAATGCACATAGAAGGCAAAATAGCCACGCTATCCACATCGCCTCTTACGCCCACAATGCCTTTAAATGCTGTAGGCAGAGCACTAGGTTTTGTAACAGATAGACTATCCACAGTATCCACACATATTCAGCATCATGTTAGTTCAGGCAGGCCACGCCAGTCAAGCTCGCATCAGCTGACAGTTAGCTGTTCCTGTGTACCAATCCAGTCTTGACACCTATCACAAGCGGTCTATTTAAATTCCCATTCTTCAGCATCTCTTCAATCGCATCGCTGCTTGCATTTAACTCCCAACTCCACCTAACTGAACCTGTTATCTGATCCGACTTGTTTCTTCCTCATACAGTCACTCCATTGCAAGCATTCTCTATCACGTTTTGATTTCTATAACTCATGTAATTGGGAATTGTAATCATGTATGCTCATAATGGTTATGTTCTGTACCCTGGGGGGGTTGTCTTGCTGCTCTCCCCGCTCTGTCCAAGCATGGCTGCATGGACAGGCGTATGGAGTGTAGCCCAAAACAGAACCATACCACCAAAACTAACTGTATGCATATAATTATACTTGACGAAAGTGGTCCTGATTGAATATAATACTCACAATACGTGGTTTGAAAGGTGGCTTGATCTTCCTCTGTTCCAGAAGTACCCAATCAATCTCTTTGAAGAACGGATGCTCTTTAATAGCTTCCTCTAGTCCTTGGGATACTACGCAACCCAACCGCTTACTAGGGCTCTTCGTCATGAACTAAACAATGGAGTGAAGAAAGAAGAAAAGATTAGAGAAGCATAATCCTGATGGCTTGTTAATCAGAGGATGTCTATATGTATTATGTTGAGTTAAGATGGTCAGTGACGATGTATGCATGATATAAGATTGCATCCTGTGGAAGGATGACCTGAAGTAACCACAGATCATGTGACCACAGTGCCAGTGAGACAGATCGCAGTGTGACACGATGCTGTCCAAGACAAACAGCTCGCCTTTCCCACAAAGCTTCGCAAACGGCCAAAGGACAGCCAAAGTAAATCTTGGACATTTGAAGGAAAAAGGCGACACACAAAAAACACTGTATACACTCACACATATAAACTGAGAATATGGCTACATTCACACTGCAAGCTTTAGTGCTCAATATCAGTATAGAGCTGTCATCATAATACTAACTGTATGACTGTGCAAATATTGACCGAGTGATCAAAGAACCAATCTACCATTATGTAAAATCTTTGGAGTGATTTCCATTAATGTTGACACGAATGGCAATCGAAAGTGATGTAAAAGTCACATGAATTCCAATATGACTGTTCAGACGAAAGGTCCTTGCACACTGACTCCAAAATTTTCGTATGTTTTTTTTTTTCATATTCGTCATCCTTTCCTATCAAAATGCTTGCTATGAATGCGAAAACACAGAAATTTGAACCTGATCTGATTTTTTTATGACAGACGAAAGTTTCGGAGGCAGTGTGTAAACATGATTGACACAACATGAGGTCACATTTATTTTTTAACGTGTGAAAATTTCAGACGAGAATTTCGGACTCAGTGTGCAATGGCCTTAAGGTCGCATTGCACCAAATCAAAAACATCTGAGTCACATATGAGCAAAAATTTGGAATTCCCAAAAACCCTAAAACAAACATGAAAAATGCGAAAGAACACAAGCAGTCATTCATACAAATACACACAGAGAAACTAGCCAAACAAGCCAGACAAATAAATATGAGCGTTGACTGAGAAGATACTTCTCATTGGAATTGCTTAATATCTCTTTAGTTTCTCTTACACAACAAGAGGAAACGGAGAAGAAATTGAGACTTTTGGTAAGAGGAATCAGAAAGGATTGGTTAAAATGAACTTTACTTATTTTCTTGTTTAATTCCAAACCTTATGGCCTATTTTTATGGCAAGCCGTTTTGACTTTTATTCATTCTCAAGATATGAATTCTTGATATCAACAAATCAGTTTTACTAGTTAAAATGTTCAATCTTGATTTCAGGAATTAGATTTCTACTAGTAGCAATGGACATTTTTTTTATATCTGTAATTGTATTTTCACTAGTTAAATGTCGCCATAGGCTGCCATTCAAATTTAATTGTTGATATCAATAATTAATTTCTTACTAGTTGAAATTTCAGTTTCACATATCAGAAATACAAATCTTACTAGTAAAAATGCCTATTCTTGATATCAACAATTTGATTGTCACTAGTGACAATGTTAATTTTTGATATCAAGAATTAAATTGTTGATATCAGAAATTACCCTCCCAATTGTTGATATCAAAAATAAATTTTCAGATTTCAGAAATGAACATTGTCACTAGTGACAATTAAATTATTGATATCAATAACTAAATTGTTGATATCAAGAATAGGCATTTTTTATATTTCCTATACTTATATGTCAACAGTTTGTGTCTACTTTTGATTTTTCACTGGAAGCACTGGAGACAAAGCAGATATATAAACATTATCTTAAAAAAATCTGCTTCTGAGCAATAAAATATCCCTCAGTTTTTTGTCATGTGCACTAAACCAATTTGAACAGTTAAAAGAGGAGGAACCCATGCAATGGTGGGCTGTATATCCTGAAACGAGACCTCTGAGATTACACAACCCAAAACTCCAGCAGGGAACACAAACAATCTGTTCTTTTCCCACAAGGAGTGCCGTTTTCTGAGCTGTCGCCTACTTTTGCTCTTCTGCTACTTAACTATTCTTTCAAGAAGAGTGTGAGAGCATCAGACAGTAGTAAGAGGCAAGGTTAAAAGGTGGTGCCTATGTCTTTAGTAATAATCAGCAGGCAAAATGTATCCTTGGGGAATCCTCAGAGTGATCCATGAGTAAATCCGGACACGTACCGCTTTAAGAATGCTGACGGCCTCTTTGCTGAGCCACACGGGATATAGGACGTCATCATGGAGAATAGACTCAAAAAGGTCATCCTCATTATCTGCTTCAAAAGGAGGCTGCCCAGCCATCATCTCGTACATCAGCACACCTAGAGCCCACCAGTCCACTGACGGGCCGTACTCAAGCTCCTGCAGGATCTGCAAACCACAAAGCTCCATGAATCTACAGTTTGAAACAGAATAATTGAATTTACATGATCAGGTCCAGCTCAGACCCAGATGAAAGCACTTCTGAAATATTCTGTGCTGGTTTGTGCAGAATTCATTAACACATGGTGTAAAGTGTTAAGTGGAGATGATGGTATATTGAGAGTTGAAAGTATGATCAAATCATATGAGCATACAATCATATGAAGTATGATCAACTCATAAGGTATCAATCATTCTGTCGTCTGAAGCATATGCTTTTGGCAAGCAAAATGCTTTTTAGTATAATTCTAAAGCTAAAACCTTCAGGTTGTGGATCATGTCTTTTTGCTGTGAAATCTTTACTTATTTCTATGAAGTAAATGTTAGAATAACTTTTTTATTGTTAGTACTATTTCAAGATGAACACTTACAGAACTTTTTTTGTTTTGTTGAAAAATCGTGTGAAAATGTAAGCATCAAATATGATACATCGGACTTTTGAGGAACATTTATTGGCTCATCTCAATCATCATCCCTCCGCAATAAAAACTACAGTTATATAAAACTAAGCACTTCAATATCTTACTTAAACTTGTTACTGCAAGATATAAAGTGATGACATGCATTTTATTTGATATACTCTAATAAATATCTTATTTATTTACATTACAAGCTTTTCATCTTTTTGTATGAGCCATACAATTTCATCTTTTTTCATGAACCATAAAAGCCTGTTGTTTCAAATGTGACAGACACACACGCACACACACACACACACACACACGCACGCACGCACACACACACGCACACACACACACACACACACACACACACACACACACACACACACACACACACACACACACACACACACACACACACACACACACACAAAAGTCATAGTTAACAGTGAGATTTGGACTTTAAAATGAAGTGTGATCAAATTAAATGTTTCATAGCTTTAATGAGAACCAAGCAGTAGAAAAGAGACTATCACTGTGCATTTGTGAGTGTGTGAGAGTGTGAAATACTGTACCTCCGGGGCGATGTAATCTGGTGTGCCACAGAATGTTGTGGTTGTGATGCCATCCAGGATTCCCTCCTTACACATGCCAAAGTCTGCCAGCTTACAGTGACCATCTGCGTCCAGCAGGATGTTGTCTAGCTTCAAATCCCTGCAAAGAAAAGCTAACAAATGTAAAAAAAAACTGCAATATTAACCTACACATAGCATGTAATAAAGAATTACTAATACCATTTTCTAATGGCACACACAGTTTTTTCCCACTCTTCACTTTCTGTACTTTGTTTGGATCCTCTAACCTTAAATTGCAATTTAATAAGAGATAAATCAACTTGCCATCTTAAGCATCGTAAAATAACTAATGCATGACCTAGATTCTGGAAGCCTCTGTTTAGATATTAAGCAACACTTAACACTGCACAGCAGGAGAATCGTTTACTGACACTCATATGTCTGCTATTAGTTGGACGTTAATATCCTGATGCCAGCCTGTGCTCACGGACAGACAGCAACAGCACAATCTACGACCAAACAAACACTCAACGACCAGTGACACCAAACATTACAAGAAAATATGCAATTCATTTCTGAAATTTTAGTCAATTAAAGAATAAAGCTTTTGTGAAAGTTAAAAAAGTATCCATATTTAATTTAATTGAAAATAAGATCCTAAAAAAATTTTTTCTTACATAGCGAAACTGACTAAAGAAGTCAAGATACAGTGATTTCACACAATCTGTATGAAACTGTACAAATATAAATCAACCGGTCCAGTCACAATTCATTCAATGTTCTGACAGGTCTCATAACACCATTGCACCTGAAATCATTAAACCTCAATGTAATAGTTATGTGACATTTGATTGTCAACCGTGTTCACACTTCACTCGGGTTTGTCAAATGTCTATTGTTAAATCATATTGATCATTAAATCATATTGATAAAAGCGGTGTAAAAGGAACATTCATTGCAGTGCAATTTGATTAAATTGTTAGGTCAATAAAATGGACAAAATATGAAATATGTACTAAGATGTAATAATAACAACCATAAGAAGGAAAAAAAACATAAAATATCATTTATTTATAAAAAACTCTAATCGAGTAATATATTTAATTCTGTCTTTGAGATTCACACATTTTTGTTGCATGATACATTTCCATCAAATTTAATTGATTAATCTTTAAGCGTTACATATTTTATATTTTTTGAATCCAGAACAGATGTAAAATATATAAACAATAACAATTAAAAAAGTAAAAAAAAAAATTTTCATAATTTTATTTATTATTTATGAAATATTTGTTTCACAGACAAGGCTTAAGCCTAGTCCCAGACTAAAATCTGAGCTGAGCTAAATCTGAGCTGTTTCAACTGAAATAAATCTTAAAACATGTCAGTGCCTTTGTTTTGTCTTTAGATGCACACCAGTCATGCTTTTTTCTAAGCCAAGATTATATAAATGACTTACATGTCCTAATTGAACTATGGCCTAATCCTGGTTTAGTCTAAGCCCTGTCTGTGAAACCAGGCCATTATGTTTAAATATTTATTTTAAAGATCTTTTTTTACTTTACTTTTTCACTAAAGTAAAATATTAATTGTCCACAGGATCACTTACATACATACAGTAATTAAGTAAAGCTGCAAGTTTAAGTGGTGATTGATAATGCATGAAAAAACTTGGTATCAGTGCAGTATTTGCAGTATTTGAGAATCCGTATTAGGATACATTAGACATAAATTCACTGTACCTGTGCAGTGAATTTAACCAGCACAAGAAAAACATATATATAGAGAGAGAGAGAATGAAAAAAGAAAAGGAGAGCACGATATGATAAGGTGATGAAAGACAACAAGGAGTTGGATGAAACCTGTCGGATTGGGGTTTGATGGTTGATTGCAACAAGAATGTCAACATCACTTCACAGGATGTCATTCAGTCAAAGGTGTTTACACCATCCTCACCGAAAAGGGAGGGGAGCGTCGGATCCCTTACGCAACTGTTCCTTTTGAGAAAGGCACCCTGGTGCTCGGCACGTTCCCGTTGGTCTGAAAGTTGGCTTCATTCCTCTCTGTCTATCCCCACCGAGAGTCTTCTATCACTCTTTACATGCAGAAGTGTGGAGAAATGCTTGTAATGAATGCTGGAAAGATGAGAGACCCGCTTCCAAAGTTATGATCCACTTCTTGATTGAGAAGCCAAAATGAAGCCTAACTAAATTAGTTTTAAAGATAGTTACTTTTTTTAACTATACATCATATCCATATTTCCACTTGAGTCATTAGCTATTAATAAAATGTGAAAAAGTCAAATAAAGAAAGCGTAGGTGTGTTTGACCTTCAAGTGTAGGTTCTCAGAAAGAAAGAGGTGGAAAGTTCATGAGACGTGAACGGCTCTGTATTGTCCTTTATACCCGCATGCGCTTCTACATCACACGATGTTCCAGAATTGTCCATCTCTCCATCTGTCTCTTATTTCTGTCTCTCTTTTCCCCCTCTATCCATTCCTGTCTAAGTCCTACAGTAGTCCACACACTTTCCAACACAACCGTCACGTCGCCCTTCCTCTCTTTCCCAAGAAAGAGAGCTTAATTCATCCGGTGAGCTTCATTTGTTGATTTAGATTATGTGACTTTGCTACACTGGCCGCTCTTATCTGCCCTCTTTGAAGTGCATAAACGGTAAATGCTGCTCTCGCTTTCACTTTAATTTTCCAGGATGTTAAAGGGATAGTTCACCCTTAAATGAAAAGTCTTTCATTAATTACTCACCCTCATGTTGTTCCAAACCTGTAAGACCTTCGCTCATCTTCAGAACACAAATTAAGATTTTTGATTCATTCTGAGAGCTCTCTGATCCTCAATAGATGGCAATATAATTACCAAGATCAATGTCCAGAAACGTAGCAATGAGATCAGTAAAATAATCCATGTGATAATCGGGGGTTCAACCGTAATTTTACAAAGCTACGAGAATACTTTTTGTATGCAAAGAAAACAAAAATAATGACTTTATTAAACTGTTTGTATCTTCCGTGTCACCCTGGCACCATTTTGGAGAGTATCCACTGATATTCTTCATTTGTGTGAAAACTCTTCATTTGTGTTCTGAAGATGAACAAAGGTCTTACGGGTTTGGAACGACATGAGAGTGAGTAATTAATGACAGAATTTTCATTTTTTTGGGTGAACTGTCCCTTTAAGTAACATACTCTTGTTGCATTGTGACTTTCTGAGACTGTGAGAATGGAATGGAAATATAAAAGCAATCAGACATTTTAAAAAGGTGCTTTTACAAAGAAGACTGATAAAGTAAATAAGTATAAAAACATGTTTTCAATGAAGGCTGTTTAAAATGAAGATAAAATAAAAATGTATAGACAACACAAATGGCTTTAGAGATTAGCATGAACTGTAAAATCACAAAAGGGCTATAAAGGACGAGATTCACTATTGTATCACGTTTCACTAGAGCACCTTTCATTTGGAGGAAAGTGCTGATATAGTAAGAACACAACCACACAGAACAAGGCAGAGCCAGAGAAAGACACACAGAGAGGGGGAGACGGCAAAGACTCAATTTAGTGCATTTCCTGTGTTTTTAAGTGAATCTTGGAGTGTTTTTTTCCATTACGTACACAGCAACCTCTGCTAAAAAAATACACTATAGAATATGCTTTTTTTAAAGGACAAGAAGCTATTCCATTACAACACACCAAGGAAGGACATTATGTACACCTCTTTGTTATAATATAAATTTTGAAGTAACATGAATGATTTTTATTAATACATATATTTAATATTAATATTGTTACAGCCACGGACATTTGGTTGTGTTTTTCATTTCCCCATGTGCTCTGTGTGACCTAGTTTCTGTCTCATGTTCGTGTGTCATTTGGTTCAGGTGTGAGTCATTAATTATTGTCATTAGTTACCCTTTATTAGTTGTATTCAGTTCTCAGTTCATTTGTCCGGTCTACTATGTCAACACTAAGTCTATGTGTATGGTTCCTACCTGTCTACCTCGTATTTGCCTTTATGTGGATTTATTAAAGACAGTTTACATTGCAACTCCTTCTTCTTCGTGCATTTATCCTCGGAACCCTGACACAAATCTATTAAAAAGCATGTATTCTATATTATTGTGCAAATATTTAGAATGACAAATGATATCAAATATTATATACATCAATAACCAAGTATTTACACTATTGTTCAGTAAGATTAAAAAAATAGTTTTAGTCAGTAAGGATGCGTTAAAAATTATCAAACGTGATAGTGTTACAAGATATCTTTTTTCAAAATCATTTTTTAAAATTCATTAAATAATTAATCAAATGTATCATTGTTTCCACAAAAATATCAAGCAGCACAGCTGTTTTTAACATTGATGATAATAATAGTAAATATTTTTTGAGCACTAAAAAATTATTTATGAATGATCATGTGATCAAGTGAAGACTGGAGTAATGATGCTGAAAATTCAGCTTTCACATCACAAGTTATTTTAAATGATAATAACTTAATTATTTTAAATAGTTTTAAAACATTTTAAAAATCTAATTTCATAAATAAAAATCTAAAAAATAAATACAATTAATAAAAAAATACACAAACAGTGTATACATATGTATTATATTCAGCCTTTATTTTATTCATTAACTATCTAATGTGATAATATATATCACATTGGACTGCTCTGTGCTAAAATATTAATTTAGCACCTTTCATAACCTTTAAACTATCTTTTTTATATATTTAAATTTACAATTTACACAAATGCATGCACACACATTTTCCACAAGCAGGCACTGAGAAATGTCATCACATTCAATACTATGTGAATGTATTTTAACTAATGATCTAGGCGTTATATAATTGATGGACTGTTTTCAGTATATCTTCTCAGATGTCTGTACACAGTAATTTAGCTTTCCTACCAAGGTGAGAACTTTGCTCATGAATACCAAGTTAGTCAGACACTCCTGGAAGGTTACCAAGCAACGTCCGCATGATCTAATTAATATTCATGCATAACAGAGAAGAAAAGAAAAGACTCTTTATAACTATATTACGCAGCCAAGCCCAGCGCCCCAGAAACAAGACTGCTGATATAAGAGAACAAAAAAAACAAAACAAATAAAAATACCAATTGTGTAAAACTTGATTAGTAATGATTAGTAATTATAGGGGCTGTACGTGAGCCTCTTAGTCCATACTTAGCACACAGAGAACCTTGTTTACTAAAGTAAGAGCCTATTTTTTCTCTGAATTTGCTCTTGGGTTAATACATACCAATTAACTCTTACAGAAAGAGGACCACAAGGATATTTATTGTATGAAAGTGAACAGCATCTCAATGGTCTCGTGTTGCTTTTTAGGTGAAAGGTCACAAACAGCACATCCATAAAAACTACAATAACTTCCAGAACGCATTGTTCCTTCACAAGTCCCAGTGCTTTTGTGCCCCTAATACTCTCATACAGCATAACAAAGTCCATCAAGAGCCACAGGTCAACAAATATGGGTAATCAAGCAGAGGAGCCACCTCTATGCCACCTGCTCTTACTATCTATTTTTAGAGCGCTGAATACGAACAAACAACCAAAGCAGCCAATTGCAATCTACAGCAGGGAAGTCAAGCTCAAACCTGTCCTCTTTAACCAGATCAAACTTCTGCAGTCTCAGTCAAAACTGCCACCATGTCATTCCCTGATAGGGAGAAGAAAGCTGCTGGACATTTTGTTCTAGAATGTTTTTTTAGGTCTTGTACGGCAGGTCACAGAGAGGTAAAGTTGATTCTCATGGGGGAAAAATGCTGTTCTGCCATGCGCTTGCATGCAAAAGCATTAACACGCAGACTGCGTTTCGACATGCAGGTCTCCTGCAATGTAGGGCTTTCCCAAAACGCAAGGATGCATTCAGACTGAGACCGGAGGGAGGATAATCTGGGATCTTTATTTATGACCGGTGGAAATGATTTACATAAGTTTCACACGATGTCGTCGTAGAGCTCTGCTTAAACTAATTACTGGAGCAACCCAAAGTTAAAGTGTCTCGCTTGAGGCTACGATGACGATGGCCCGTGACTCGCTTTTGCAGGGTGGTCAGATTTAGGGGTGACCAGGGTCACAGGTTTTACCTCATTGTTTAGACCTGAAAAACTGTAAAATCTTTGAAAAAAAATGCTAATCCTGAAAAAAACAGCATCACACATTGCTTTGGCCAATTGAAATGATTCAAAATTAACTTAGCAATTTAATAAAAATGTGATCACTTGCCCTGACCTGTGCCATAAGCCCTGTACTGTGAGTTCAACATTTTTTTATATTGTGTTCATTTTTTTTAATCCAACAGCTACAGCAAAAAAATATGATTGGAGTAGAAAAAAAATAAAATACTATTATTTATAATTAGATTGTTTGTAAAGACAAACATGCATACTTTTGGACTTTTAATTCTTTATAGCTACTAAGATGTGTGACCAGTAATTCCAACTAAACTTCAATATCCAATATATATTCAATCACACACACACACACACACACACACACACACACACACACATGCGTGAATGTTTTTATGTCTCTAGTGGGAAATTGGTGTCCAGGACACCACATTATTCTGCGAGCTCCATCTCCTGTATGAAGTACCTGCACAATATATGCTTCCTTTGTTTTTTCCTTTGCTGGGCCAGAGCAAAATCAGAGCCAGATTAGATGGTCCTTCTGATCAATCAATCTCCCAGCATGCTTTGCATGAAATTACCTTCAGTGATGGCAGAGCGCTAGTCCAGCGTGTCATAGTCTGGTCGTCACCATCAGGTAATCGACTGAACTGGCGCCAGAGCCGAATTTGAGGTGTATGACTGGAAGTTTATGTATGTGTGTGTGTGTGTGTGTGTTGTTATTCTTATAACACACAATAAGCCATTCATATTGACCAAATCACACCCTGTCCACTTTCTTGCCAAATAAACGTCATGTCAGCAGTCGCAACCGTAAACAAGGGGTCAGACGACTGTAAGGTGGGTAAGAGACATGAATGGATGTGATGGCCGTCGGCCAACACTGTGTTCTTAAATAGAACCTGGTCATGGAGTGAATGGAGAGTTTTTTTTTTTTTTTTTAGGCGACACTTGGTGCTCTAAATGAGATAAAACATGACCAAAATAAGAAAAAAAACACAAGTAGCAGGTTGTAATGTTAGCAAGTTCCATGTTGTAATTAATGTTTTGGTTTCTTGTGCCTTGCAACTCAAATAAAGCTCATGTAACCAATGGTTTCTTTTTTGTTGAACATACCAATAACACAGTGTAGGAGTCTCTAGAGTAGCTAACAGCAGAGATTATTGTTCATTTTAAAGGGGAAAATAATAAACTCAGTGTAATTAGAACCACTGGACCTTTGCTTAACCTATTCACTTTAAGTGTCCTACTTTCATAAGAACCCCAATTTCCCTTCAGTCTGGGTTCAGGAAGGCCGGTTTGGGGAGGAGATGGATTTCATTCAATACAACATTAAACTCCAAATGAGATTCTTCCTGTCTGAGACCAGAAAGAGCTCAGGACCAGGCCGAGAATGGGTGGGTGAGGAAACTCACAGGTCGCTGGGTTCAATGAGGGCCTGAGGAGCGACAGGAAGAAGAGGTCATGATGACTTGAGCTCGCTCCCAGCATTATTCTATTGAACCAACTACAAAGTAACAAGCTGAACCTGAATCCGTATTACATTTGTAATTTTTACAGATTCAGTTTGTCATTTTGTTGTCATACTGTCCAAAAATATAATAGGTTTGCATGTTGTTTAAATGCAGTTTTATTTTGTAGCGCTGACGTCATACATTTATGATTTTAAGGCAAAATAACAAATAAATATGTATTATATTTGTCATTTTACAGATTTAACTTGTTATTTCCTTATCATACCGTCCAAAAACATCATATGTTTGCATATTGATTAAATGCAACTTTATTTTGTAGCTCTTTCATCATGCATACAATTTTATAGTAGAATGAGAAATGAATCTGTATTATAGATTAATTTATCTGTATTATGAATCAGTATACATCCAGTTTTATTTTGTAGTGCTGATGTCATGCATATGATAGATTAATTTGTCATTTTACAGATTCATCTCGTCATTTTCTTGTTGTACAGTACAAAAACATAATAGGTTTGGTAATAATAGGTTTAATTTGCAGTGCTGGCATCATGCATATGATTTCACAGTGAAATCTGTATCACAATCTGTATTACAGATTCACTTCTCATTTTATGTGCAGCTTTCTTTTGTGTTGATGTCATGCAGTCAATTTCACTGTAAAATATATGGAAGCCTATTTCCGCCACTGAATAAAAAATAAAAAAGGTAATTGCGACTTTTTGTTTCACAATTCTGACTTTTATTCTCATAATTGCGTTATATAAACTCTCAATTGCAAGACATAAAAAAGTCATAATTGTGATATATAAACTCACAATTCTGAGAAAAAAGGTCAGAATTGTGAGAAAAAAAAGTCAGAATTGCGAGTTTGTATCACGCTATTATAAGAAAAAAAGTCTGAATTGTGAAATAAAAAGTCGCAATTACCTTTTATATTTTTTATGCAGTGGCTTTTATTCGCAATTGTGACTATAAATCATAATTCTGACTTTATAACTCGCAAATGTGAGTTTATATCACGCATTTCTGAGAAAAAATTCAGAATTTGTGTTTATATCTTACAATTCTGACTTTATAACTCGCAATTGCGAGTTTATATCTCTCAATTCTGTGAAAAAAAGTCAGAATTGTGAGATTAAAAAGTCGCAATAACCTTTTTTTTTTATTCCGTGGCGGAAACGGGCTTCCATAAAAATCATGTGTATGACTCCAGCACTACAAAATACAGCTGCACATAAACAACATGCAAACTTCTGATATTTTTGGACAGTTAAGATGGATTCCACATTTAAAAAAGCCAGTGATGGATAAAAATGATCCCAAGGAAAGCCTGGCCTTCCAGCCCCAGAAGCACTGCCCGTTGTGTGTGGTTAATGACACACAATTGAGAAAGTAAACAAACTGTCTGGGAACGAATAAATCATTGCACATAGCTCATCAAAGTAAACAACCTGAGGTAAACAAGGCAGACAAGGGCTCCTGTCTCTAGGCAAAATAGCTTTTAAAGATACAACGTACCATGCCAGAGCCAGTTCATGTGATACAGACTCCATCTGATTCGCCCGACATAATGTGTTCAGGATTGCGTGACAGCCCTCTGGGAAAATAAATGATCTGGAGTCCGGATTAAACTTGAGCAAACACTTGGAACGGATGGCTAATTTTCCATCCAAAAATGATCAGGCTAAAATGTCACTAAATTTGGAATGTATATTTTTTGTGTTACAATGGTATTTTGGCTGAGGTGTTTTATTCCATTCCATTCTTTTGGTTATTTAACAATGATGCTGTGTCTATCAGTGAAACAAACAGAAGAAGTTTATGGTTTGTAACCAAACACTGCCTTGAATGTTGTTTGACCTTTGGCCTTTTTCAGCGGCCAGTTGCCTCGCAATGAATTTACCTGTAAATGACCCCATTTTTGTGCAGGAACATGAGGGCTGAGGTCATCTCAGCAGCGTAAAATCTGGAACGAGCTTCATCGAATTTGCGCGAACGCTGGATCTGGAACATCAGGTCTCCACCATTCACGTATTCCATGACGAAGAACAAACGGTCCTAAAGTGAAGAAACAGAGTAAACGGCTTCCTTATTTGACTCAATAAATGCAAATTCAAAAAGCTTCACTGTCTATCCACAAGAGGGGTAGAAAATTGTCTTTAGACAAAAGGCTCAAACACACAAACAATACAAATAATCATCACAGCAACACATTACATACATCCCCAAAAAACTAATTTGAACAATTTCTCATTGCTCAGAAAGTATTCTTCTATAAGAAAACATCACTGCACCATGAAATCAAGGGCTTAATTTGATGTCTACATACAAGTAGGAATGGGAATTGCAAGGAATTTACAGATCTTTACAGATTTACAGATTCTTGAGATGAATATTTAAGGGTCTTTTTGCCTAACTACTAAACAAACAAAAATGCTAAAACACAGCTCTATTATACTATTATAAGTCATGAAATGGTGATTTGTGGTCTTTTTAACTAAACAATTACAAGGAAACATCTCAAGAAAGTAAAGAAAACTGGTTCAAAAGAATGATTCGTTCACATCACTCCAGATTGTTTGCCTGAGGCTATGGATTACAGGTAATAATGTTGTAAATAATATTCAGTTTCTTGCACAGACCAGTTTTGCTTCATAAGACCTCACTATATTGTTAGGAGCCATGGGTATTAATTTAGTGTTACGTTTACATGCTTTTTTGACTCTCTTTGGATGGACTATCCCTTTAAGAGTCATTCATTCCATTTACATTTTAATACAGTGATCCAACTTTCATGAACCATAAAATGATTTTTTTTAAGAATCTGATTTATATTTTTCAGCACTAAATGATTCAGACATAGGGGAATGCACTTTCAAATGAAAATAATTTTTGAGAGATTATGAAACTCAACTATTAACCACAACTTGGGTTAAAAGACAAGGCTACAGAATCGAATATCAATGTTGGAAAGTCAATGAAGACAGCCTTAGCAGAATCCAGCAGCCATTCTCAGCAAACATGAACCCGCTGCCCTGTACGGCTGAATAGAATATATCTCATTATCTTCAGTGGGTCATGCACATCATTTCAAAGAATCAAGATGTATATCAAACCCACACGAACTGCCAGTCCAGCTATGTGACTCATGTCCTAGACAGCAGACGTAAAGATTGGCTGAGGAAATATGCTGAAATGTGAACGCACACACTCATAGATTAGGCTGTAAGGAGAAGAACCTAATTTGCATCTTTCTGCAAAAAAAAAAAAAAAAAAAAAAAACACCTAACAATGGAAAAGGCTGCTTTAATGTATTTTTGCCATCTGAACATTAATAAAGAAAAAAGAAAAACAAAACAAGAGAAAACCCGCAGAATAAACAAAGCAAGATGTTTTGCATGCAATGCGAAGTTGTTCATTGAGTACATTTTTACATATTGCAAGTTGCAGGTCATAAAATTTAGACTTGGCATAAAAAAAGGCTTCGGGCTGTAGAGAATATTTCCTTTATTGTTCAATCAATCTCATCCTATATTATGTTCTACCTCTTTCTTCTCTCAGAATGATCAGAAGAGAAGTAGGTGATAACTTCAGCCGTTGCAGGCCTCATACAACTGCCTCACTTTAGTGATATGAATGACATGCTGATATTTTTTAATTGAAATCATGATTTCATTGTAATCGTATGTCTTATGTAATCGCGGGCCAGTCTGCCCTGTTTGTCCTTTTGCTATGAAAGCGAATTTAAACAGGATGCTGAAATAGTTTGTTTAAAATGTGCCCAGAGTCACAGCAAAGGCCCACCCAATCAAATGCCAATAAACATTTCCTGCCTCTAATTAGAAATGTACAGATACTGGCGTCCCCGCGCCGTGCAAGAGAAAAGGCAGATCGACAGATAACAACAAAGACCCAACAAGCCGGAATAACAGAGTGTATCAGCCGGCACTACATACAGTATATGAATGAATATTAAAGTACAACTTAAGGCTGGAATACACTGCACTTTACTCAGATTTTGTCCTGATTTACAGTCTGGACAAGTCAATGCTAGTTGCAGAAAACCAGAGCCTGTCTGCAGATTTGAGTAGACAGATTTCATAGAAAATCTTGTTGTGTGTGATGGTCACAGACTCTGATTTTTAGCTTCTATGAATCCTTCCTGTTCATATCAGAAATATCAGATATCAGAACACATATTGCTTTCAGTTTTATGCATCTCATAGCGATAATACATGTGAGTTTGTTGTGTTTGGAATGAATGATGAACATTTTTCTACATGCTTAAAAAAACGTAAAGACACAACTTTCTATGACGTTGCTTGAGAACAATCATGAAAGTGTATCACCTCAAGGAATGGAGCGCAAACACTGAGAGTTACTGTAGCTTTCTTCTGTTAACTGCTGTTGGCTGAATTTGTGGCCCACTTTGCTTCATGGTAATTGTTGTTCCCCACAGTGAGATTACCACACTCTGCACTAGCTTAACAAATGACCAGCTTTGTTAGGTTGATAGCAACAGGAAATAATTATAATTTCAGTACAGAGTGTATTGTGTGTGTGGCCCTGGACATTAATCAAGAATGTTTATCCTATAGTCCAAAACTATGGTTTATAAGAACCAAATACAAATCTAAGACTACTAATAAAATACTTTCTAATTTGTATGCTTTTCTGATCTGATAAAACATTTTTCATCATAACACTTTGTGCAAATTAAATTAATTAATACTTATTTTATATGTATCAAACCCCTTAATCTAAAGCTTTCTCACTTGATTCCAGTTTAATTAAAAATAACATTTAAAATTCACTACAGACAGAATTAGTATAATATACTCTACACCACAGAATATTTTTTCTTTGTATATACGTAACTATTTACATTTGAAAATATTTAATAATTAATAATTTTTCTCTCTCATATTTTCAGCATAATTTCTCCGGTCTTCAGTGTCACATGATTCTACAGAAATAATTTTGATATGGTGATTTAATGCTCAGTTTTTATCAATTATTATTTTTGCTTAGTTATTAAAATGTTTATCATTATCAATGTTAAAAATGACAAAGACCTGAACTTATTTTAAATAATCGTTTGTAACATTATAAATGTATTTACTGTTACTTTTGATCAATTTAATGTTTCCTTGCTGAATAAAAGCCTCTTTCTTTCTTTCTTTCTTTCTTTCTTTCTTTCTTTCTTTCGTTCTTTCTTAACCAGAACCTTTGAATGATTTTGTATCATGGTTTCTACAAAAATATGAAGCAGCACAACTGTTATCATCATTGATAATAATGGTGCTAAAAATTCAGTTTTAACATCACAGGAATAAATAAAAATATATTCAAATATAATAATATTTCACAGTATTACTGTGTTTTGGTGTATTTTTGATCAAATAAAATTAAAATAATCATAATTATTACACACTTCTGACCAGTAGTGTACCTGCAAAGGAGGTCATCTACCCTTTACTGGGCTTCACTAAATCTACACAGGATACAAATACATAATATGTATCCGTGCACTGTATTTATTGAAAGGCCTAATCCTAGTGCATTATAAAATATAATGTGAAAAGAGTGTAACAACATTTTTGGATGGAAAGGACCATTACTGTGTTGGTTATAAGGGTCTTTTCTATACAAACACAGTGATTTTCTCTCTCTTTGATGCTTGAGTTTCAGGTGAAGGTGAATGCCAGCCACTGTGTGCAGAGACCACAAACGATGAAAGCTGAGGCACTGTGTTACTAAAGAAGAACAAACAGCCCTCCCTCCAGCCCTTCACATCAGTAATCACAATCAAAAATCCAGATAACAACTCTGGGGAAAATGGCCCATATATAGAAAATATCCCCCATAGGGATTTCCATTTTTATCTATTTATTTGATCCCAAAAACAAAAACAGCAAAAATACTGTGAAATATTATTACAATGTAAAATACCTGTTTTCTGTTTAATTATATATATATAAAAAAAATACTTCTGTGATCAAAGCTGAATTTTCTGCATCATTACTTAACCATTTATTATTATTATCAATGTTGAAAACAGCCATGACGCTTAATATTTGTAACACTTTTTAAGGATTCTTTGAGGAGCAGAGAATAAAAAAAAATAAAAAATGAATGTATTTGAAATATATGCTACATCTCAAACATGAATGTTGTTGAATATATATATATATTTAATAAAACTTAAATTAGCACTGAAAACCCTACTAAACCTAAAACTATGACAGTACACAAGAGTAACTAACATCTAACATAATTTTAAATTCTTTTTTCATCTTAACTTTAGTTTTAACTCAAAGCAATAATTTCACATTTACTTCAAATAATTATTCAACAGAATATTTACATGCCAAAAATACACTGTGCAAAAATACAATTTATTAAAAATTCCTGCTAAAAATGCCCCTGAAATTAATTATGGTGGTAAATACTGGCCCTTAAGAATAAAGTTAATTTCTAACATAAATATTCCTGCGGTTTAGATCAATATTTCCATTATCACATCTGGCAAAACTTCAGAGTGCAATAAATATTGCAACAAATGCCAGAAATATAATACATGCATTTGGCATTGGAAATTGACAAATAGAGTCAGTCTAGACCGTGTCGAGTAGACTCGGTACAAGAGAAGCAGTGAACGCGTGTGAAGTAGTAAATCAACACACACTGCTACCAGAGACTCTTAACACACACTCTTCAGGCCAAGAAGCTGTCGCTCTTCATTTCGCGATGCTTGTCATTACAGCAGGAATGTCTCTCTCAGAACAACACAGTCTTTACACAGCTTATATGCAGAAGCCGTGTTGCTCTCTCTGTCCATCATAATGTTCTTAAATTGCCTATTAGGATGCTTTTTCAGGTTTGAGCATGCCACTATATAAACCGCTGTGTTTGAGAACATTCAGTTCTGTGAGGAATGTTTAAAAGCTTATTAAGCTCAGTGTAGCGGAGGGTGATGAAAAACGTTCGGTTACGACTGTAACCTTGGTTCCCTGAAGAGGGAACGAATGTTGCGTCAGAACGCTTTGGGAACGCTTTGGTGAAAATCGAAGCACATGGGAAATCAATAAGGTGTAATTGGGACGTCAACAACCAGGAAGCTATAAAGCCTGCCCACGAAGCTGTCACTAGCTTAAAAAGTCTGACAAGTCGCTTAGGCACGAAGGAGATGCCTGTTCCCTTCAGTGTGAAATCAAGCGAGCAGCACTAGGACGAGAGCACTTGGGAACCTGGGGTAGAGTCCAGGTCCAAAGAATAAAATCTGATGAATGTGTGCGGTGAGGACCAGCCTGATGCATCACAAACCTCTTGGAGAGTAACTCCTGATATCAGGGCCTTGGAGGCCGCCATACTCCTAGGCGAGTGGGATCGGACAGCCATAGGGGAAGGTTGACCGGCCGACTCATAAACTGGCCTCGACCACCCACTTGCTCATCCTTTGCTTAGATGCAAGGGACCCCTTGTTAGGAGGTCCAAAACATACGAACAGTTGTTCATTTTTACGCCCCAGGGAAGCTCTGTGGACGTAAGCATCTAATGCAGTACTGGGCAAAGCAAACTGTGCCTTTCCTGGTCTGCATTTTGAAAAGGAGGAGGACAGAAGGCTTGCAGCATAATCGACCTCGCCACATTAGCGGGGACTTTAGGAACGTAACCTGGTCTAGGGTAAAGGAATGCTTTAACCATGCCGGTGGAAATTCCAGGCATGAGGGTGCAACCGATAGTGCTTGTAAATCTCCTATCCTCTTAAGAGATGAGATAGTAAGGAGGAACAACGCTTTTAAGGTCAAAAACTTGTCCGGCACCTCCTCTAAAGGCTCGAAGGGAGCCAGGGAAAGGCCTTGCAGGACAATGGCCAGATCCCATGTCGGCACCCTGGTGCGAGCTGCAGGCCTCAGCCTCAAAGTACCACGGAGGAAACAAGATACCAGGGGGTCTCTCCCCATAGACATACCACCCAAAGGAATGTGGTAAGCACTTATGGCCACCACATAAACCTTCAAAGTGGACGGGTTAGCCCTGAAGTGAACCGATCTTGCAGGAACTCCAGCACTGTACCGACTGGGTAGTTAACTGCTTAACAGTGTGGAGATCAGGAAAAAAACGGCAATTCCCGGCGTTGAGGTTGTGCGCGAGACGGCAAGAAGCATTCATCAAGTCTGCTTTTTGAACGAACGTCCTCCCTCTCTGCTGGCCAATCGATAATTAATCTCTTAACCGCTCTTGTCACAACCTCAACTAGCTCCTCATAAGCATGCGACTGAGGTGGCTAGTCCTCAGTATACATTGCATTGGCACTTACAACATCTAATTCCTCAGAATCAGATATCTGCAGTATCTGTGCCTCGATCGGGGCGGAAGAAACCGTAGCGCGTGCTTCCCAACCCTGAGACGAGGCACTGCATCTGTCAGGTGAAGGCAGAGAAAAGGCAGCGCCCGTCTCTACCTCCGCTGACAGATACCTTTGCAAACCCCAGGACCGCAGCCTTCACTGTGCCTCGGCAGCAGCGGGACCAGAGCCCTGGGGAACGCAAGCCTGAACGGAACGGAACGCCAGGCGGGATCGGAGCGTCCGCAGGGGAAGCACATCGCAGCGCTCTCGAGCGCTGACTGTGCATGCTCCTCTCCCAAACAGGCAACACAAATAATGTGTGTATCCCCACCCATTAGATAACGTGGGCAGGGTTGAACACACATCCTAAAACCTTGTTGTTGCTTGCTTGCTATAATGCTAGTAATAATTACTGACAGACAACACCAAATAAGACAAGGACAGTTTCACACAGAGTGCTCGTGAAGACACAAAAAGCTAGTGACAGCTTCGTTTGGGCAGGCTTTATAGCTTCCTGGTTCGTGACGTCACACGCTCTGATGTCCCAATTACACCTTGGATTGATTTCACATGTGCTTCAAGACATATCACGCAAAGTGTTCCCAAAGAATTCTGACGCAACAGAGTTCCCTTGAAAGGGAACACGACACAGGGCTTAGCGAGTACATGATAACACAACAGCATGCGGTATTCTGCTGTCTTTCTGTACAGATTCAACCTCATACTACACAAATATATATATATATATATATATATAACAATGGGATATTTATACACCTAGTGCACTGTACATGCAGCTAAACATGAGCTGGGTATGTTTTGTTATGATAAGAAGTCATGAAATAATAGTTTCTGCTAGACAAACAATAGAATTAATTAAAAGTTCAACCATCCATCTGCCTTTCTGTTACCTGGAGGTGTTACACCGCAGGACGTAAATACAGTATATGTTAAAATATGCACAGAAACGTTACAAACTTAAATTCACAGTAGGAGGTAAAACGCCGCCGTTTCTTAACACACATGCTTGAGGAAATGTCTTTTTCCTGTTGTGGTGCCCTGCTTTGTGTCTGACAGGATTAAAGTGAGGCACTTTCCTGTAATAGCTGATAAACAAAATTTACAATAATTCAAAGCAAATTTATTTTTTTTATTCTAAAGATTTCTTTGAGGTATATTTTGAAGCAGTATATATTAAAAGTTTGTTTTGCTTGTGAGAACAAGCTGCAATTGTACATTTAATTCTATTCCTCAAGAATAAATTCCTCTATATTACTATGAGAAAGAACAAAAAACAAACAAATGTACAAAATCCATCTATCACTCAAGAATATTCTATTAAGTGCACTGAAAAGCAAAGACATTTTGGATTTGATCCATTAACAGAGCCACTTCAAAATTGTAAATGGAGATTTAAAAAAAACAACTAATTCTGTCATCATTTACCCACCCTCCACATGTTCTGAACCTGTATGAGTTTTTTTCTTCTGTTCAGCACAAAAGAAGATATTTTGAAGAATGCTGGTAACCAAACAGTTAACGGTAGCCATTTACTTCCATAATATTTTTCTATACTAGGAAGTCAATTACTACCATCAACTGTTTGGTTACCAAGATTCCTCAAAATATCTTCTTTTGCGCTGAACAATAGAAGACACTCATACAGGCTTGGAATGACATGAGGGAGAGTAAATGATGACAGAATTGTATTTTTGGGTGAACTATCCCTTTAAGGACTGTAAATCAAAGTGTGTACACTGTGTCTTCTTCAGTTGAAGTCCAGACAGGTACGGCTGCCTACACAGATGTCACAAAGTGAACGGCTCAATCTGACTGAGATTAATGGAGCGACTACAGAACATAAATGTGAGGGATTCTGACCAAGACATCTGGGAACGCTCCAACCTGCTGTCCAAAGCAGAGATGAGCCAAAGACAGGAAGAAATGTCATTCCACGACCTCGGTTATGAAGTTGAGTGTGGGAGTATAAACTAACCAGATTGGAACAACTGTTCATAAGAATTTTGAGAACATCATCCAAAAAAGCAGGGGAAAATTATTTTATTTGAAACAACCTTGGAATTACTTTTTGTCTCGCTCTTTCACTGCCAGAAGTTTTTCAGCTCCATAAGTTTCCATATGCGCTTTGGCTGCGTGTATAATGTTATTTACATTGCTTAGCTGTAATTAGGTGGATAAGAGCTGTACTGTGATCTTGAGGCTGATTGCTGTCTGAAAATCATGATTAAAAACTCTAGTTCATTAGCAGGAACAACCCTTTTACTCATGTCATGCCTTCACTTTATAAATAAAGCATCAACATGTATGCTTTCGGCTGCCAGTTTTATCCAAAAAGGTGACTTGCTTTTATGGTATGCATTTATTAGTAAGTGTGTTCCCTGGAAAGTGAACTCATGATGACCTCAGTGTTGCTACACATTTTTGGATAACTTTTAATGTATCCTGAACATTTATACATAATGTGAAGGGGGAAAGCCACATACTTCTACAAATCTAAAAACATAATAAATATAAGTATATAGTATAGTATAGTATAGTATAAGTATAAGTACAGTGAAGAAGGCCTAGAGACATATTTTGAACAGTAATGTTGGGAGTTCCCGTGACTCTGAAACATTTCAAATGAGCTTTGACAGTTATTGTTAAGAATATTCTTACTAACAATCATTTAGCTATTTAAATTGATTTAGTTACAACTTGTGACTTTTTATTTGTGAAAGTAAAAATGCTGAAAAACATCTTAATACATAATTTTTAATCTACAATCTTGATTTATGGACACATTATACTGTATATCAACTAAATTTACACTACTGTTCAAACATTTGGAGTCAGTTTTAATAGTTTTACTCATAAAGGATGCAATACATTTGATCACTTCTGATCAAAATTTATAATTCCACAAAATAAATGTATTTCAAATAAATGCTGTTCTTTTGAACTTTCTATCATCAAAGAATCTTAAAATATTTAGTAAGATATAAGATAGGCACAACACAACTGTTTCATTAATAATAATAATAAATGTTTATTGAGCAGCAAATCAGATTTAAAATGATTTCTTAAGGATCATGTGACATTGAAGACTGGAATAATGATACTGAAAAATTAGTTTTGATCACAGAAATAAATCATGTTTTAAAATATATTCAAATTGAAAACGGGTATCTTAAAATGTAATCATATTTCACAATACAAGTGTTTTTACTGTATTTTTTGTAAAATAAATGCAGCCTTTATGAGACTTTGTTCAAAATTTTAAACAATAGTGTATGATGCTTATGCAAAGCACTGTAAATTAAATATACCAAAGAAGTAAACTCGCTTTACTTTACTAGTAGTTATTTTAATTGCACTCTTTTACTTGGTTCGATATACACATCAAATAATTTCATTGAGCACTGGATGCCATGGGTTAAAGAGTATCTATGAGGAAAGTCTATCAGGGGGTTACATAACCTCGGCCCTGCTGATGCTGAGGCTGTTTCTGAGGGTGAAGGGCAGAGCAAGTCCGGGCAAAGGCGTCCTCAGCAGTGCCTGATGGCAAATTAGGCATTGAGGGAACACGAAATGGAGCGAGAAACGGAGCATGTCAACAAGAGGTCAGCCTGCCATGCTACGTGTGAGGCAACAAAGAGCTGATGAGAGAAAACAAGAAAAAAAATGAAAGAAAAACGAAAGGAACACACACCTGCATTCATTCAGTTCAAGATCTGATTAAACGCAAAACGCTGCAGACCGCAAGTGTGTAATCTGTGTCCAAAACCAAATCTGCGGATAAATCAAATCTTTACTTAATCTGCGATCATTAGGTCTATAAAAGTACACTTCTGACCAAAACTCTCTCAATTTTCTGACTTAGATTTTGTTTCTTTGTTGAATTTTCCTCACATTTAACAGAGAATTTCCTCATATATTTAATCAGTCAGTCAGATGTCAATCAGATGTTGATGCATTAGTCATTTTAAGCAATAAGCAAAATATTGTAACGCAAAATATTTGGTCCAAGTGGGCCAAAGCAAGAGGTAAGTGTGTGTGTGTGTGTGTGTGTGTGTGTGGCATGTTTATGTGGTTTATGAGGACACAAATTTGTGTAATGACATGGCTATGACATAGGTATTACAAGGAGAAGGCGATTTATGAGGACATTTTCAGTGTCCCCATAATTTAAAACGCTTATAAATCATACGAGTGAGTTTTTTTGAGGGAAAATAGAAATGCTCCGTCTCCTGTGAGGGCTAAGTTTAGGTGCAGGGTAGGTGTAGGGCAATAGCACATATGGTTTGTACAGTATAAAAACCATTACGCCTATGGAAAGTCCCGTAAAACCATAAAAACCAACATGTGTGTGTGTGTGTGTGTGTGTGTGTGTGTGTGTGTGTGTGTGTGTGTGTGTGTGTTGGGTGTGTAAGGAAGAGTTGAAAAGAAAACAAACAGCATATGGAATACACATCAGGCCCGATAAGCATCAGAACTACATTATGTAAGTCTAATGGCAATCATCTTCTTCTGGTAAAAAATAAACACAAAACAAACTTCAGATCAAATTTTCTAAGCATATACTATATTTTCTATATACTGTAGATTGCACACACACACACACACACACACACACACACACACACACACACACACACACACACACACACACACACACACACACACACACACACACACACACACACACACACACACACACACACACACACACACACACACACACACACACACACACACACACACACACACACACACACACACACACACACACAAAACACAAATTTAAGTTTTGTTTTTTAATGCTAATGTTTTTTTATTCTTGATATCACAGTCAATTTTTTTCTATTTGAATTAATTATAAAATGTAATTTATTTCTGTGATGCAAAGCTGAATTTTCAGCATCATTACTCCAGTCTTCAGTGTCACATGATCCTTCAGAAATAATTCTAATATGCTGATTTGCTGCCCAATAAATATTTCATATTATTATCAATGTTGAAAACAGCTGTGCTGCTTCATATTTTTGTGGAAACTGATACATTTTTCCCCATCAGGATTCATTAATGAATAGAAATGTTAAAATAACAGCATTTAGTAGAAATACAATTATATTGTAACATAATAAATATCATGTAGTAGAAAATATAAAGGATACACTTTACTGTTTCACAATTTTCAGCCCTGCATGAGTCTGATACATTGTTCATTTATTGTTTTTTTCTGCTATGTGTCAGGACTTTAAAAGCATATCCTCCTGTAGGTAAATGACTAGAGCAAAGTGCACTAAATGGTAAAACTACTTGTCTATACTTGTCTATACAGTACATTTCCCGTATGCACACCAAGAAGTGTTGATTTAACACAGGGGAATTTACTATACAGTCTATATACAGATCCAGGTCGTGGGTTCGAGTCTCAGGTCCGGCAGGAATTGTAGGTGGGGGGAGTGCTCTCTTCACCCTCGATACCACGACTGAAGTGAGACCCTTGAGCAAGGCCCAGAATCCCCAACTGCTCCCTGGGCGCCGCAGCATAAATTGCTGCCCACTGCTTCGGGTGTGTGTGTGTGTGTGTTCACAGTGTGTGTGTGTGTGTGCACTTGGATGGGTTAAATGCAGAGCACAAATTCCGAGTATGGGTCACCATACTTGGCCACACGTCACGTCCTTTCCTCTCCTTTCCTTTCTATATAGCAATGTGTTTATGATTACATTAACGAGTTAAAATAATATGATACCAAATATCAGCATTCAATTGGCCTCACCTGCTCTTGAAAAAGGTCGACAGGAGTTAGTTGTCACATGGAAGATTTCTAAAGGCTATAATCTCCACACATGTAAGGTTTTGAGTCAAAGGTTCATTAACATAAATGTGATGGATAAAAAGGTTTTCAAACAAAAACCTGAATTATGTTACATTTTTGTCAAATGTAAACTGTTAAAAAAGAAAAATGATTTGATTATTTTCAAATCGTTTCATAATTCTTTTTCCCCTTTATAATTGTTTCAATGTAAAAATTTCCTGAAAAGCTTAAAATTGGTCATTTAATTAAGGATTTCATTCTGACAATTCACTATAGTATATACGTAAAGAGCTGTTTTTCTATCTTTCTGGGGGGTTTCTTGGGAAACAAAGGTGGAAATGTTGAAGGCAAGTCATTAAAGTATATGTTTTTGATTTTGACTTTTAAAAAAATAGACCAACCAACTGGAGTAAAAAGCGTGACAACTAGCCCTGTTTTTTATACTTTTATACTTACCACTTCTCAGTTCAATTCCATATTAGTATTGTGTGTTCATTTTAGTGTCATTGATATACTATTATAGTTTTTAACATTTTGAATCAGTTTCATTTTTATATTTTCAGTTTTCATTTTATCAAGTTACACTAAATTAAAATAAGAAATGCTGTCTTGGCAACTAGCTGAAATAAATAAAGTTTATATATATTTATATATTTTTTCAGTTAACATTTATTTTGTTTTTAAGTAATGAAAAAGTGTTTTTTTATGGTTTTAATTTTAGCTTCAGGTTTCGAGTTAGGTAACTTTAATAAACCCGTAGCTGTGGATTAGCAGCTCCACTATTATTACGAATGCAGCAGATGTGTTTCTCGATCTCATCCCCCAACATTTTCTGTCACAGCTCTACTCGCCCTACAAAATGATTAAATAACGGTGACTATTCCTCAATGTCACTTTGAGTTAAAGCTCATCACTGCTAAGGTCGTTAAGGGCTTTCAGAGGTCATCTTGTCCTCCTCCACCCTCTCTACCTTCTTTCATCCTACACTCTGGCTTTTCCTCCTGCCCGCCCTCGTTCCCCTCCTCCTCCCACTCGCATACGCAGTAAAGGACACAATGTTCTTTTCGCTTGTTTGGGGAAACTGCAGAAGTAAATAAATTAGAGGAGTGGAGGATGCCGTCATGATGGCTGACTCCAGGTTTTAGTGGAGGAAAATAAACAGGCCTATTCTCAAACAGTCGGCTCTATCTAAAACAATTATCACACCAGAGAGACCGAACGAGAATTAGAATGGTGACATAATGCGGAGGCTTTATCTGATGTGGGCTTATTATAGACCATAAAAGAAATGTTCCCTTCAAACAGGTGCTTGCCCTTCTGTGTCAGGGAACAGACAACCTGACCAAGCGTGCGTGTGTGTGTGTGTGTGTGTGTGTGTGTGTGTGTGTGTGTGTGTGTGTGTGTGTGTGTGTGTTTGTGATCAGCTGCACGGTTCGGCTGATCCAGTAACAGTTTGCAGAATGGATAAAAGCATTCTGAATTATGACGAGTCACTACAATACAGAATTAATTTACCACCAATAATATGTAACTGCCTGAGAATGGGTTCACACACATTTTTATCAATAAATCACCATAACTGGATATTGATAGAGATTTGTAAAGAAATCATCATTGTAGAATACATTCACAAACAACAATAATTACATAAATATTTCAGAGCCGAACATAATTGTATAAATATACTGAAAGTATAATAATGTTCATGCATTTTCCTGACCTGAAAATCATTTTAAAATCAGGAAACTGAGAACAGCTCTTAATAAGACCAACATGTTTCTATTATATTCAGTAAAATTACATAACTTGCTTTTTAAAAAGGGTTACATTATAGCTTTTTAGTTTTTGGCTTTATTACTTTTGTATAACTACTCTGGTTTTATATGGTAAATCAATAATTTGATATTTATATTTATTTAATTGTTGTATGTTTGACATTTTTCGTAATTACGATTACGTTTTTATTTTGTATTTGACCTTTTTTATTTTAAGTCATTTAAGAAAAACAAAGTACATGTAAGTTAAAGTACATGAAATGGAAGTGCATCAATAAATATGTTATTCGTATATTTTATTTCAATTGATTTCAAGGCAAAATTATGACCATTTTTGCAGTTTATTTTAGATTTTGTTGTATATTCTTTTTTCAATATAGGAACCTATTTCTTTTAATATGGCTGGTTTTCATTTTAATTAAAAGCATTGTTAGCTGGAAACCTGACTATCCAAAATATTTATATTTATTTAATTGATGATTGGTATTTTTAATGATTATATTACACTTTGTGTTTAGTGAATTTTATCTTGTTTTTTGTGTCAGTTGTTTCAGGTTATTTAAGAAAAACAAAATGCATGTAGGTTAAAATGCTTTTTATAGTTCTTCTAAAAACAAGAAGAAATGGTAGTGCATGGATAAATATGTATTTTTTTTATTCATATTCCACTTCAAAGCACAAAATGACAGCAGCTAATTTTAGTTTACTTTAAATGTATTTTAATAGTCTCATTTTAATATAGGAACCATTCTGTTTTTATGGCTGGTTTCCATTTTAATTAAAAGCTTTGTCAGCTGTAAACCTATCCAAGACTATCCAAATGTAAAAGTTTAAACCTAAATGTTTAAAATCATCCCTGATTAATTGACCTGTTTATGTGGTTCTTCCCCAAGCCACAATCTTGCCCTCTTCAGATCTCTTCAGATAAAGAGCTAAACTGCTGTCAGATCTCCAAAAATGGGACAAATGAGCACAAGGCTATAATCAAGAGTTGCTTTCTGAAAACCTGAAATCATGTAATATTACAGCTCCATCTAGTGGCATTCTGCAAAACATAATTCCTAAATATGCAGAACATCTCGGTGTGTAGTGACTGCCTTCATTGTTCATTTTGCTCATTATTGAAGAGTTTTGAATGAGGATGAGCTGACTCTAGAGCAGAAACGCGGTCTCTTACCTTGGTCTGAAAGCAGCAGTAGAGTTGGGTCAGGTAAGGGTGTTTTCTGGCCAGCGCTAGAATGCGTTTCTCAGTCATAGTGCAGTCCACATCATCATCCTGCAGGATGACATCTTTCTTCAACACTTTCACCGCATAAACCTCATCAGTGCCTCTTAACTCTGCCAGCATCACCTGCACAGAAGACAACCGGGGCTTTATTACAAACTACACCAAACTATATTCACACTGCTGACAGGAAACAAAACTGGTATTTAAAGGGATAGTTTATGACCCTTGGGATGTCATGAGAGAGCTTTCTGACCCTCCATAGGCAGCAACGCAACTGAAACGTTTGAGGCCCAAAAAGGCAGTAAGGACATCATTAAACAGTCCTTGTGACATCAGTGGTTCAATCATAATTTTATGAAGCTACTTGAGAAGGAAGAGAAGAATATACAATGAAAACCAAAAATATAAAAATGAAACTGATTCAAAATGTTGAAAACTATAATATTATAACAATTAAACTAATATAAACATATGCATGCACACACACACTACTAATACAATTGGACTGACAAATGACAGTTACAGAAGAAATTGTTGAATAAAGTCATTATATTTGTTTTCTTTGCACAAAATAATATTCTTGTAGCTTCATAACATTACGATTGAACCCCTGATGTAACATGGACTATATTAATGATGTCCTTACTACCTTTCTGGGTCTTGAACATGGTAGTTGCATTGCTGTCTATTGAGGGACAGAGAGCTCTTAGATTTCATCAAAAATAACTTATTTTGTGTTCCGAAGATGAACGAAGGTCTTATGGGTTTGGAACGACATGAGGGTGAGTAATTAATAACAGAATTTTCATTTTTGAGTGAACTATCCCTTTAAAGCAGGAAATAGAGGACAAAATTGCACAAAGCTCTACCTTGCCGAAGCTGCCTTTTCCGAGCACTTTGATGAAGGAGAAGTCTTCCAGCATCATCTTTTTGGTCTGGAGCGTCTTCATCTCTCCGTTCTCTCTGGCCTCCCTTGTCTCCTCTGACAGGCCCTCGGTCAGAGAGGACGACGAGGCTGGCTTCAGCTCTTTACCACGGCGGTCAAACGAAAGTGCCTTTCTGATGTTCTCCAGGTCCTTTATATCTGCAGATCACAAAACAAGAAGTGAAAATCACATTACACACTATGAGACCCCATACTGAGTCACATTTTTCTCCTCCTTCAGTTGTCAAATAAACTAAACAATATGTTTACTGTAATGCATGTACAATAAAAAAGTGTAAAAGTACAGCACCAGTTTTGAAAGTGTGATACTGTAGAATTTTAACGATTTCTTTATGCTTTTATTTAGCAAGGATGCATTCAATTCCTGTGGCTCCGTGGTAGAGGATTGTGTTAGCAGCGCATAAGCTTGTGGGTTCAATTCCCAGGGAACACACATACTGACAAAAAATGTATAACCTGAATGCACTGTAAGTCGCTTTGGATAAAAGCGTCTGCTAAATGCATAAATGTAAATTGATCCAAAGTGACAGTAAAGACATTTGTAATATTAATTCAAATAAACACTGTTATTTTGGAACTTAAAGTAAACTTTCTTAAAGAATATTGACTAAAAAATATTAAGGAGCATAGCTGTTTTCAACTTTAATAATAATATGAGATGTTTCTTGAGCAGAAAATCAGCATATTAGAGAATGATTTCTGAAGGATTATTTGACACTGAAGACTGGAGTAATGATGCTGAAAATTCAACTTTGACATCACAGGAATAAATTAAATGTGTAAATACATTACAATATACAAACAATTACTTAAAACTGTAATAATATTACACAATATAATTTTTTTTACTATATTTCTGATCAAATTACAGCAATACAGCCTTGGCTGCTTGAGTTCTTTAGAAACATTTAAGAAATCTTACCCACCCTGAATTTTTTTAATACAATGCACAGTCACTGACGAGTGTAAAAAGCTATATAACTATTTGTAAAGCATATCTTGCAAACCAAGACATTTTTCACATAGCCATGTGATGAATATCAGTGATGAATATCAGAACAGATATCACATATTTGTAAAGCACTGGTTGTCAAACCATGACATTTTTCATCCACTGAACACAAAATCCCAAATATCCCAGCTGTTAATTTCCATATAATGAAGTACATGCTGTCAAGCTCCAAAATGACAATAAAGCATCATATCTTAGAAGTAGTAGATTTTAAACAGAATATATCTGTTTTAGAATATTGGCCAGCTGATTTTATTAAAAATTAATTTTTTTGTCATATAAAGCCACAGCATGACAAAACACAAGCTTCACATTTTGGTACAAAGACCCCATAGACTTCCACATTAAGTTCATTGTATTTTTAAAAGCATACCAAAACTAATAACTCAGTCATCATTTACTCACTCCATGCCATTCAAAAGTTTCTTTGTTCTGCTGAACACAAGAGCAGATATTTTCAAGAATCTATATAACCAAACTGTTGCTGTTCCCATTGACTTCCACTCTTTGGACAAAAAATGCAACGGAAGTCAATGGGAACCAAATCTGTTTTCTAACTAACATTATACATCATCTATTATGTTTTGCAGAAGAAATTCAGTCTCACAGGCTTGGAATGACATGAGGGTGAGTTAATGACAGAATTTTCATTTTTGTTTGAACTATCACTTTAAGGATAAGTCAAATTATTTTATGTGGAAATCAAACGTCTGCCACACAAAGCTCTTGAATATAACACAAGATAATGTATTTAACCCAAGAGTCATCTGCAGAGCTCCGAGTGTGTGTTTACCCTGGTCACATGGTGACGTGGGAGCAGATTTGGATCGATCCTCTTCTGACTGCGGGGATATGGGTAAGGGCTGCGGATCTGGACCCTGAGAGATCTGTGTTAAAAACAGGAACAAATCATCTTCATCATTCAATCATCATTATGTTTCAGGAGGCCTAATCAGGTACCTAAGTGCTGCTCACTATAAAGGCCATTATGTCATTACTTTGTAATCCTCAGAGTGTATTTCCTATTATCTACAGCTGCACGGAGGAGACTTTTGACCTCTCAATCCTATACGCCCACTTCTCTAGTGCAAACTCTAATTGCCCATGATTCTCCCGCTCACCTTTTTTCTCCTCTGGACGCTGCTGGAGAGTTTATCTGGAGTGACTCCGAGGTCAGACAGCACCTTAGCGATGCCTCGGGCGTCCACCCCACAGTTAGGAGCTACATTACTTTCACAACGCTTGTGCACATTCATCTTACAAACTGATGACAGAAAAATGAAGGGAGAGGGCATGAGAACTTACAGTGTATTTCAACGCATGTTAGTGTGAGTGTGTTTGAAACTTAGTAGATTCAGGGTTAAAGCAGGGATATTCTAGTTAACTAAAACTGTACCGAAATAACTAAAGCTGCAAAAAAATAAAAAAAATAATAATAATAATAATTTACATTAAAATGAAAGCAAAGAATATTAACAATATAAAAAAACTATTTAAAATGCCAATAAAAACTGTACTAACATAACTAAAGCTACTAAAAAAAATACACAAAATTTAATTCAAATTAAAATGAAAGCTGATTATATATATATATATATATATATATATATAATAATAAATAATGTAAAATGTTAATAATAACTAAAATAAAATACAATTCTGGACACACTTTCCTTTGTATATCAATTGCATTTTTTTATTAATATATTAAATAATAAACAATAAGGCTAATGGGCAGTTTTACACAAGGACTCAAAAATATAGCCTTCAAAAATATTTTAAAACATAGCACTAGAAAAATGTGCAGTGACCACAGAAAATTCACTACAAATTTCTTGAAATTTCAATTTCCCTGATATTTCAAGCTATTCCTGGGAGAGCTCTTTAACTACATTTCCCAGAATGCCGCTCTCACCTTTGCACTGAAGCCCTTGCCGCAGCAGGCCCCACAGTAATGAGCCGCAGTGGTCACAGAACGTCAGGACTTTGTAGTTATGAATACTGAATTTGTGAGGCATATTGACGCTGAAGCGCTGAGATCCCACCTGCAGGGGGCGATAGAGGACCAGGAAGACCTTTATTCAGCACTCGTGTGCTTTTTAAAAGCAAATGAAGCTGCAAAACTCAATGATTTTTTAACCCCCCCCCCCACCCCAAAAAATAAAAAAAATAAAATAAATATTACACTCTTACAATTGTGGGTGATAAAGACTACACAGCCCATGTGATAAAGACTACACAGTAATGTTGTTTCTAACAATAAAAACATGCCATAATTTTCCACACCAGAGGCAAGATTTATTATTCAGGTGCTGCTCTTTAGCTCAGGAGATTTAATGGATATTTCCTAATATTGAAAATAATTATGTGGATAGCACATGTAACTCTAGTATACATTTGATGAGAAATACACAGTTTAAAACTCGAGAGGAGACCTAAGCAAAAGTTTGTATTTCACACTCATTGGTGATAACAGATATTAAACGTGAGACATCATGTGTGATTTCTGCAGGTTCCTCTCACCTCCTCTGTGGTGTCCTCCTGTTTCTTCAGACCTGGACATTTTGTGATGATCAGCTCATGGCAGCGTTTATGAACTACACAGGTGCACACTGATCAACAGAAACAAGCAGATGAGATCAGCTTTACTTTCTGATGTATTACTCTGGCTTCACAGATAAGAATGCTTGGGCTGCAGTATAAATATGATATTTTAGGAAGTTCCTGTCCATGCCAGTTTCCTTCATTTCAGATGGTGAGCTAGTCACGGCTTAAAGGAACCCTTCTTTCATTATTTATGCAGAATACACATATGCATGATGTTATTTTATTCTGTAGAAAACTGAGAAATTTGCAGAAAATGTTGATCGGTGGAATATAGTCCTTGAGTCATCATTGTGATGTTAGCTAAATGGCTGTGTTCACTTGGTGTATGGAAAAGTGCTACATGACGAGGATGATGTTTCACACATGTGTTTTGTTGATTTAGATTTAGAGTAGCTATAACTTTTTATGAGCTAACAAATTGTCTAAGCTGTTGAACAAAACATCTGACATGGAGAAATATGGTATTTGCCTACCTTGGCACTGATACCCTTGCTTTCCTAATACACCCCTGTGAAGAGAAGCAAGAGAGATCAGTTCTCCTGTATGCTTTTGTATGTGAGGAAAGAGTCTCTCTGTGACATAAATATGAAGACATTGTGTGTGTGTGTGTGTGAGAGAGAGAGAGAGAGAGAGAGAGAGAGAGAGAGAGAGAGAGAGAGAGAGAGAGAGAGAGAGAGAGAGAGAGAGAGAGAGAGAGAGAGAGCATCATGCATAAACACACTGTAGCATGGTACACACTCCATTGAGGAAAGTTTGTTTTTTGATCATTTCAAGTTACTAGTCATCTAATATATAGCTTTGTTTGCCTCATCCAATTTTTACTTACATTTGGTGTTTGCAAGTGCCCTTGCAAAAGAAGCTCTACTACTATCATTATGGACATTATGCTAATACTTTAAATAATTTTCTATTTGTTGGCATAAAGTCAACTACATTCAGTAGTATGACATAACAATTAACATTATTTTTACAGCATTATCAGCATTATATTAGTTTGTTCATTTCAAAATTTACTAATACAGTTTTAAAATTGGTAAAAAGTTGTATCTGTAAACATTAGCAATTCAATTTTTTTGACAAAGTGTTTCCAACTTGATTATGCAAAATGGAATGTACTCACCCTCAGGACATCCACAATTTAGATGAATTTGTTTCTTCATCCCAACAGATTTGGAGAAATTTAGCCTTACATCACTTGATCAGCAATGGATCCTCTGCAGTGAATGGGTGCCGTCAGAATGAGAGTCCAAACAGCTGATAAAAACATCACAATAATCCACAAATAATCCACACCATCCATCAATAACATCTTGTGAAGCGAAAAGCTGCATGTTTCTAAATTCATCATTAAGGCATTTTTACTTTAAATAATGTATTTTGTCCAAAATAATATAATTCCATAATCCATAATAATACTAATATCAACATATTAGTTTAGAACTGTAGTTTGAACTGTTTCCACTTGTAAACAGTGCTTGATGTGCAAATTTCTCTCATGATTCAGATGAGACAACTTTTTCACAGGTGAAAGCAATATTAATGACAGAGGACTAATATTTTAGCAAGATTTGAAGTTTAAAAATGATGGATTTGTTTCTTACAAACACAGCTTTTCGCTTCACAAAAAATAAATTGATGGACTGGAGTCATGTGGATTACTTATGGATTATTGTGATGTTTTCATCAGCTGTTTGGACTCTCATTCTGACGGCACCCATTCACTGCAGAGGATCCAATGGTGAGCAAGTGATGCAGTGCTATATTTCTCCAAATCTTTTCAAATGAATAAACTAAGTCATCTACATCTTGGATGACCTGAGGGTGAGTACATTTTTAGGAAATATCCTTTAATAATAATGTAGATTTTGTGAGGTTTGTGTTGTTATTCACTGCTCGTCTTTCAGTTTCAGTCCCACACATCAGCTCTGCACCTTATCTTTTAAAACAGCCATATATTCCTCTGTTCTCTAGAGAGGCGGGACACAGCGTGCCTGTGCATGGCGGTGTTCTTGCGCAGTGTGGAGGAGGCCAGACGCACTCAATACGCTCATATTGTTGCTCTGAGCCTCAGGGCTTTTCCTGTCGTTACCATGGAAACGCAGCCCACTGAGGGTAAACCACCCGTGAGGAGGGACAGTGTACACTGGTTATGTCAAAACTCAGATGCAGATTTACCAACACACACAGCTGTACAAACAGCACACTACAAGGCTGTAAATACCAGGCGACGGCCGCTGCGGGACTCACCAGATGAAGTCGCGGCAGTGCGAGCAGTAGGTGGGCTGTCTCAGGTAGGTGGCCATGAACTTGTGTCCGTTGACTTGATGCACCCTCCTCCGGACGGCTCCCTGCCTCTTCCTGGGACGCATGCGTTCACGAAACACGCGCTCCTCATTCTTACAGCTTCCTGCAGCAAAATCACACAGAAATGCAAACTGAAGTTTGACAACATTCACTTCCATTATTCATTATATTACTCAATATTGTGCACTCATTGACTCACACATTCATTCATTCATTCAGGTGCATTTTCCACTATAATAAATGGTGCTTTTGAGAGATGTTTAAAATGGTTCAGTTACACTTTACAATAAGACCTCTTTTGTTAATATTAGTTAAAGTATTAACCAACTAAACATATTTTACAGCATGTATTAAAATATATTAGTAAATGCTGAGATTAACTACAACTAAAAAATGATTAATGCTTTATAAGTATTTTTCATTGTTGGTTCATGTCAATTAATGTCAAAAATGGTAAGCTTGTTGTAATGGTTACGAATGATTCAAATGAGAAGAAGTAAGACTGGGTGATTTGTCCAAAAATATTATCACAATATTTCTTTTTCATATCATTCTATACACAATAATCATTTTATGTCACTAATGGGGAAAAATGCATTCCACATGCTTTTAGACCTCAAGAATTTTTTTTTCAATTAAACTCAACAGAGCAAGCTACATTTTAATTTAAGGCCCAATTAAATTAATTGTAGAGATCACCGATATATCGGATTACCAATATTTTCCAGATTTTTATTTTACCATTATCGGATAATTTTGAAAAAAAACTATATATATATTTTTTTTTTTGTCACAAACACAATTTTTAACTAGCAGTTGTCACATCTGTATTTGACCCATTGCACACACACTCTGGATGTTCTCAGGAGAAGCTCCAGCACGGCCACCGCATTTTATACAAGATTCACTTGTTTGAAACACGCTAAACTATATTAACATTTACTATAGACAATTTTGCCAAAAATCACATTATATAATACATCTCTAAAATTAATAATTTATTATCTCCGCAAGTCGCAGTTTGAGTATAGTTTCTGTGTAAAAATAGATAAACCGCGCTTAGCAGTTTTCATAATTAGAATTGACAAAAATATTTTAAATTCTGATAAAACATAATAAATGCAATAAAATACAATGTTTTGTTTGTTAAATTTCATATATCATTTTCTTAAAATGTTTAAATGAAGTTGATATGACTTCTGCCCTTTATTTTCTCCATTTGATAACATTAACAATTTTGATATAATTTACAAAACATTTTCAAAACATGAAGAATGCATTCACTCTTTATTTACTTTATAACAGTTTTCGGTTCTGACGGTTTATCGGGTAATAAACGTACAAATAATCGTGGTATCTTATAAAAAATCAATATCGCACCTCAAAATTTAATTGTATTTTTCTGAAATTCTGTATTTTCTTTGTTATTTTTTCTGGATTCTGTGTTCAATGATTCAAGACAAATAAAAATGGTGTCTAATGAAATTAATTTATAAAATGTTAAGAATTGAAACATTCTCTTAAAATGGGATCAAATTAAGATATAATTTACAACAAAACATTGCATTTCTGTTTTTGACAAATAAGGTGCTGCACCTCAAAACTCGAAAATTACATTAAAAAAAGAAATTCTAAGTATTTTGAAAGTTACTTTTTCTAAACAAACTTTTATTTTGTTGGGTTATCATGAATATCACTTAGATTCTGTGTTTATACAATATGACAGTAGTTTTATCCACACATATGAGATTACAGATGCTGAAAACATCATTAATCAAACATACCTGTGAAAGAGTATTGTTACCATATACAGAAAACCATGTTAGCAGTATTTGTCAGTAAATAACAAGCAGAGTAAATAACTAAAACTGCACCAAACTGTGGTGACATTAGATTGTTTCTTATCTTAAAGGTATTTTAAGCAGTTTCTTCTAGAACAGCATGCAGAAAATGTCCCTACTACCTGATATCACTCAACTACATGTCCTATAAGATAAAACGTACTCGGTTACTATCGTAACCTAGGTTCCCTGAGATACGGAACGAGTACTGCGTCTTGATAAAGACGCATATGGAAAAAAGCCTTTTTCTCCTGAACTGAATCCTTATTCAATTACACAGTGAAACTGTGTGACTATTGGTTCGTGCAGTGTATAAAAAAACGAACCAATGGGTTGGCAGCGGAGCTGCACAAGCCTATGGCGACAGAGCCCGCTAGAGTCTGCCAGAATGGGCGGAGCCATCTGGCTATATAAGCGGCCGTTTTGCCATAGGATCCTCAGGTTACTTCGACTGAAGCGATGACTGAGTCGTGCAGCTATCTAGCATGGCAAAGTACGCAGTACTCATTCCGTATCTTTAGGGAACCGAGGTTACGACAGTAACCAAGTATGTTCCCTGTCGATACTCACTCGTACTGCGTCTTGATAAAGACACATATGGGAACTCAAATCAATCACGCCGTGCTATGTAGGGAATGACTGCATAATATACCTCCTTAAGCGTTCATTGCCCTTAGGGAAGCATAATAGTATACTCCAAGGCTAAAATGGGCTAAACTCATAGAGGTTACGCCTGGCTTGGGTGATCGTTCCAGATGACTCTTACATATTCGGTACTACCAGGACCGAAAGCATGCAAGCATCCATCCAGAGAGCTTGAGCGCAGTTTAACACACAGGAGCATTTAAAAGTGGTTTACTACAAGCGGGTACAGATATGAATTGGTACTAATGGAACTGTAAAAAGACCCCCACCAAAAACACTTTCTTATTGGAGCTACACAAATCTCGTAGACAGTGGTGAAAAGAGTACTGAAAAAAATACTCAAGTAAAAGTACCATTACCTTCCAAAAAATGTAGTGTGAGTAGAGTAAAAGAGTAGCCTATTTAAAAGCACTTATGAGTATTGACCTACACCTACAGCTCAACCTGGCAAAGACTGAGCTTCTTGTCTTCCCTGCCACTCCGACTCTACAGCATGATTTCACCATCCAGCTAGGTTCTTCTACAATTACCCCATCAAGCTCAGTCAAAAATCTTGGTGTAATCTTTGACGACCAGCTGACCTTCAAAGACCACATTGCAAAAACTGATCGATCTTGCAGGTTTGCATTACACAACATCAGAAAGATCAGGCCCTTTCTGACAGAGCATGCTGCACAACTTCTTGTCCAGGCCCTTGTCATTTCTAGGCTGGACTACTGCAATGCTCTTCTGGCTGGACTTCCATCAAACACAATCAAACCTCTACAAATGATTCAGAATGCAGCAGCATGGCTGGTCTTCAACGAGCCCAAAAGAGCTCATGTTACACCTCTCTTTATCTCCTTTCACTGGCTACGGTTGCAGCTCGTATCAAGTTCAAAACATTGATGCTTGCATATAGAACAACCACAGGCTCAGCACCCTCCTACTTCCACTCACTATTACGAATTGCTGCTTTATGTACAATACCCTGAACAACCCGTCTGCACATCCCTCTTATTTCACATTACTATTTATTATAAGTCCAGTACAACTGTTTTTTTGCACATCTTATTGTTTTTTTGCCACATCTTATTGTTTTTTGCACATCTTATTGTTTTGCACTTTTATTTCATTGCACATGCTTCGTGAGCGACGCCTGATTCGTGTATAATTTATTGTACGAATAAAGAAAACACTTCACACATCCCTCCAGAGAGATCTGCTAGTGAGCACGCCTTGTGGAAATCACTCTCCAGAACATTCTCGTTCACCGTTCCTGGCTGGTGGAATGATCTTCCTACCCCCATCCGGAATGCTGGATCCCTGTCAATCTTCAAGCAACAACTGAAAACTCATCTCTTTCGACACTACTTTAAAAAAACCTGTCTTTCTCTTTATTTATTCCTTCTCTTGCTAGCTTGTACTTATTTGAACAATGCCTGAGACTTGGTGTTACGAGCACTTCCTCTGTCTGTTTGCCTCTTTAAGATGAATCGCTTCATGAATTCCCCAATTGTAAGTCGCTTTGGATAAAAGGGTCTGCTAAATGACTAAATGTAAATGTATTGAGTAGTGAGTACTGAGCTTAAAATGAGAGCCCATTTCTCTCCAAAACGGTGCCAGTTTTAGCGTTTTGCAATAAAGAATAAGATAACTAAACTTGGATAATTTATGTTAAAATTTTAACATAAATGCACATTGTTCTATGGATGACATCATGCCACACCTTTTACACATTTACTCGAATTGTTATGCTGATAAAACAATTTGTAAGAATGCATTAAGTAGTAATTCTGGGGAAAGTTTTTCAAAAGAAAGCAAACGCACGTCTAGTCTCGGTGAATCAGCAGCATCCACAACTGAATGGAACAAAAAGTGTTGAACTTGAAATTGTTTATGCGTGAGTGCACTTGCTAAATGAAGGCGGATTGTATAAAATGAATCAAACAAAAAAAATGTATTAACGAGCTGCAGCTTTATTGCATCACGCGCTGACACAGATGCAGTAGCCTATATTAATGCCACGGGTCATCAATAAGGTGCATATTGGTCCTCAGTTTGAGGACATTTATTCACAAGCGTTTTAGTGTTTCCAAAACACTTTCACAGTGTGATGCGCGCACTCAAACTCATCAAAAGTCAACATCCAACAACGAGTTATCCAAGTGACTGCTGCAGAACGCACGTGAGGGAGAGACGAGGCGAGTCAGAATTATACCGAACGTGGCACTTGCAGAACTGTACGCAATACACGCAACCTCACACCAAATTTCAGGCCTTGTAGATAGGCAAGCATATATACAAATAATTTAGCAAGCAGAAATCCAAAATTTATCTTAACATATTAGAGAAAGATGCTGATAACTCGACTGAATTGATGCCTGAAGAATGCACTTCAAGCAGCCATGATAAACAGCAGTTGGCGGTTAAAGGTTTCTATGCACAATTTGATTTGATGAAAGTTACAAGACCGATTACTCTCTCACTATCCATTCACGTTGATGGATAAAAATTATTAAAATAAGCATGTAACGACCACAAACGGAGGAAAATAGCGGAGTAAAAGTATCAATACATCACTTAAAATGTACTCAAGTAAAAGTACACAATTTTTAAACTACTCAAAAAAGTACAATTACTGATAAAAAACTAAATTACTGTAACGTGAGTATTTGGTCAAGGTTCAAGGTTTTTTTTATTCGTCACATACTCAATTATACAGTAATTCGAATATTTGTAATTCGTTACTTCACACCTCTGCTCGTAGGTGACCTATTTTGATCTAAAAAAGGTTAGTTTTCCCCAAAAGGTGAGGAGTTTGCATCTATGTAATCCATTAGCTGTGTGTGTGTTCATCTGTTAGTGTGTTATGAGGGGCCACGCAGAGGCAGTGATCAATAAACCGGGGGGCACGACTGTGACAAAGGCACCATATTGAAGAAATGTCAGATGCTTTCACTAGGAAAGGAAACAAGGCCACAGGGGAGGAACTGCACTCTTTTTTCTCTCTTCTTTTCCTTTTCTCTGTGGAGGATAAGAACTGTGATCACTCCTGAGTATTCCCTTATGTCAAAGTAATCTGCTGCAATCACAATTCTCAGCCCTGAGAGAAAGAGAAGGAGAGGCTGGGCTTCGACTCATAAAGCGACAATGCAATGTCAAGTTGATGGCAGGCCATCTCTTGTTATTAATAAAGCCATTGTATATATATTTTTTTTTTTAAAGCTCTTGCTATTTTGCCAGCAGAAAAAGAAACTGAGCTGGGCGGCACTGCGGCACACACCAAAAAAACCTTTGACATCAACAATAGATAGAAGAGAAGATGAAGGAGAACAGGCCTCTACAATTCAGACTAAACAATTAGCGATAAAAAATTATGAACATCATGCATAATTATAGTAACACTTTAAAATCTTTTTCTAAAAATTATTTTTTATATTGCTTCAAATAACCATGTGTCACAGTACTTTTGTGAATGTGCCTTGAAGACTGACATGGAAGAGAAGAAATTGTTGAATTAATTTTTTGTTTTATTCTCATTGCTTAATAAAATTATAGTTGAATCACTTATGTCTCATGGACTATTTTAACAATGTCCAAACTACCTTTCTGGACCTTGAACATTTCAGTTGCATTGCTGTCTATGGAGGGACAGAAAGCTCTCGGATTTCATCAAAAATATATTAATTTGTTATTATTGCATTGACTAGTGAATCAGCCAATCATAGTGAGAAAGAGGCACTGCCTCCACCTCTTGTGCAATTTTGTCCAGTATTTGGACCATCTGGGCTGGCATCCGGACCAGCCCAACAGTGGCTTAACCAATGACATGACTCAAGACATGAGTTCAGAAAACTGGCTTTAAAACAGTCAATATCACAGTAGTGACACAAAATTTACACACTTTATCTTTATCCCTCTTAATTTTATGGTCATTCTCATTCATTTCCTATGTTCGTTCAATTTTGACCACAAACAACCAAGGTGTGATTTTTGTTTATGACTTATTAAATGAAGTCCAGTGTTTGTTCAGATCGACAAAAATCTGTCAAAAAATACACACTCCTCAAAATATTTAATTGGGTGAGCAAAGTTAACATTTAGGGAAATCTGATGATTTTTAGTAAGTGCGCTTATGTGATGTTACTAAGAAAAAGGTCACAGCCAATCTTATCGTTAAGTTCAGTAGACGTACCGTTTCTTCTGAAATTTTGTATATTCTTTAGCTAGGTAATCTGAGTTCATGTGGATTACAGTAGAGTCATATATACATAACAGTAGACATAACTATATATACATAACTATGATTTACAGTTATGTGCGCTAGGAAATTTTCATCTGGAGTACATCGCGCTAAGGAAATGACATCTGGGATTCACATAACTGAGCTGACTTCAACCTATATTGTATATCAAAGCCTCACATGACTTCTAGTACACAGACAAAGAAAAATAATATTTTTTGAAGCAAATTCCATGCTGATCTCTCATGGGACAAAAATAGCATGTAGCTGGATGGGTTGTGATGCTCAAACAAACAGCACTGCAGAGACACACTTTTAACACTTTTTGAAGCAAATTCCAATGCTGATCCCAGTTCATGTAGAATGTAATAAAACTTACGTATTTTAGCTGGATGGGTTGTGAGTGAACACAATTCATGTTAAAAACACTACTGCAGAGTTTGACAAATTTTAATATATGTGATCCTCTCTGTGAAATCCAGGCTAAAGTCTCAAAATCTAATTATGAGATAACAACCAAAGTTTGATTTCTACCAGTCAATATAAAAGATATTGTAAAATTTACATTTTCACAGAATGTTCTTTATCATATGAAGGATGATTTTCAAAATCTTAATCGCAAAAAAATTTACTTTACTGGTTTTCACAGAGAGTGTCATTAAACATATGACACGATATGTACAGCAGTTCAGGGCTGGTCGTGTTCTAATTGCCATCTAAGGACAATCTGCTGCACCAGTGGCTTCTAATCTAGTCTCACAGAGACTGAAGTGAGTCGCTCTCATATGTTTTACCCACTTCCTAAATATTCCAATCTGAAGGACATAGAGAGAGAGAGAGAGAAAGAGAGAAGAGATAGAGAGGTGAGAGAGGAGAGAGAAAGAGAGAGAGAGAGAAGAGAAGAGAGAGAGAGAGAGAGAGAGAAGACAGAAACAGATGCGGTGGCTCATATAATCTCAGTAGGATATGCTTGTCATTTATCAGCTCTCAAAATCTCATTAACACTCAGTGAGGGTGAGAAAGCTCGGCACACATTAACCAAACCACAATCCATCACAGACTGGTTGATTTCTTTACCATATGAGGGATGATTTTCTGTAGAAAAAAGCAACTCGCAAAAAAATGACTTTAGCTGGGTTTTCACAGAGAGGGTCACATATTATGTGCAGCAGTTCAGGGCTGGTCGTGTTCTAATTGCCATCTAAGGACAATGGACCAGTGGCGTCTGTCTAGTCTCACAGGAGACTGAAGTGAGTCGCTCTCATATGTATTACCCACACCCTTCTACCAGCTGAGGGACAGAGAGAGACTATCTCAATAGGATATGGCTGGTCATTTATCAGCTCTCACTCATTAACACTCAGTGAGGGTGAGAGGAGCTCGGCACACATTCACCAAACCACAATCCATCACAGACAAACTACTCCCACCAGATGACTTAAGATTTAAAATCATATAAAATTATATTTCCCCTGTTAAAAAGTGAAAATTAAAGTTTTGTCAATCTGTCAACCTTTATTCACCATCATGTCCAAACCTGTATGTGGATGTTTTTCAATGGAAAACAAAATAGCAAAAATATAATTAATTCACATCAGGATCTTGAGGGACTTTTTTTCTTCAGATTTTTGTGGACCAAAATAAATCAATTTAAGTTTTTTAAATGTATGTATATAAATAGTGTTAATGACAGTAAGAGTAGTAAGTATTTTTGTGTTTAACTACTGAAATCAATTGTGGTCATGCCTTTAATTACCGGAAATTTCCCTCCCTCAGGTTAAAATTTTGTCTTAGAAATCTTGCATGAGACAAAAATAATAGTAAAAAAAAGCTGAATGTGCATTGGTTGAAAGATCACAGAAATGACTGCATGCAGGTTTGGAAAATAATGTAAATAATGACATTTTTATTTTTGGGTGAACTATCCCTTTAATAAAATGTCCTATTCTTATTTATTCTTATTGTGCACATTCATTAGTGTATGTTATACTAAAAAAGGGCAGGGTTTCTAACGTTTTATTTCCGTTGACCTACAGTACCCAACAGAAGACAGTGTAGACAGGGAAAATAATCAAAGACATTTTGGCCATGTACGCACTGCAGCTAAATTCAGTTATCAATTCACCTTTTAGTGCTTAAGGTCATTGCACACCGAGTCCGAAATTTTTGTCCGAAATGTTCGCACGTTGAAAAATAAATTCGACCTAACGTTCTGTCAATCACGTTTACACACTGCCTCCGAAAGTTTTGGCTGTCATAAAAAAATTCCGATCGGATTTGATTTGGTGCGTTTTTCGCATCCGTAGCAAGCATTTTGAGAGGTTTTTTGACAGTTCAGAGCCACCGTACAAGCAAACACCAAAATCGAGATTGGCAATTATCAAGTTCATCCACTTCATCTCGCAGCACAAAGCTCTGTATATAGATTAGAGATCGACCGATATATCGGCTTACCGATATTTTTTCCGATATTTAAGCATTTTACCATAATCGGATATCGTTTTTTTTTATTTGTCACATACACAATTATACAGAGTATAACCAGCAGTGAAATGTGTTCTCTGCATTTAACCCATCCAAGTGCACACACTTGGAGCAGTGGGCAGCCGAAAATGTTTTTTTTTTTTGTAATTTGAAGATTACATTTTACATGAAAGAATGTTAATTTTCAACTATTTTTTGTTGTTGTTAAGATGACTGGAAGGAGGAAAAAACCAAAGTGAAGAATGGACTTACTCACACTCATTCTTTAACTTTATAACAGTAAATAAATATCGGTTCTGCATATCGGTTATCGGGTACATAAACATGCAAATAATTGATATCAGTATCGGTATATAAAAAATCATCTCGGTCGATCACTAATATAGATTTAGTTACAATGAATTGTGTTCTCTTTTTTTATATTGTTGTCTAGTATCTTCTATCACTAGCAAAAGCATCAAACTGAGTCACTGACATCCTGAAGTTTTGAATTGCTGTCATAATCCTGCTGATCCTTAATAAGGAGGCGGAACTTTCCGTCCTCTCTATATTTTAGGATTGGATGGGCCCAATAATTCCTTTCTTTTTATTTTGTTTAAGAAGCGAGAGGACAACAAAATCATCCTCAATGATTCATCCTCATTATTAGTGTTTTTTAATATCTTAATTATATGTTGTCTGCACTATGTTTGTACATTATTTACTGAAAGCTCCTAACACCAAGACAAATTCATTGTGTGTGCAAACACACTTGGCAATAAAGCTCTTTCTTAATCTAATTCTGAATGCTTGAAGACTCCATTTAGTAGGCTACTGTTTTGCTAATTTTTTCGCAACAGATTAATTAATACGCATCGGACTCAGTGTGCAAGGTTTCTGTGCGTGACAAATTTTTAGGATTACAAATACGAAAAAACGCATGCGAAAATTTCGGATTTAGTGTGCAGAGACTAATCCTGTGGAGCTTTGGTTACAATTAGCTGATACCAAATGTGGAAGATGCCTGATCGTTGCTGTGGTTTCCAGGGTGTCAATCATCTCAAGAGAGAATTCTGTTCTGAAATTATACTTAATGGATTCACTCCCATATTTAATTGTGGTTGTAACTGCTGAAACTGTATAGTTTGTATGTGGCTTTTTACAGTTTATGAAGAAAATATAACTTGTGTTTGCCTGCACAAAAAGTCGATGCCACTTTACCTGTTCATACGCAGTGCCACATTTCAGAAGCCAATTGCACTATGTTGTCGTCTTTAAGAAATACTTGTATACATGGAATATATGTGTAAGCCTTATGTGTGTGAGTGTGTATAGTTAATTTGTGCCATGCATTTATCTGAAGGTCAAAGTTCATGTGTACAAGAGAATCATTCAACAGGAAAACACTTTGCAAAACCATTTGGCATTTCAACAAAACAACGTAGGTTCTCAAGAAGGTGTGGCTCCCTCTACCTGTCAGTGGAATACAAGAAACATTAATTACATTATCAATCATATGAATGTGAATGTTCACCCCTTATTCTTCTTCTTCTAGATTCTAGCCCAGAATATGTCTCCAGTCTTTGGAAAGACAATTGATTTCCACTCATAACCAAAATATGCATAAATAATCGCTAATCACACATACGTAAAGAAAGTAGGGCTCAGCCCAGGTGGAAAGCATCACATTTCACAGCACTTTAACACAGGACAGCAGGCCCAGCACAATTAAAGTGCACTCATTTATCAGAGCAGCTCACTGGAGTCTTTGACACAAAGCAATGTGTTTTAATTATTTACTTAAGTGAGAACATGCTCAGTGATCAGTCTTTAAACAACTGCATTTAAGTGTCAAACAGCTATAAAATCAGCTCTGCCTGAATTTTGCATTTAACAATTTTACTTAACAGGTTTCAGGATATTGGCTGCAGTTTACAATCTGGTTTGTACTACAGCCTTATATAGTCAGAACATATAAGGCTGTATATATATGCCTTATATGGCATATATATGACCCCCCCCCCCCGTCTCTTGATTTCATCAGTCAATTTCAAAAGCTAAGAAAAAAAACGTTTTTTGACCTTGTCATTATTTACTCACTCCCATGTTGTTTTTGTTTCAGCAGAACAAAAAAGATGTTACAACATAAAAAAGTTAGGTTTGGAATTGTATGAAGGTAAATAATTAGTTATTTTTTTAAATAAGGACATTAAACTGTGAAAAGTTTTACTTTCATGTTTTTGCACAGTTTTTGCTTTAACGTGTAATTTCTCAGAACTTTAGCATGCTATTTTATTAAGATTTAATAAGGATTAAAACCAGATTCAATTGATCAATTTCAATTTATTAACATCAGCTAAACTATGCACATGCATTTTAAACAGTTATGTCATGTTCTTGCTCCATCCATGCGATAAATGCATGTCGTTTAATGAGTGGGGTCTTCTAGCATATTTACTTTAACTTCTCCATACCTCTACACCCTTGCAAGTTGGGAACTAACTTTCTGTTTAAAGTAAAAAATAATACATAATACAAATGGGTTGAGGACAACAGTGGTGGCAAGTGAGAAAGTTTTTCTGGCAAAAAAAACCCCCAAAAAACTCCAGATGCACATTGATGACATTTGTTCTAGCTTTGATGCTTGGCCGCAGCTCCCGGTGTGCCAGTGCGACAGTAAAGTTTTCCTAGGCGTGTGGCTCTGAAAAGAGCAGTGGCTAGTTTTATAAAGAACTGTCAGAGGATGGTTTTGTAAAGGACAGCTGTGTGAAGGAGATTCATATTTTCTGATCTAATCTTCCATAGAGTTTTGTGAGTTTCTATGACAAACAGAGCTATTAATGTAAAAAGAGTTGTATTAAAGCGCAGAAGACAGGTAGTTAGCTAACTAGTCATCTGGCATGAAGGTTATTAGTTCAATATGACAGTAACAAGATGCACACATTAGGGGCTAAAGTTGACCTTAAGTTCCCGTGTGTAAAAGATCGCTTACTTTTAAAAAGAGTACCAATTACAGAAATAACATACTTTAAAAGAACATACTTAAGTGTGAACTGAATGTAATGTTTTTGGAGACTTAATTGCATAGTATTTACAATTAAATGTGAATGTATTATTGTTTAAATTAATATTAAATTAAATTGTTGAACTTGCTTTATTTGACCCACTTAAGAAGGAATTAAGTATATCTTTATATGTTATTTCATAATCGAATATTATCATTTTAGGCTTCTCCAACACAGGCTCATTGGGAAAACAACTTGCCTCTACTGTCCCAAATACTAACTTATGACCTCAAAACACTTTTACCATAGTGCATGATTTTTAAACTAATACAAAAACATATGCAACTCCATATCTATGGCTTTTCTGATGAAGTAAACTAGCTCATTAGCTCACCTGGTACAGCATTTTAGAACTTGTAGAAGTAAACTAAAATGTTGTGGTTGCTTCAGCAAATGCATTTTTATGCCTTGTTTGCTTTTGTTAACATTATGGTTAGGTTTAGGGTAGGGTTTAGCGTAGGTGGTATGTTATTTTATTTTTCAAAAGCAATAGAGCATTAACCTTTTAGCACCACACGCACAACATGTAATTTCCCAACTGCCACGATACGTACAACAACCAGTGTAATAAAACTGAACTAAAAATGAACACAATTTTAGCACCACTCACTGAAAATTTAATTTTGAAAAAGTTGCAAAACATGCAAAAACAAAGCAATCTAATTTTTCAGAAATGTCATCATAAGCATATTGGGTTGGGTTTGATTGCTCCAGAGGTTGTTCAGAAGAGTGCAGTGATTTCTGCACCACTAGGGGTATGAAACGAAATTGCAAAAACAGACACCAAACATGTTTCCCAAACACTCCCATAGCTCTTTTTGCACTCACAAACCTAATTCCATATTTTGGACCGACAGACAGTCCCATCCAAACTCACATCAGCGATTGAGACGGTTGAGAAGTTGATATGTAAAGCTGCGTACCTACCTATGCATTTCTGTTGAAAAATGAATAAAATACTAGTTTTCAAAAATGTAATTTGTGAGCTCTGGTGAAGGGGAAAATTATCAGTAGGCATACATATCTTCAATTTCAGACTGTTTCTCACACAAAACCATTGTACGACTTCAGAAGATTTGGAATACAGAGTGTGATTCGAATATACATTTTTTTGGTGCTTTTTTGAGTTTGAAAGTAAATATCACCTTCCATTTGTATTGCTTAGCCATTCTACAACATTTAATTGTGTGTATTTCAATAAGAAAAGAAAGTAATCTTGGGTCAGAACAACATGACAATGACCCAAGCAACAAACAATGACAAAATGTCATTTTTTGGCAAGCTATTCCTTTACATATTCAACTTCTGGCTGCATGTGTGAGAGGGTAAAGGAGACAGAGAATGTGTGTATATGATTAATGGACTGCAGTAAGCTTCAAAGTCGTCTGAAAGACCCTGTGAGATAAAGACATCAAACCACAGGACACTTCAGCGGTGACATAAGAGCGAGAGAGAGAAAACAAAGCCAACACACACACACACACACACACACACACACACACACACACACACACACACACACACACACACACACACACACACACACACACACACACACACACACACACACACACACACACACACACACACACACACACACACACACACACACACACACACACACACACACACATAAAGACAGCAGGGGGGCACGTGACTGAGTGTGTGTTTTAGTGAGCTGTCAGAGACATGCCGGTTTAGATAAACACAGGTGGAGTAAGTCTTTACACTCAGCAAACCCTCGTACACTTGGCCTACTTTTGGATCTGTGTACGGTCCCACAGCAAAACAAAAACTAACAAATAAATATACCCAAAATGAATCCAGAACTGAAACGTATCAGGTTGAAGACCGATGCTTACGGATATAAAGCCCGAGGAACATGAAACAGCAAACCATTTAAGTTACTCAGTTGTTTAGAGTTTCTATCTGGGAAAACTGCCAACCCAACTGAACTGAACAGTATAAGAAGAATTCACAACATTATAGCAGATCCCTACATGCATGAGAGGGATAATATGTGTTTTATTTAATCCACATTCAGTTATATGCACTACAATTCAGTTTGGGATCAATAAGATTTCTTTTAAAATAAAAAATACATTTATCCACTAAGGACACATCAAATAGATCAAAAGTGAATAATTTATAATGTTACAAAAGATTTCAATTTCAAATAAATGCTGTTCCCCTTCGGAACTCGAGCTGCATCGATGACGCTTTGGGAACGCCCCTGTGTTCCCACGCCCTGACATATGCGTATAATCCATCCGAGGGAATCCCCGGCTGACTTCACCAATGGACATGATGTAGCAACCAGGAAGTATAAATGCACCTGTGGTGAAGACAGCGGCAGCTTCTGTTGTTCAGTAAGTGCTCTATGTGTGTTACTTCTTATTTACTGTTTTTTGTCCCATTATATTATCATTAAAATGGCAACTGGCAAGCATCTGATAAGCAGTGTTCCAGGCTGTGTTCCTCCCGGCCCTTGCTTCATTACGAGTGGGGATACACACAGTTTGTGCGTTGCTTTTCTGAGAGCGGAGCACGCTCGGTCAGCTCTCGGGGGACACAATGCGGGCGCATTGTGTTCGCCTTTCAATGCGGACGCTCTGCTCTTTGAGGAGGGCGCTCTTGCCAGTGTTTGCCGAGGCAGGGCGGCGCCTTAAATTGTGGGGATCACAGATGGATCTGGCAGAAAGATTGGAGACGGGCACGTCCTTTTATCCTTCTTACCCTGCCAGATCTAGCGCTCACTCTTTGGGGACGGAGGCACGTTCTGAGACTGTTTCCTCTACCCCTAGAGAGGGCTCGGCGCTTGTGTAGTCTTCCTCTGAGGAGGAGGGTAGCGCGAGCGTCGATCGAGACGAGGCTGTGAGTTTGTCACCACAGTCTGTCTTGTTTGAGGAGCTGTAGGAGGTGGTGACTAGAACTGTGGCTAAATTAAATATTGAGTGGCCAGCAGAAAGAGAGTGTCAGGACCGTCCGAAAAACAAGCTAGACGATTACTTCCTGTGCTCTAGGTCTCTGCCTCCATGCAGGGCTGGCCGTTTTTTCCCGATTTACACACTGAGGTGTCTAGATCGTGGGATAAGCCATAGTCGGCCCGCCTCTTCAGTCCTGATGTGTCAAATTATTCTAATGTGTTAGGGCTGGATGAGTACAGTTATGGGAAGATCTCCCGGGTTGAGGATACGCTCACAGGCTATCTTACGCCTGCCGGAGCATCTTCCTTTAAAACTTGTGTAATGTCAAATTTTAAGCAGCCACCAACATACTTCGCCGACACTCTTTGAATGACTATCTAAATAAACTTAAGTTGTTGTACCTTTCAAGGAGGAGATGAGCAGGATGGAAAAGCGTGAGCAGGGTAGGCAGGTAGCAGGCAGGCAGGGCAGAATGGATGGATCAAACTAATTATTTTCCAAAATGGATTCCAGTAATCCATACAAAGGTTAGAGCAGGGTTGAAAGGATACAAACGCAAGATCAAATAATCAAAAGTAAAATAGCAAAGCAAATAGCCTTAAAGAACTTATATGCCTAGTAGGTTGATAGGGTGCTTCTTTGTTCTCTGTTCTCTAGCTAAAAAGGTGAGAAGCGGCCATCTTTAAATTCACTGCCTTCTCACTGTCTATCAAAATAAAAGTAACAAAAAACCTTATATATCAAAAAATATTTTAGCACTCCTATAACCTAAATAACAAAATAAATAATGGCTCCAACATAGCCGGCCCCTTATAGCTACCGATGGAAGCAAGCTATAACAAACAAAATAAAATTTTCAAGGAGCCATATTATTTACTCAAATTCATTGTAGTATTATATAACATGGACAAGATTATTTGCATGCAGGTCAGTGTATATGTGCATGTATGAGTGTATGCACGTGCACAAAGACTATTAAGGCCTTAATTAGGTTATTGGCCTTCTACCAGCAAGCAGATCTTGCTGACAGGTCTTTCGAGCTGGCTTGTTTTGGTTTGTAGACGTACACTGCGGACCAGGCCTTTGGAGTCAGGGAAAGCTTCAGTGACTCTGGCCAACATCCATGAACCTCGCGGAGCTGAGGCATCAGCTACAAGCACAATGTCTCCTTGATGGAAGTTGCGCCTGATCCGTGACCATTTTTGCCGTGCTTGCAGAAGAGGAAGATACTCTCGAATCCAACGTTTCCAAAACAAATCTGCAATGTACTGCACTTGCCTCCAGCGACGCCTACTGTAAAGATCTTCTTTCACAAACAATCCAGGAGGTAGAAGAGGCTGCACCTTAAGCTGCAGTAAGTGGTTAGGTGTTAACGGCTCCAAATCATTTGGGTTATCAGAAACACTTGTGAGTGGTCGGCTATTAAGAATGGCCTCAACCTCACACATTACTGTTTGAAGACCTTCTTCATCCAAATATTGTTCGCTGGTGACTGACCGGAACACTGTTTTCACCATGCGAATCAGCCTTTCCCATATCCCTCCATAATGAGCACCATGGGGAGGGTTAAATGTCCACTTCACCCCTTTTTGGAGCAGGCTTTGTTCAATCTGTTGCATGTTCCAATATTTTAAAGCTTCCTTTAGTTCCTTTTCAGTTGAAACAAAGTTTGTTCCATTATCTGATCGCAACTCAGACACTGGTCCTCTTCTAGCAATGAAACGCCTGAACGCATGAATACAAGAGTTTGTATCAAGCGAATGTGCAACTTCCAAATGTATTGCACGGCTGGTAAGACATGTAAAAATCACGCCATAGCGCTTCACGATGCTACGGCCTCGTTTTATTTCCAGTGGTCCAAAATAATCGACCCCTACATGGGTGAAGGGTGGAAGGTCAGGGGTCAACCTGTCAATAGGCAAATCTCCCATTTTCTGTTCACCTGCACTTGAATTTGTTCTTCTGCATGGTATGCATTCACGAATGACCTTTCTGGACAAGGAATTGGCACAAGGAATCCAGTATCTCTGTCTAAGCTGGGACAGCATGAAATTCCTTCCACTGTGTCCAACTTCTAGATGGATGTGCTGAAGTAAGAGCTTGGAAACATGATGGTTTTTAGGAAGAATGGCAGGATGTTTTTGCTCAGTAGGCATTGCCATTTTGCTCAAGCGGCCACCCACCCTCAAGATGCCATTATCAAGGACAGGATCTAACTTGTAGATGGGGCTGCTTCTACCAACATTCTTCATGCCTTTCTGCAAGCAAGTTATTTCCTGCAAATATCCCTGTTTTTGGCAAAATCGTATAATTGCCACTTCAGCATCCTCCATATCTTGAACTGATAGCACATATGAATCAGGGTTCTCTTGTTTTCCTTTTCTTGTGGTCATAGTATGCCTGCTTTGTTCTGCCTTTACCTTGCGTTTCTTATGAAGTTCTGAAAGAATGGATTTGAACCTTAGGAGCCACGCCACAGCTCTTTTGAGCCTCATCCATGTTGAGAAGTAATTCATGAGGCAAGTTGTGGCGTCAAAGTTGTCTTTCATTGCAACATTCATGGTGACCATTTCCTTTCTTAATTCTGGGTCATCTGGAAAGAGGATGAGTTTGGATGGAGGGTTTGACCAACAATGGGGTGGTTCCCTTAGGAAGTCTGGGCCATCGATCCAGGTCTTTCTTTTCAGAAATGTGTTTACTGTCAGCCCGCGTGAGGCATAATCAGCAGCAGGATTCAGCCAGAACTGCAGCAGTGAGCTCCATCCGTGGAGTAGTCATCACCTTCAAAGGAGCAACCCGAGCCTTGCCCATGATAAAGGTGACATGAACTTTATTGCTGCTGGTCAATCTAAGATAAGATACTGTTCCATACCCAATATCGCTTGCATCACAAAAATGGTGCATCTGTGCCATTGTTGGATTTTCATAGTCTTTCGGAACCAAGTATCGATTAACCTTGAATTCCCTCACCTTTGGAAGATCTTGCCACCACTGCTTCCATGTTTGGGCATACACCTCTGGCAGTTCATCATCCCATCTAATGTTCTGCCTGCATAGCTCTTGCAAGATGCGTTTTGCTGGAAATGTGAGAGGTGCAAGAAATCCAAGTGGGTCATATATAGAGCTAACCATGGACAAAATCCCACGTCTACTACATGGACGTTCCTTTGTAGTCACCTTGAACATGAAAGCATCTTCCTCAGCACTCCATTGCACACCTAGTGCTCGTTCAAGTGGCAAATTGTCTGTCTCAAGGTCAAGATTTTTGATGACCATGGCCCTTTCAGACTCTGGAATAGAGGCCAAGACAGCCCTATTATTACTTATCCATTTGGTCAGTTTAAAGCCTCCAGATGCACAGAGTGACTTCAGTTCCTTGCAGAGTCTAATGGCATGGTTTTCTGTGTCTACAGCTTTCAACAGGTCATCCACATAGAAATTGTTCTTAACTGTGTTAGTTGCCTCAGCTGAGAAGCACCCTGTGTTATCCTCAGCTGTCCTCTTTAAAGCATAACTCGCACAGCTAGATGATGACGTTGCACCAAAAAGATGTACGACCATCCTATATTCTTTCAGTGGCTGATTGACATTGCCATCTGGCCACCAAAGAAAGCGCAGGAAATTCACATGATGAGGTGAGACCTTAACTTGATGGAACATCTTTTCCACATCAGCCATGATGGCAATTTTACCTAGACGAAAGCGGACCAAGACTCCAATCAGTGTGTTCGTAAGGTTTGGACCTGGAATGAGCTCAGTGTTCAGTGACACCCCCTGATAAGCTGCGGAGCAGTCAAATACTACACGCAAGCTTTCCTTCTTTGGGTGAAACACGCCGTGATGTGGAATGTACCATACCTTTCCATTTTCTTGTTTCAGCTGATCTTGTGGTACAAGTTCAGCATGTCCACTTGATATGACTGTTTCCATGAATGCACTGTACTCTTTTACCCACCAAGCCTCTACGGACTTCTTCGGCTTTGGTGGGTAAAGCGTACACAGCGGCAAGTCAGGATGGAGGTTGTTTGCACACTATGGCGGTGTTGACTGTCAGGTGGATATGCTAAAAGAAATGTATGAGGGAGAAGATATTAAAAATGACGATATCGCTGAATTGTGTAGAGCCACAGATCTGTCACTCCGAGCTACAAAGGAGACCGCTAGAGCTATTGGGCGGCATATGGCAGCCCTGGTGGTCACGGAGAGGCATTTGTGGTTGACCCTGTCTCAGATTAATGATAAAGACAGCGTCGGCTTGTTCGGCGATGCTGTAAACACAGTCATCGACAGGTTTCAGGAGGCTAAGAAACAAGCGGCTGCTTTTCAGCGATTTCTCCCTCGCCATTCTCAAAGTGGGACCCAGGGGCAACTGCTCTCCCTGAGGGCAGTTTACATCCCTGGATACCTCAATCAGGGAGCAGATATCCTGTCGAGGCAGGGGCTGAGGCCCGGGGAATGGATGCTTCACAACGAGGTGACGGAGCAGATTTGGAAGAAGTTCGGTCGAGCCCAGGTGGACTTGTTTGCGTCTCGAGAGACCTCACAATGTCCCCTTTGATTCTCTCTGACTCATCCAGCTCCACTGGGGCTGGATGCCATGGTACAGATGTGGCCGAGGCTTCATCTGTACGCCTTCCCCCCGATTGCTCTGCTCCCGGGAGTTCTGGAGAGAGTTTGCTGCGACGAGGTTTGTCTATTGTTAGTACTCCCTTACTGTCCGGGCTGTCCATGGTTTGAGGGCCTGGTGGGCCTTCTAGAAGACTCTCCATGGGAGATTCCCGTATGGCGGGATCTCTTCTCTCAGGCAGGGGGCACCATCTTTCACCCCTGCCCAGAGTTGTGGAAGCTGTGGGTGTGGCCCCTGAGGGGGCACAACTCATAGCATCCGGTCTCTCAACTGAGGCTGTTGAGACCATCCTCCAGTCCAGATCTCCCTCTACGAGAAAGTTGCTGTCAGTGGCCCCATCATGTCTCGAGTTTGCGCCTGGTATGGCTAGAGCATTTCTGTACCCCAGGCCAGGATATGTCCCCAAGGTGCCCTCAGTTATTCCACGGCCAGTCGTTCTTCAGGCATTCTGTCCACCTCCCTTTCGGGATGCTGACCAGGAAAAGCTTAATTGTGTTATTTGTGTGAGCACTGGACACATACGTCCACAGAGCTGCCCTGTGGAGGAAATCGGACCAACTATTTGTCTGCTACGGTCCTTATAAGAAGGTTCTTCCTGCTAACAAGCAGGACCTCAGTAGATGGATAGTTGATGCTATTACCACTGCTTATGAGTCATCTGATCTCCCCTCACCTTTGGGAGTCAGGGCTCATTCTACTAGAGGTATGGCGGCCTCCAAGGCCTTCTCATCTGGTGTATCGATGCACAATATTTGTAACGTTGCGGGATGGTCCACCCCTCTGACCTTTGTCAGGTTCTACAGCCTTGATCTTGATGCCACTCCTGGCACTTCAGTTCTCTCTGCCTAAGCTGCGCCGTTCCACACTAGGCAGGGACATGTCAGTATGGTGCCGTGGGCAGTTTCATTTCCAAAGCATCATAGATGCAGCTCGAGTTCCGAAGGGGAATGTCCCAGGTTACGTATGCAACCATGGTTCCCTGAGGAACGAGACGCTGCGTTGCATGCCATAATTCCTGCATCCCTGCGAGCGCTTACTTCACTTTGAAACTGCCGCTGTCTTCACCGCAGGTGCTTTTATACTTCCTGGTCGCTACATCATCTCTGCCGGTGACATCAGCTAGGGATTCCCTCGGACGGATTACACACTTATGTCAGAGCGTGGGAACACAGGGGCGTTCCCAAAGCATCATCAGCGCAGCATCTCGTTCCTCGGGGAAACCATGGTTACATACGTAACCTGGGACATTCTTTTGACATTTTTATTCGTCAAAGAATCCAGACAAAAATGCATAATGTTTTTTACAGAAATATTAAGCAGCACAACTCTTTTTTAAATTAATATGAAATATTTCTTGAGCAGCAAATCAGCATATCAGAATGATTTCTGAAGGACCATGTGACACTGAAGACTGGAGTAATGATGCTGAAAATTCAGCTTTGCATCACAGGAATAAATTACATTTTAAAATAAATACAGCTTTGGGAGCATAAAAGCCCCCTTTTAAAAACATTTTGAAAATCTAACTGACCCCAAACTATTGACCAGTAGTGTATCTACATATATGTGAATTATTTTTAATTCACAAGCTGATCAAAATGTCAAAACTTCTGAATAAACTGGTCTACAACCCATTGTGATCCATCCCTTGCTAAGTGCTACAGATGTTATCAAGTCCCTCAATCTAAAACCCAAAACAGACAGCTGGAGAACTATGAGAGAAACAGCGTAAGGCTTTATTTCTCTCTAAGCACAATATTATTCTTCTTGTAATCTTTCAATTCCCCATTGTGAATGATTTCAGTTGCTTGTCACTTCTTTCAAAGGAGACATCTGATTTTTGTGTACAAAAGATCTCTTTTCAAAATCAAGACCATTGAACGCTAATTCCCCCTCTCTGACTGCTCAGCGGTGGAGCAGATTTCGCCTAAAGAGATTAGATAGCACACACACACTGCAGAGTACATCTGGAATGCATAATGACTCAGCACTTTCAATACTAAACGTGAGCTGGCAGAAAGAAAAGGACATGTTTTTTTGTCTGTTTTTCTTACATTCAATACAGAAACACCAAGAGTAAAAGAGGCAGAATTGTTCCCTGAGGATCCAAAATGAAGCTTCTGCCACACTTGCCAATGGCGGGCAAACTTTTACCAGCCATAAAATATAATTTACTGGCCATGAAACCAGCACTTAGCATTATATATATTGTGGCTGTAACACTGTAGGCCAGTGAGTATCATTCATATTTGCATTCAAAATCTGTGTGCAAATATTTTATAGAGTTCATGATTCATTAATTAGATCATGCTGAATGCTTTAAATGTACATAAATGTTTTTAGCCTGAAAATACAAAACATTCCTTAGGTGTCCTTAAAGCATTTTGTTATGCAATTTTTTCAAATATGTTAAAAAAGTGACACAATATTATGTGTAAATGTATGTACGTACGCACCAGTAAACGGCGTTTGACTTAGTATTTGCACGTTCAACTTGTAAACACTGACTCTGTATTTCTGCCTACGTCAAGCGTGACATTTCAACGTCATTACGTATTACATAAAGTCTGGGAGGCGCATCGCAGAACAGGCGAGCATTTTTGTTTATAAAGCATATACATTTATTTAATTAGTTTTAGTCCATTGACATACACTATATGGAGATAATTCCTGGAATGTTTTCATCAAAAACCACTTCTTTTCGACTGAAGAAATAAATAATAAACATCTTGGATGACATGGGGGTGAGTAAATTATAAGGACATTTTAATTTGAAAGTGAACTAATCCTTTAAAGGAACAGCAGACTAATTTACTGTAGTTGCTGTTGTCTGTGTTCTTATTGTTAATGAATCAACAAAAGAAAGAGAGAAAATCACTCACTGCTCTTGAATGAATCACTTTAGTATTCCTAATAAGGATTAATCTAATTTTATTTATATAAATAAATATGTCTGCTTGAAAGAATGAAGGATGTTCTATGCAAGTTGTTATAAAGAATGCATATTATATAACCACTGGTATTTCATTTGGTATTTCAAAAGAGTACCAAGTTCTTGTTTCTTTACGAGAAGTGGTTTTATTTCATTTTGAGATTAAAACAGGCATGTTATGTGTCAAAGCAGTTAAATCTGTGTCTACATTGCATGTTCAAATCATTCATATTACTAGATGCTTTCTCCGGGAATACATAATGAGTTTGGAAATTTGAGAGAAATGCTTAATAAATGCATTACACTGTAACTAAGCCCATCAGATTGTAGTTGACTAAATCTAATATAGGTTTCACAGACAAGCCTTAAGCCTAATCCCAGACTAAAATCTAAATTTGAGCTGTTTCAACTAAAATAAACTTGCTCTGACTGATCTTAAAATATATCAGTGCCTTTATTTAGTCTCAAAATGCACACAGTAATGTTTTTTCTAAGGCACGCTTAAAAAATGTCCTAATTGAACTATGACCTAATCCTGGCTTAGTCTAAGCCCTGTCTGTGAAACCAGGCCTTAGTCGACTAAAACTAGACTAAGACTAAAACAATTCAGACTAAAATGTAACTAAAACTAAATGGCATTTTAGCCGAAAGACTATGACTAAAACTAAATTTCAAAACCAAATTTGCTGTTAAAATCAACATTGCTGGTCCGCTTAGCATTCACACTACACCAATACCGAACCTAAAGACATAGTCATACATTCACAACCTGACTGGTCAGGTTAAATGACATATATTTTGTGACTGAACTTACAGAAAACCCCAAACAACAATCATGGGGATTTCTGTGATCTTGGCTCCTAATCGGTGCTCCTCTGTCATACAGTGAGAGAGGTTCAAAGACGTCTGTTGTCACGGTCTTGAGACCAAAGATAGCCTACGATCATTTTCTGACAGTGTCAGAAATTCAACATGATCATCGCACACTGTGTTTGCTGCTACGACCCACGTTTACTGACCAGCCAACAAAAATGTAACATGAAATCAATGCAACATAAAATAAAGTTTAGCATGAGTCTATACTATTTAAATAGCAATGAAGTTTTATTTTCATGAACATGACAATATAACATTGTTATTTCAGTTTCAGTGATTTAATGTGAGGAATATTACATACCACATGAAGAAAAACCTTTAGGCATCTTATACAAACATATGACCATTATTTTCCATTTCTTAGAGGACTTCAGGATCACGACAAATGTTTCATTGTTTGGAAATGATGTGAAATTTGCGTTCCAAATAAATTTCCAGCCAGCTGGTGAGTAACATCAACAGACAGTTTGTACTAGCATTTGGCGGGTGTTAATTTTGGACCGTGTGTGCACTGAATGCAAATGACTGTCAGCAGTATTCATTATTACGCAGTTGCACGCAGCGCTGCCAGGCAGTAATGAGCACAGGCGGATTCAGAGCTGTGATGGCTTTATTCTTCATCATGGTATGACCTGATTGAAAGATCATCATGATGGACTGTGAGCTGCTGACTCACTAGCTCTTATGACTCAGCATGTCTCTGGTCGGGTGTCTCAGTACCCGGTGTGTGTGTGTGTGTGTGTGTGTGTGTGTGTGTGTGTGTGTGTGTGTGCGTGCGTGCGTGTAATACAGTGTCTTTATCTTGTGGGACATGTCCCCATGAGGAAACAAGCTGTGTGTGTGTGTGTGAGTGTGTGTAGGGTAGGTGTAGGGCGTGTTTGTATAAAAACCATGGATCAGTGATGTTGTGTGTGTGTGTGTGAGTGTGCGTGTTTGTGGATCAGTGATGTTAAGCAGGACTGACGCAAGGCAGCCAGCCAGCTTTCTTTAACACACACAGAGCTACTTCAGTGGAACACTGCAACTCCTGCATTCATATTGACATTTGGATATTTTTTTGCTTTAGTTTCCGTTTCCGGAAACAATTATTCTTCCATTTTTCCATTTGATGTTTTATATATTTTTCCCCAGAGGAAAACTGTTACTTGAAGGTTGTTCTTTCATACAGTTCCAGTTCGTAGAGTTTGGAGAAACCTACTTATTTTTGTATATTAATATTTTCTTTAACACTTTACGATAAGATTCCATTTGTTAAGATTAGTTAATTGCATTAGTTAACATGAACTAACAATGAAAAAAGTTAAGTACTTTAGCAAATGTGTTGCTTCTTGTTAATTAATTGTTAATTAATGCATTAACTTACATTAATGAATGGGACTTTATTGCAAGGTTTTAAACACACACACATATCCCATTTCCATCCATTTGGATTGCAGTTTTAAATTAATTAAAATTAAATCTAATACATTTAGTTGTACAATTTCAGTCATATCTAAATGTACAGGTAAGATCCAGGTATAATTTCTGTAATATACTGAATATGATTTAAAATACACAATATAAAGGTTTATGTATTTATCATAAATAAACCCAATCTGTTTCCATTTTAACTCATAGACAGATAGATAGATAGACAGACAGACAGAGATAGAAATATATTTTTATAGTTTTTAGCTAAATAAAATCAATTGTTTTCACAGTGAAGAGATTTATGCTTTTTGCAGGCTTTTTGAATAAATGCATTTTTAAAATGTGATTATTTAAATCAAATCAAACCGATGCAAAGAGTTAATAATAAAATATGCTAATTTGTGCAGAAATTTTTTTTCTTGACATATATGCATCACATTACATTTATTGGTTTACGTTGAAACTGTGTAATTCAAATGGATGGATATTGGATATGCAAAAACATAAATCTTAAATTAAGGCCCAAATATTTTAATCTTAAGCTTTGACTCTATTTGCTCCATTTGTGGCAGAGACTTAAGCCAAGATCGCCCCATTAACGCCCTCCATGATACTCTTCAAATTAGGGATGCACCGAATGTTCGGCAACCGAAATTGTTCGGCCGAAAATAGGAAAAAAAACTCTTTTGGTGTTCGGCCGAATAAGCGAAAAGACTGAATAATTTGTACCGAACAATGACGTTACGCGATCAAATAGAGGCGAGCACTAATGCAGCAAACACGTCTGCAGTGTGGAAGCATTTAAAACTGTCAGAGGGAGAGAGAGAGAAACGCAGACATCATTACAAGCCCCAAACACTGACAGCGAGAGACTGCTTAGCGCTGCTTCTCATGTCTCCGATGAGAAGAGGAAGGGGTGGTTGTTGCTGGTTACTGTGATGATTGAAATCATGAAATGGATTAGCAAATAAACTACAGAATGTTATGTTTTCTAAAACACGCACGAATGGCATGTATTCAAACAGAGCTGCATGAGCTCGCGGCACCAGGGTTCAAAGCGCGAGGAAATTCTGCGCTGAAACACTTACTCATCATTTGCTCATTTTTTTTTTTTTAAAGGCATGTGACAATGTGATACGTGTGACAAACATCTTCCCAAGTTCGTAATGAGATATATCTGAGAAATATCTGCATGCTGTTGTCAACAAACAGAAGCACTGAGGTCTTCCTGGTTCCTGCATATTTCCGCCAAAATAAAAGCTCCATCAACATTCATAAATGTTAGTATTGTAATTTTACTCTTGTTCTGTAAAATAAAATAAAAAGTAAGACCATTCACCAATAGTATTCAAATTGGGATCTGTAATATTTTCTAATGTTTTAAAAGAAGTCTCTTCTGCTCAGCAAGGCTGCATTTATTTGTAGAGAAAAAAATACAAGCCTGATTCAAGAAGGGTGTCTCAAAAATGGCCAAAAAATATTATTTTACTAACTTATTAATTTTAAGTTAAATTGTGCTTTGTTGGTATAATGTCTGATAGGATGTATAAAAATGTTCAGTGTTAAGTAATTGTTTTTGTTTTTTGTAAAGCAGGACAAAGTAAAAAAGCAGATTTTGGCTATTTAATTTATGCAATAGTGAAAAAAATTGCAAAATAGGCCTACATGGGGGAGAAAAGTTTTGAAAAACCGTGTTCGGTATTCGGCCTTCGGCCCCAGTGTTTCATTTTGTTCGGCTTCGGCCAAGAATTTTCATTTCGGTGCATCCCTACTTCAAATACAGTCCAATTCCACCTGTGTCCCTCGGGCCCAACAGAACAGCACCACTCCGCATGTGTGTGTGTGTGTGTCCCGGTCCAGAGCTCTGGGATCTTCAAAATCTTCTACAACATTAGGGATTAGCCTGAACACTAGGTTTTGTTCACTGTTTTGCCTCCTGTCGTTATTGATTTATCAGCTGCCGAGTCTCAGTGGTCGTGCTCGGGGGACTCCAGGCCAGCAGTTCAAAGAACAACTGCTAGTCGAGTGCTAAGACTGAAACATCTTAACTAGTGGTGCTTCAGGACCCAGATTTTACACTGCACATCAAGTGGCCACAAAATATATTACCAACTGCTTTATCATACACATGAAAAACAAAAAATGGCAATATACTGTATATTAAGTGCACACACAGCATACAAAATGATTAATTTGACACAAAGTCTACAGAGAATTGAATTTTGAAAGCTTCATGCTCTCTACAGCTACATCACAAAAAATATGTGTGGTGATTTTACATTTTTTCCCCTGTACAGTTGATCATATTTAAAATTATTGTTTAATAATTATTTAAAGATGAGTGCACACTACGCATCTGGTACATGTTGGAACTTGACTATTTTTGCAACACTGTAAAAAATAACAGAAAAAGCACTGGCAGCTAATTACAAAGGACATTTCCATTAACACATCATATGGGCCGGTTTCTTAAATACTATAGAAAAATATATTGAACTGTTATATTAACTATAGTCTGCTATATTTATACTGGAGAAAAAAATAAAAAAACTTTCATGGGCAGCCTAGAATATCATGCACTTTCACAACAAAATACACTTTTTTAAATTGAATAATAATAATAATAAAAATCCCTCTTTGTTCTCTTTCTCTGGATCATTGTTTCTACACTGGTGATTTCTTCACCTAACTTTTTTATTTATAGCCTACCAAACAAGGCCATAATTATATCTAGAACATTATGGGGACTATGGTTTTGAGGAAAATATTAAGACCAGACCATTATGATAAAGGATAAAATGATTTTTTTGTAAAGTAATCAATCTGAACTACAAATAATATTTATATTTTTAAATATGCACCCTTTCAATTTTAGTTGTATTCCTAATATGTTGAAAATGCAGAAAGACAGAAAAATGCCATTGTCCTCACAATAATTATGAATTACATGAATCACGTAAATGAAAGCCTAACTTTCAACTCAAAACGGCGAAACTTGATTGCTTTGATTGCTTGTTTGCATTGCTGGATAGACGAGCCGACTGTTGCTATAGTGACGAACACCTTTCATCGCACAAGCTCTTATTTCAGCGTTACATTCTGTTACAGTCTTACACATTAACAGCAAGACAAAAGGCTTAAGCTTTCAACTGAACTTTATAGCCTACATGCATTTTAGATGCTTATATTATGCTCGTTCCCCGTCCATGCAATGAATGCATGTTATTGAATGTATTTTTTTTTTTTAGAACATTAAAACTGCTCAGGTAATTTCAGTGGTAGGCTATGATACATATTTGTTCATTAAACTCCTCATAACTCGCAAACTCCCCGTGATGGCACAAATATTTCTGCCCGTTTTCGCTCGTTGTCAGCGGTCAGCCTCTTATTTTCTGCAACAGACTGAAGCCTCCGCGTGAATTCAGCACGCCTTGCATTCAGCTAATAAAAGAAAAATGCTGCAAATGTCTGGAGTTATTTTAGGATTGTTTGGGCAGTCTCAATCTATAGCTTAAACTTCTCAAAATACAGTCCGCTTAAGATTAATTTTAGTCTATGCACACACAAAAATTACGTAATCTTTATTCAATTCTGATTGGGTGGGTAAGACAGCCATTTGGGTGGGCTTAGCCCACCCCTGCCCATGCCTGGAGCCGGCCCTGGGACACATTCATATCAGCAACAAAATATGGCAAATATGGGATTGTTTAATGTTTTTGTAAGAAGTCTCTTATTCTCACCAAGGCTGCATTTATTTAATCAAAAATACTGTAAAAACAATAATATTGTGAAATATTATTAATATTTAAAATAGCCGTTTTCTGTTTGAACATATTATAACATTTAATTTATTCCTGTGACTCAGAGCTGAATTTTCAGCATCATTACGGCAGTCTTCAGTGTCACATGACCCTTCAGAAATCATTCTAATATGATTTGATGCTCAAGAAAACATTTATTATTACTTTCAATGACGGAAACAGTTGAGCTGCTTCATATCTTTGTGGAAACCGTGATACATTTTTGTTGAGGATAATTTGATGACTATAAAGTTCAAAATAACAGCATTATTTAAAACAGAAATATACTGTCACCTTTGATTAATTTAATGCACCCTTGCTGAATAAAAGTAGTGTATTCGTAGTGTATACTCATGTTGTTTTCCAAACCCTGCATGGTTATAGGGTTAGCTGCATTTTATTCTTTGCATTCAGTGTTTTTCACTGTCTGTGACCCTATTAGAACAGACGTGCAAGCCATTTTGGGGCTATGACCTAAAAACAAAACCACAGCACTAACGTGTCGATATGCATATATACTTTTAGACGCTGACAAGCCACTTCCAAAAAAACTAAATAAAAAACACTAAAATTGTACCAAGTACCAACAATTGTACCAGTTATGTTGCTGTCCGTGCATGATCCGAAAGCTCTCAGATTTCGTGAAAAATATCTTAATTTGTGTTCCGGTTTGGAACGACATGAGGGTGAGTAATTAATGACAATTTTTCATTTTTGGGTGAACTATCCCTTTATGGATAGAGCGTTATGAGTGGCTGCCAGAGCATTGGTATTGGGTATCTAAGCTATTTTGAACAGTGGATAACACATTTCTGTGTGGTTTCTATGGTATTACGGGGGTTAGGGTGTTATGAGTGTACTAGGACTAGGTGGTTACCTACTGGCCCAATTAAAAACTATTAATCTCCAAGTCTCTTTGATATTTAAGTCTTTAGATATGGCTAGGGTTCCTTCGTTATGGTCCACCAGGCAAAAAAATGATATGTCTGATTGCTTCTCAACGAGATGCATAGTATCATAGTACTGAAAACGCTAGGTGCGTCGCTTTCTCCTTCTTCCAAGCGCTCTGTAGTTTGCGCACTATGCTTGCGCTCACATCCCGTGGCGTCTGCCGTTGCTAAGCAACCTAGACCCGTGCTCTCCATGAAGACGCAGAAGGTTCAGCAAAGGATAAATGGATTTGCAGCACTAAAAATCGCTTGCGCTCTACTACTAAATTTATTTAAAATGGCTATGCCTGTACAGCTATGATCAGCTGTTCATCCATCTCGGCTGAGCTGTCAGTGTTGTTATGGGTAAGGATGAAGCTGACGGTTAGTTACTGGAAAAGTTAAGCGCGGCATTCTGAAAAGTTAAGTTTTGTGCACAATGCCGTGCCTGGGATGAGGGCACCCCGTGCGTGCAGGGGTGGACTTAACCATTAGGCAATGGTAGGCGACTGCCTTGGGCCCCCAAAAGCCAAGGGCCCCCTAAAACGTAAGAGAGTGCACGTAAGAGAGTTTAAACACGTGTTTGTGGTTCCGAACAACATGACATTAAATACAGATAACGGGGTGCAGGATGTTCACTCAAAGCATTTCGGTGGTTTGAGCAGTGGTCGGGGAGGCATATGGCTATATCACATCTGTAACTACTCATGTAAGATATAATCATTACAGCAAACTTTGCTGACTAGAACACACAAACAAAGATATTTAATGTTGGTAACAAGAATGTTGGTAACAAAACAGTTTTGGTTACCATCAGGCTTGCCAAGCTAGCAGTTTTCATCCAGAATTTTGCTATGAACTATGCTTAATCTGTCGCCGCAGGTTGATTTTTTTTACCCTCGAGTTAAAGTTTTTTGACATATTGCATGAATTGCATTTGACTCAAATGCTTGTACTGAAATATTCTATAGTCTACCAATGATAAGACTGTGCTAGATGTTTTGTGAGGAAGATGCACTAGTAGTCTTGGAGCTCCTGTGAAAGCTCCTTTAAGAGAGCTTGTCTTGTCTTTATGATCATTTTATTGTGATTTTTTTGTTAGAATTGCATAAATTGCAAAACAGTGACTGTAAAATATGTATTTCAGGTGTGCAATTGGCATATTAGTTATGGCAACCCAGGTTAACTTTAACTTCCACTGTAAGGGCAAAAAAAGAAAGAAAGAAAAAGACAGACATTTTTTGAAGTATCCTACATTTACATTTATGCTTTTGGCAGATGCTTTTATCCAAAGCAATTTAAGCCTAAAGTATGCTTAATTTTTGTACACATACGCTAGCTAACCAAGTCAATCAGTACAAGCACAAAATATGTGCGGTTACAAAAATCAGATGGTGTGCATACAGTACGTGCGTACTATTATGGTGACACAATGTGAGTCGTGCATTCTGTATGCAGACCCTTGCGTATGCATAAAAACCAAAGTATACTTTGGCCTTTACAATTCTTTCAGGGTTAACATTGTATGTAAGTTTCCCTGGTAATTGAACCCATAACCTTCTGGTTGCTAGTGTTATGCTCTATTTTCGCAGCGTTCCCAGATCATGTCCAATAATTGATCGGGGCATTTTGTTTTGTAAACGAGGCACAGTGTCATGGAGAGTTCTCAAATAATTTTTTTTTTGAAAGATGAAGCGGTACTAGATCTGATTGCAGCTGCCTCATAAATCGTACATAAATGACTGTTTTATTTTGATCTTGTTGTCAAAACACTCACGCACAATAGTGAGGGGGCGAGGCATTGATATGGTTTCCTATGCAATGACGTTAGCCAATCATAGCCAATTCCTGACAAGCCTTAAAGGACCCGCCCCCTAAAACAGGTAATTTTAGACAGAGGGTTGAAAATAATATTTTTTAACATATTTGTTTTTGTTTTGTGTGTTTTTGTGCGCAAAAAACATTATTAACATTATAATTGTTATATTGTTCCTGTGGCTCAGTGATAGAGCATTGCGTTAGCGGCACAAAAGATTGTGGGTTCAACGTATTGTCTTTATGATAGGAACACGTATACTGACAAAACAATGTATAGCCTGAATAAGTAAGTAAGTCGCTTTGGATAAAAGCTAAATGCATAAATGTAAATGTTATAAGTAAACCTCAAGGAACATTTTAAAATAATAAAAAAATCCATATCATGACCACTTTAATACAAAGTGTAACAGGTCTGGACTGGAGGTGTATTAATATTTGGCGAAATCTACAGCCTGTGTGTTTCTAAGATGAGTGCCAGACTCCCAGGTGCCTCTGCTGTAAAGACCCTGGCACTGTGTGACCTTTTGTTTACTTCAATACTGCTGAGCATGATGGATGACCTGGGATAAATTTCCAACAATCCAAACCATCAGGCTCAAAACCCAAAGTCAGCCAAAGGCGCCTGCCCATTAGATCTGAAGAACCAGTGCCAATATGGAGCTGACGCACGCACAGATCAGATTTACGCTTTCAAACTGCACTGGAAAACAGACCGCAGAATGGCATCTGCAAATCTCATGATGCACAGCACACTTCAAAGGCCTATTAACCATGACGTTTGGATGCAATGGGGAAATGTACTGAATGTTTTGTGTCTCTTCTTTAATATTTGTTGCGGCTTATCATCAATATCTATAACATCAGACCAGACTCAGAAAAATTAACTTCAGTTTTGCAGCTGCTGATAAACTCATCTTCTCTACCACTCTTTGATGAGTCATCCAACTTTCATGCAAAGCAAATGTTAAGTATTCACTTCCTGATGCAAACGGCGATTAAACGCAATGAAATATATGAGTCAAGTAGACTGTTTCTCAGTATTGAGAGTGAAATGAATAAGTGTCCAATTAAAACCTCTGAAACTGAGAGTGTGACATAGAAACACAACACTAACTTTCAGATCTGTTCCTGAAATTTGCAGCTAATACATAGTTGCATTTGCATTTAGCTCTCAATTCTAATCCATTTAACTGTACACGAACACATACAATTCAAAGTACACTTTAGGCTTAACAATGAGTTCCACCAAAATGTAAAAAGCTTGTTCACCCATAAGACCAGAATTGAGTGAGTTTATTTTTGTTGCAGGCTGGTTTAGCTAGTTAGCATGGGCCTGTTAGCCATTGTTGATTTTACTTCACCAATGCAGTCAAATTATCTTTCTCCATTAAAAGGCACTGAAAAAAGCAGTGTATTCTGACAAACATTTCAGCAAGGAACATCCATATCCACCAGCCACAATTAATCACAACAATGCATACAGTTCATTTTAGACACATATATTATTTCATACACAATATAGGATTTTCAGACGCACCCATCACTACAATACTTTATTGCATAAGAAGTGTGCTATAATTTTTTTTGCTCCTATAATTTTCCTAGTCACAACATTGGCGTTTTCGTTTTAAAATACATAACTTTGTTGTACAAGCTTTTAACATTATGTGACTGTGACGCACGGACGCCATCCACGCACAGACGCCATAAGAATCCTATCCTCTTCCTCAATAACTGATCAAAAATATAGCACATTATTGTAATATTATCTGATCAAAAAAGGTTTAATTGATCAGTTAGTGTTCTGTAAGTTTATTTCTAGCCTGCTTTGTAGCTACATTCAAATACGTAGGCTAAAGGCCAACGTATACCAAAGTATTAAATAAGTATTTAAATAAGAATAGTATTTAAATAAGATTAAATTTTACATGAAAAATTTTAATCTTAACAGTTAATTTTCAAATAAATAGTATACAGTTTTTTTCAATATCGTTGTTGTTAAATCTACATTATGATGACTGAAAGGAGGAAAAAGGTTTGGCCATGGCGTCTGTGCGTCAAGCGATGTGGTGCGTCAGAATGGACTTCACTCTGTTATTTATTTACTTTATAACTGTAAATAAATATTTTAGTTTGAAAACGGTTCTGCACAAAAACGGAGACTATTTTTGTTTTAGTTTGAAAACGGTTATTGGGTACATGGCGTGGCTGCCCAATTCGCTCTGCGTATTTACAAATCGTAACGTTATAAAAAATCAAGCACGCAGACACGTATCGATCTACCTATACATATCTATGTTGTACGATCACTGCGTTTTCGGTTGAGAATATAACGTTTTGAAAACTGTGCCATTCCAGCACTGAGGTTGTACATTTGGGTTTCCCTTTGTTTTGCTTCCACATTTACATTTGTGGTTGGCCTGGCCGTGCAGCAGACGCTTTTATCCAAAGCGACTTACAGAGATGATTTTTGGTATTTATACGCATTCAGACATCAAAACCTAAAATAAAACTCCAGTTATACATGTTTTAATCTAAGTCTGCATGTGTGTTGTATTTGTAAAGTGGCCCTGGGAATCGAACCCACAACTTTGATACTTTGCGTTATAAAAATGCTGCTAACGGTGAAATATTTTCAATTATAATATTTAAAGGTTATAAAAATGTTTCTCTAACCACTGAGCCACATTATAACATTATTTAAAGGAACACATTCTACTTACTTTATTTTTACCAAAAATGACCATTGTAACTTTAAAAAAAAAACATTCACTGACACAAAGCAGGAAAAATGTCTGTGTAGAAACAAGGAAACTTCAATAATATATTGATGTTTGATATGCAGCATCTAGATCAGCGTGCCTGGCTGCTTCTCAGAGACAATCCAAAACACAACATGATCATACATTCTGCCTCAGAGGAATATAACAGGAGTAGAAACAAGAAGGGAGACGAGAGGATGAAGGAGCTCTTGAACTGGGCCATCTCTGATGTGTATCCAGGAAAGGCAGGGGTCTAATTGGGCCGTAGGGAGTGTCAATGAGAGAGGCACATCTGGGAGGTTATCTGGGTGGAATTACGCCACGCAGGATCTGGGTCCAATGATCATTCTCCACAGTGGCTTTTTTAATATATACAGCTACACTGGAGGCAACATCAAGATCAGAAAGTTGCAGCTCTTCATATGACTTCCAGAAAGAGCAGCTGCACAGACTTCCTAAGTCTGTCTGCATTTCTAGTAATGCCGTATTGTAGCAGAACTACAGCATTTTTAGCTTTGAGTGTTCGTTGCTTTTGTGTCTGTCACCAATGAAAACTTTTTATATCAAACATCAACTGAGTATTGGTGTCAGGCAGCACAAGACATCTGTATTTCTGAGAAATCTTATATTGAGGATAATGGTTACACAGGGACATGATTCATGCAGTCTTGAAATGACATGTAATTCAATCACAAGACTTTTACAAGAATTTCTTACCTTCACTGGATGACCCAGACAAGTCGATAATGACACAAACCTTTCCCTCTGGCTCCAAGTCTATCTGTAAGGACCATCAAACAAAAGTTTTAGCAACAGAGCAAAGGAACATCCTTAAAAAGCTTGACTGGCCTCTGCACTTAATGCAGCCTTTTTTTAAAGTCAAGTTATTGCAAGTGTTTTACAGTAAACACACTCTATGAAAAAGCACAGTGACTCTTTTAAACAGTAACGAGCATTAAAATATCTCTAAATAATTTTGCCAGACACTTGTTCAAAGCTTACAAATCAGGAAAAACAGACAATTTATCATAAAGAATACAACAATATTAGCAAGACTAGAATATTTGACCAGAATATCACATTTCCAAGTAAAAGGGCAATAGTGCAGAAAATAATATACGTTTTTTATTATATTGTACTTATATTATTATGTATGCAGTTTATATGATAATTTATATTACATTGCAAGTATATACAGAAAAAGAAAACATTGTATAAATTACAAAAATCCTAGTAATTGTATAGCAATTGATAACTTTGTATATATGTCAATTGTACAGAAATTGTTTAGCAGTTTATTACTAAATTAATTAAGAAAAATATTAGTTTCGTCTAGGGCTGTGACGGTGGCAGATTTTTACCACCGCGGTGGTAATGGACCAACTACCGCCGGTGGCGCGGTGTTGTGATATATATATATATATATAATTCTGAAACGCAAAAATAAATAAATGAGGCTCAATCATCTATTAACAAACATACGTGTTTATTTTAGCACTTACGTCAGTGAACACTAAAATAAATATCAAATAAATAATACAGTTAAATAGGAAAGTAGCCTTAAATGAGAAAGTTAAATACACCCGGTCTACCTCACGCGAGCGGCACGGCGAGAACCCATTATAATCAGTGATGCTGTCTACACCAGATGCGCGATACAACACGACAAATCGGTCGCAGTAAACTGTCTCGTCCTATTTATGACGAACTGAAACAAAGTTAAAATGTCCTGTGGACAGACTCAACCTGTCGTGTTGCGACGCGGCGTCCGGTTTAGACACGGTTCACTGTTCTGCCTCCAAGCAAGCGGGTGCGTTAACTCCTCGTCTGCTGCACGCGCTCTCTGTGGAATAGGAATCGCGCCGTATGTTGCCACATTTCTTGTTAACATCTTCCATTTACCGCGGTCTTATTCGTATTTGGCCAATTTGGAGAAATCCTCACCAATACACACCTGATCATCCGGGCGTTTGTGATCACGTGAACTTGAAGACACTTGTACAAACGCGGATGGGTGACATGAATGGAGATGATTCCAGATCAGCGATTTAGTATTTGGTTTCCCAACAAGGTCCATCGCTCATCACAAAATAAATATGCTGAATGCAGAATAAACAGTATTTTCTTGCGCTCAAACTTGCCAATCTAAAGGAAACGCCCTGTATGGCGTTTGAGGTAATTTGTGAATTAGCAGATTTATAGTCTAAATAAAACAATTTGCAACTGTTACTATTATTACACTTGTTTACAAAACTTTGTATTATGCTTGTTATAGAGTGTGTGACGTCACGTGCACTACCGCCGGTGGCAATACACAACCGCGGTGGCAACCGACCACCGCCGGTGACGCGGTTGTCACGGCCACCGTCACAGCCCTAGTTTCGTCTAACATTTTGGTGTTTAAATGCATGATAGATATTCTGATCAATGTTACTATATTTCACATGCCCATTGAGCAAAGTGCATTTTGCCCAAACATTTTGAATACAAATAAAACAATTGATAATGATAATTGTAATCGTTTGTTTGTAAAATTTTTGTCTAAACGTATTTTTTCCCCTTGTCTAAAACCTTTCTTTAAACTAAAGATTCAGTCTTCATTTACCACCCTCAAGTGAAGCTCAAAACAGTTTGACTTTTTCCAGTGGAACAAAAGAATATATAATCAAAATGTCAAAGCTACACACACACATACACAAAATGCACAGGCTGTTACATGGTGTCAAGTTCAGATCTAACTCTTGTTAAAATATATATTATAAAAGTATACAAATCAATACTAAAACATGTGTGTGTGTGTGTGTGTGTGTGTGTGTGTGTGTGTGTGTGTGTGTGTGTGTGTGTGTGTGTGTGTGTGTGTGTGTGTGTGTGTGTGTGTGTGTGGCTTGTGCATTTATTTTATCCAAATACAGCAAAGGCGGTAATATTGTGAAATATTTTACTATTTAAAATAACAGCTTTCTATTTGAATTTACAGTATTTAAAAAAGTAATTTATTTCTGTGATGCAAAGGTGAATTTTCAGGATCATTACTCCAGTCTTCGGTGTCACGTGATCCTTCAGAAATCATTCTAATATGCTGATTTGCTGCTCGATAAACATTTATAATTTTTATAATCAATATTTAAAACAGTTGAGTAATTTTTTTCCCCCAGGATTCTTTGATGAATAGAAAGATCCAAAAAGATCAGCATTTATCTGAAATAAATTATTTGTTTTGTACGTTTTACACTATACCATTCAAAGGCTTAGAATCAGTATTGTTTTTTTTTGTTAGTTTTTAAAAAAAATTTGGGGGGGGGGGGTTATAGAAATTAATACTTTTATTTAGCAAGGATGTTTAAATTTATCAAAAGTG